>JAAEAF010000351.1:0-306835 GCA_011037195.1 Triatoma infestans
AAGTTAAGTCATGAGAACCTAATTTAACAGATGACACTGTTGAATAAAATGATAATATTTGAAAAACGATAACACCATTGAAGAAACAACAAAATTTTATTTGAAAATTATTTATACTTTAGGATACACAGAATGGATATTAACGTAATTTTCTGGAGCGTGATCATAAAGAAATTCTTGTAGTATCCTAAATAAATTGGTGATTTAAATGATAGGATAGAAAGCAAGAAATGTGAAACTTTGAGGGATTTATTTTATCCCAAATTTACTAAGAAGGGCTTAATGAATTTTTATATAAACTAAATGTGATTTGCATGATTATAAAGTAGGTAATCGAAACTAAAGGTTCTCCTCAAAAATACTTATAAATATTTGAACATTTCCTTTAATTCTTCTTTCAAACATTGCATCTAAAATATTTAAAAATCATTAGCAAATATATAAAAGGTAAAATATGTTGTATGAATTATGTTATATTTTTAAATTACAAGAAAATTTACGAAATAATCAGTTCCTCCTAATTTTGCAATTTTGAAAATTAAAGGGATAAAAATTTAATAAAATAAGGAAATAAAATAATTTAAAAGGGAGATTTAGTTGGGTCCCTTCATTTAAAGAATAGTTATAGTGAGCTAAAAAAATACGCAAGCCTAAACTATTTTTATCAGAGGCCTATCCTATATAGTAAATCTAGAGTCCTCTCAAATATGTCAAATACGTGTCACATTACTTTCGTCTACTGTCTAAAATAATGCATAAAATATATTATTCACAGCTGCAACTAAACAAATTCTTCAAAAATTAAGAAAAAAAAAGGTTTATTTTTGTCATGAGAAGTTAATTTTAACCAGGACTAAAGGAATGATATGAGGGTTTACAAGTTTTCTAAAATGATAAAAACTTGATAACGAAAACTGGGTATACTTTATTTTATTGTAATGCAATAGGACCTTCTGTTTTTGAATAAAAGGGAGCTATCATGAATAAAATAGGTAAGATATAAAAATGACATTTTTCAAGACTTTTAAGTTTAGATGATATTAAAATTGAATGTCACTATCAAATACATTGGATTAATTATTATAGTGACAATTTTAATAAACTGTAGCAATCATGTATACAGTAACTGGCAGAAAGCAGTCAAGACAACCAGACTTACTTGTAATGTAGACTTGGCAAAACTGAAAAAGCAATGGCATAAAGCCAGAAGACAAGCCGGGTCCTAAACCTACAGTAAAAGATGTTCATTAATAGCTAGCTACACCTAATATCGTAGATTTACATTACACAGTAATAATTTACACGGGATAGAATAAGATGGACAGAAAGCATCAAGAATTTTTATAAGCTATCAATATAGGAATGTAATATATAATATGTAACCATACTCATTACTTACTAAGGAATAAATGGCTTTATAAAAGTCCATGAATTATTAAAGATCCTGAACACTGAAATCACGATTATAGCAGGAAGATTAAAATCAACGTAAGATAAAACAAATCGACAAATCTACTACAAAAGAGGGAAAAAATTCAGCTGAAATGACTAAAAGCAAACATAATGCTTAGTTCAATTCTTTAATGGATAGCATACCTACTTTCTTATATCAACAGTGCTTATTTCTAGAATGACTTTAATTTAACTCTGCATAAAAAAGGTTGTGATAATAGTAAACAAGAGATTACCTTCTCTTTCGCCCTTCCTGCATGTTTTGAAACAGATTTTGCTATTAAAGAGCCTTTACGCTCTGCCATGCCTGCACCTCACTCGTTAAAATAAATTCAACTGGTTCGTTTCTTCTACAGCACACACTGCAATGAATACAAGACAAGGAACTAGAATCTCCCATAAACAAGGAACTAAACTTAGAAGTAGAAACAAACCTTGCTGAATAGCGTGAAGAAGGTTAAAGATTGGTTATAGGTTATAAAGTTTTGTTCCACACAATATGGAGTTAAGTTTAAAGCTTTAGTTTCTATAAAACGTTTTTTTACTATAACATAAATACATTCTTAGCTTTATCACTGTTTTCACTGCGATAGAACTGTTTGTTTTTGGTAGCGAATCAATAAAAAGTAAACAGTAATTGATCTTAGTTGAAAATAGGAAAAACAAAAATTGTAGAATTATTTGGAATCGTAATCAAATAAACAATCTGGCTTTTAATAGATTATGCTTCTTGCCCCAGGCCATTATTGCTGTTGTGCCATAAAATTGAAAATGCCCTCTGGGATTCAAGTGAAAGCCTCAAATCATGATAAGTTAACTTTAAGTTCTACGATAATTACAACAAAAAACACTTGAGAGCACTAAAGGATAACTCTTTCCAGTTGACTGTTTTGAAACATACTATGGTGTGTCACTTACGTAATTTTCGACATATTCAACCAGATACGAATGTGAAAATTTCCTTCTTTGTGTAATTACAGGACTTTTGTTCTGAAATAAGGATGATTTTTTATTTTTTAGAACATGTTGACAATGCTTTCTAGCCATTGGTAATAGCAATTACGGATATACTCACAGAAGCGACCGATAAAACTTCACTATGCTTCTGCCGAACTTTATTATGCATTAATATTATGAAGAGGTACTTTAGAGGAGTAATCTTGACGTCACAGATTCCCACAGTATTGGTTAAATAAATTTTCTTTAAAACATTGCTTTGTTAATAAGTATGCAAAGATATTATACAGCGTATATACGAAATAAATATGTATATATATAACCAATTTTGTAACTATTTTGAGAAAATGGAGAAATCTGAAAAAAACAAAGCAGCAATATTGACTAATGATCTGGGTCAAATTCTCTAGTTATATCAACCTTACTTTTGAAGTTTTGAATGATGCTGTTGACATAAATATCATTAAAAACCACACCAAAAAAATCGGATTCAGGGGGAAAAAATATTTCCTCCTGACTAAATAAGAAAATATAATTAATAATGCCCTTTGCATAAAAAAAAAAAAAGATGACATAGTTTTATTTACTATTTTCCTCTTTTTACGTTTCTTTTAATTTGAAATTTTGCAGTAAATAAATTTGCTGATGAAAATATAGTAATTATTTTAATAAAATTTGAATGGCAGTTATCCAGTTTAGGTAGTTGCTAGTCTAGAGAACTAGGTAGTTGCCTGCTTCATTATGTCATGACTGGTTCGACATTCCCTGATCTTCAGCAGAATGTCTTGGAACATAGCTCATTTTTTCTTGTGCAAATCTTTGATATACTACTTTTAACAAGACCTCTCTGACTGGTCGCTGAACAACACAAAATGAAGCAGGCTATAGCGGGCAAAAATCTCATGTTCTTCAGCATCTACAAAATGATTTGAATTAACAAGTTGTAGGGCCTTGAAAGATTTTGTAGAGGGAAGTGTGAGGTGAAGCTATGAATTGGTTTGCAGTTAAATGGCACTGCACTCTACAATAAAAAAGGTTGAAACCGGATCTTAACAAACTATAGGTCTAAATAATGACGATGATAGAAGGGAGAAAATATGGCCGATTTTTTTGAGGATGAAAGCGTCAATTTACATAATATTGCAAAGCGCAAGCAATATTATGTAATAAGGCTCCAGATCAATGTCAGTAGGATGCCGAATTTAAACAAAAATCGTTCCACCATTTTCGAGAAAATCAGTAAAATGATTCTTTTGGTTAATGTCAGACCCCTCCCCCCACTGTTTGAGTCCACTGGTTCTTATTATTCAATGATAACGATAGCACTAGTTGCGGTGATACTTTGCTATGCTATGCTATATTCATAATGGAAATGCGGTTAGGAATAGAAATCTAGTTGGATAGTTTGAATCGTTTCAGATTATACCTAAGCGGACCCTTACCTATCCGTAGTCTTATTAATGATTCAAGTAATATAGGAAGTATTTCATTGGAAGCGGGTGATAGTTTAGTGTTGCAGCCGAATAGTTTGGAAGAATTTAAAAACGTTGAGATCAATAGTTCTGAAGTTCTGGATGTGATCTCTTGTCTTGGAACAGTTCAAAATAATAACATAGTCAAAAGCAAGTTCCATTGAGGTAATGGGAAAAGAGTTTTGCGATTAATACAACATAATTTGCAGTTACTTTAAAAGCCAGCACTCTGCGAATGTCTTGAGGAGGTAGGGATGTTGACTGGATCGGATTTTGTGAATGAATCGCCTTATCGCCTTATATGTTGAATGTTATTGCTATAAAACCCAAGGATGAAAGACAAAGATAATAAAAAAAGTTTCATTTAAGATGGTATGAAGTAATAGCAGATAATTTGGACGTAACATTATGAATGTGTAAACCAATGCAATTTTCATTGGTAATTGAAAGTCAAAACGCAACATTATAAATAATAGAATTTTAAAAAACTATATATTCTACTGGCCTAGGAGAGGGAACCTCCATGGAAGAGACTTTCCAAAAATTTTATAAAAGATAATCAATACTTACTTTTCATTCAAATGTTTGAAGTGTACATTTAAAGCAATTATCCGCATAAAGATTTTTTTTTTTTTCTTTAAAGTTGATCAAGGAATAAATGCTCCTTCTTACTGAAAGAAAATACATTTTTACACTCCTAGTTTAAGGATTACAACATATTAAACAGAGAAATTCATAATGGAGACAATTTGCAGACCAAGGGAATGTATATACATGAACCTTAAATATCAATGGTATGCAATATGGTAAATAGAACAATAAACATGACCTCACAAAATTACATACATAGAAAAAATTAAAAAATATAAATTTTATTAATTACAAATTTGTACAAGAATAAAAGATCCACAACATAAAGCGAATTTTTTTTTTTTCTAACTCTGAACTAAATATAAATAAAAATTATGAAATTAATTTTCTATTACACTTAAACTAAATTAAAAAACAATTATTTTGTTTTATCTGAAATTGAAAATAAATAAAAAAATACTACTTCAATTCACTTTCTGCTGCAACAATTTTTTTTTTTTAACCTATGTTAACATTTTAATTTGGGTACTTTTTTTTAATGGTTCACCTTATTTTTTTTTTTGTATATCACAACAATATGTCAACAGATCACTGTACTCTTATGAAATGAATTCCATGGGATCTACAGAAGAAAAAACGCAACATTTAAGGATTGCATTCGAGCATATAGTACATGCAATAATTATTATTATATACATAATAAAAAGGAGCACAATTCAATTAAATTAGAATAAATTCTAAATTCATAATATTGTTGCAAAAAAAAAAAAATTTTTTTTCTAATAATGTAAAGGAGAAAATTAAATAATTTTTTTTTTTTTAAACAAATATTAATGAACAGGCCACGTCTTATGTAACGAACCAAGCAGTTTATTATAACTATCGATTTCTTCGTTAACTTTTTTCAACTGACTTATTAAACTGTCAGATTTCTTTTTAGCCTCTTGTAGCTTAGCGTTAACTTTTTCAGCAAGTTCTTCTTTTTGATCTTCAGTATACAATTTACCCTTTGAAAAATATAAATATACATGTAAATATTTGGAAATGTTACATTTTTTTTTTTAAAAAAAAGTGAATTTAAAACAAATAAAATAATTACCTCAAAATACCTAGCGTTGCTAATTGTCCGCGAGTCGGTAATTATAACTTTTCGTTCCTTTGTCATATTTATAAGCTGATCCGCTTTTATGGTTATAATCTTTTTACTACTACTACTACTACTAGTTCCATTTCTTGGACTAGTCTCTGCTGAAGATACTTCAGCTAATTTAGGGTCAGACATTACACTTCCAGTACTTGGCATATTTTCGTTTGGATCCTTGCACAAGCTGCGAGGTGCTGAAACGTAAAATACATACGCGTTTTTTTATGTGAATAAGAGACAATAATAAAAACTTTTATGGATTTTTTGCAAATCCCAATCTGAGGTTTGCGGTTTTTAGAATGAAGTTATTAGTAAGGCCACAAAAAGTATTTTTTTTTTTTTAATTGAAAGTTACTTATATTTTTATTTATTTTTTTGTTTTGCCTCCATCTTGAAAACAGAGATAGAGAAAATTTCTTTAGCAAGTCCCTCTATAGAAATATGACTTTCATTTTAAAATAACAAAACAATCACAATTATGCTAACCATTACGAAACAGTTACTCCTTCATTAGTGATCTAGGATGTATCTAACAGTAACACTCAACAATACACATGTGGACTGCAGAGGTAGTCGATGTGTGCAACTAGATAGGTTTAGCAGACTCTTCTCTATAAATTCTAGCTCCCATATATTCACTCACTTACACTTTACTATACAAAGATCTTTGTACATAAGGACAAAACTGATATCCAAGGGAACCACTAAAGAATTTTTAGATCGCAGTGTATTTGTTTTATAGCCATTCCCTCTATATATCCAACCTCTAACATTAACATACTTGGCAAGGTGAAAAGCTCTAGGGCTAGTATTGAAAATGAGTTTTTTTTTTATTTTAAAAATGCATTTATTTCTCAATGAGTCTCCCTTTAGTTCAATACACTTTGTCCAAAGTTTCTCCAATAACTGAATTCCGTCCCTCAAATGCGGTTCTGAAAGGTCTTCAAAATATCCATTTACCGCTGTCATCACCTCTTCATTTGACCCAAAACGTTTTCCAGCCACAAATTTCTAAAGGTTTGGGAACATATGAAAGGATATTCCAACAATTCATATTCCAATCCTAATTTTCCCATGCGTGCCGCTTTGTAGGCGGATGCATTGTCCTGGTAAAAAGGAATTTTTTTCTTTTGCAAACCAGGCCTTTTCCCTTTATTTTTTCATCTAGCTGGTTAGAAAGATGTGTGTAGTATTCCCCATTAATTGTTTGACCCCTTGGCAGGTTGTCAATTAAAAGAATCCCTTTGGAATCCCAAATACACTAGCCATAACCTTTCCAGCCGACGCAATTGTCTTTGCTTTCTTCGGTGCAGAAACACCGGTTGTCTTTGCTTTCTTCGGTGCAGAAACACCGGTTTCTACCCAGTGCTTGCACTGTTGTTTTGACTCAGGTGTAAAGTGGTAAACCCATGTTTCATACATCGTAATAAATCGGCGCAGAAAAATGGTTGTATTCTTCTTAAAACGGTGCAAACATTAATTGCTGAGAAACTCGATTCCTCATTTGTTTGTGATCAGCATTAACAAATGCGGCATCCATCTCGCACAAAGCTTTCTCATACTGAGTTCTTCGTATAAAATGTGCCGTATCCTTTCTTCTGTGAGATGCCTATAGCCTTAGCTATCTCATACACGTTTAATTGTCGATCATCTAGAACCATATTGTGTACCCTCTCGATATTTTCTTCGGTATTGCAGTTATTGGCCGTCCTTCACGTAAATCATTTTCAATGGATGTCCGACCACGTTTAAACTCAGCTGCCCATTTTTTTACTGTTGATAACGAAAGTGCAGCTCCTTATACACTTTCACCAACTTTGGATAAATTTTTGTTGGCGATAAATAATCAAAAACGAAGAATTTAATGACGGAACAGTATTCAAGTTTATTAATTTTGTGAAAAATTCACAACACACTTACTTTAAACAACCATATAAAACTAACTATTTGTCTGATCAAATTCACATTTTGTATACTTTTGCAACAAGTGGCCAACATAACAAAACAGTAATTTCATTTGTTTCATTGCTATCTATGGGCTAGGCCGAGAAATTTTCACATTGCCATAGCATGTGAGAGGGATAAAAGCCATATAGGTTTGGGCCGACAGGCACCCATTTTAATAATAATACCATGTTATATTAATATAACAAAGTTTACTGCGATTGAATTGCAAATAATATATAAATTTGGTACCACATAAATCTAATTTGCAATTATACAAGTTTTTAATTGCGAATTTAGCAGTTAAAGATCAATTTACAGAAATTGTTAATTTAATTTTAACAATGAATTAACGAAAAATTAATATTTACAATATTATTGTAATTAAGAATAAATAAAAGTCTTTTATTATAATCTGGGTTTATTAAAATTATTATTTCTCAAAAACTCAAATTTTTAATGAAATTTTCACCTATCTCCCTCTTAAACTTATAAATCTTATTAGTCTCTTACTTAATGAAGCGTATAACAGATGTCATGAAGTTTGTCAACCGTCAACAACATAAAGAGAATCACGGTGACAGGAGAATCGTCACTTTGAAAAGTTAGGTGGCCCTTTATGTATCCAGTTAGTTAAATGATAGATAGTTTAATTTAAAATATTGTGCTTTAAGCCTGCGTTTTGCAAGAAAGAAGGCATCCTTTAGTGATCTCACATTTAGTGCTATTTTTATATATCTCATCTCACTTCTCAGTAATGTTTTTTGCACTATTCGTTTCAAGTATATGTCGGTCAAGTGTCGGTCAAGTATTCATCGTAAGTCAATGGTCAGTGCTGTCTCCTTTGCCTCAGATTTCTTTCTTTCAATATCAATGTGTTTAAACTTTAGTTTTGTCAAAGGTTGTTCCTTACTGTCTAAATACGCTAATACTATTTTTAATTTGATTATCAAAAGTCTGATCAAGTGCGGAATATTATGTCATCAATGCAATTGTTATTAAACAGTCACTTTTTATAGAGTAGATTTTATGGGGGTCGGCTCTCCAGCTTACGCCACGCAACTCCTATGGGTCTAACGTGGCATCCCACAAGTTGGAGTTCCCTCTCCGGCCTTGTCCCTTAACTGAACATGGCAATCCGGGGAAGCTCCGAGGGGGGGGGGTCAGTAAGAGCACTCTCTCAAGCGCTGTCTGTTTTATTAAATTAGGAGTTCTGAGACAGACTGTAGGGGGAAGCTTGCAGATTAGCTTCTCCTCTCCAAAGAGGCGAAACCTCATCCAAACAAGCCCCTCCCACTAACACAGTATAGGTGTAGTGTTGTATCTTCTTCTTCCTGTCAAAAACTACACAGGCTATCTGTTGCCAAGCCCAAGCGATGCATGTGCTTATTAAGTCAACAGTGGGTAGTAAGGAGGCCAACTGCCATACTTATCGCCACCCGGCGTTGCTGGAGTAATTCTGCAGTTAGCCTAGGCGAATAGCTATGGAATAACATTTTTGCCTGCCTCTGGCCTGGGGTTTTAACCCACCATTCACCCTCGCTCATGCACCCTTGCTCTGATGGCTGCACTCATGAGGAACCTTACGATGCCATAGAACGGTTCAGGTCCTATGAAGGTCCCTATGGAATCTTCCCGGGCTAGGCGATTTGCAGGACTTGCTGGGTTAAATTTTAATATTTTCAAATTTCTTTCAAGCATGAAAGATCGCTTTTTGAGTTTACCACTTCTGCATTAATACAGAAACAAAATATACTTTATAAAAAGTACTGTATATTATAAAATTACCTGATGATAATCCATCTTTTTGTCCATTGATCACTGTGGGCAATGTAGTGATAGGTCCATTATTTGAATCGTATATTATAGCATGAGATTTTAAAATGTCCGAATTAGCAGATACTAGAATTCAAAAAAATATGAAAAATTAAAAAAAAAAAAATTTAGATAATTATCTGATATAAAAGAGAATTCCAGTTTTTATTATAAGCCAAAGAAATATTTTTGAAAAAAAATTTTTAGTTCTGAATCAGCCTTCTTACATTTTACATTTTATTATTAATAAAAGGATACTACTTCAATTCATAAATATATTAGGGATGTGAAATCGACAATAGCATTTGTAATAGAGAGATAAATTACTTTACATGATGAAAAAATATTAATAATCCATTTGGCAGTATTCTCTCATTTCGAAACTAGCTACAGTCACACTTTGGGAGAGGGTTAATGAATGCACACCTTTGAACACCCGGAGACGGCACTAATATTCTTGTGAATGTCCAAAGTTAAAGGTCTTTGTAAAGGAAGAGTATTGTTTTAAATGAATTCAGTTAATGCTTGTTTTGATCAATTCTTATTTCCCCTTTTTCCGGTAAGGAACTATTGCGGTTCTAGTCAGATTTACAAAATCGTGATTTCACTGAAAATATATGTATGTTTAAGTTTACCTGAGCCTTCGAAAAAGCGGTTTATTATATGGAAAAAGTGTGTACACCTTACACAAATAGATTACATATTATTACATAAACATTACAACATATGAGAAAAAAATATACAAAATGTTTCCGGTGTTTGTTGAAAATTACTCAAAAGGCAGCAAGTGTTACGCAACAAGTGTAGTGGTAACGAAAACATTAAGTTGAAGATCTCTCTACACTAATTTGATAACTTTACTCTGACGATGGAATAAAAATCTGAAACCGGTCAGGAATAACGAAAATAGGCACGCTACGAAGGATAAAATACCTGATATTATTAACGGTCACAAAATTTTGAAATAAAAATGAAATTTTGATTTGTTACACATTTCACTAGAGCTACAAATTGAAACAGTAATTCTTCAAAGACAAAAAAAAAATGTAACATTACAACATTTGTTTACTTTGCAATTCGCACCTCAAAGAGATAGTTTTTTGACAACCAGCTGCTAATCCGTTCATTTTAAATAATTAGTACATGTAACAAGTAATGTATGTATATGTTTCTGGTGAAGTTTTTTAAATTAATATTCTTAAAATTCCATCCATTAATTCAAATGCGAAGTACACTGACATGAATTTGATATTCGCGGTAGTCATCAAAGGGCGAGTGAAGCCTGGCGGCCGCTTATATGCTGAAAGATTTCCAGAACACAACATTCCAACCAGAAATGTTTTCACAGAAACTATTGCATACTTTGAGAATTTACGGTAGATGAGGTGGGCATCATTATCTCTATATTATTGTAGTCGACAAGGAACCAATCAAACATACAATACAAAGGGCAGGATATACAATGAAAGGGGAGAGATCCCATCAGATCTTGGGAAGGGGGTTGATCATTTTTTTACTCTGAACGTTTTATTGATGAGAAAGAAATTAGGTTTACTTAGGACCTAATATTCGCTTTTAATATACAATATCTGGCGCTAATGACCTAAGAAGAACTATACAAACGCAAGACTATCCACAAAAACATAATGAATGGCCATATAAACCATAATTTAGACACACTCTTTAAGGTCATTCGTCACATCTAACTATACTACAAAAACATACCATCAACTAGTATAAAAGACGTATCTCTGCACATTATATATATATATAATAAACAAATATAGCTTCACAAAAAAAAAAAACATGATGCATACACTCTTACTAAATTCTAACCAAATTTTCTCCTTCCCCCGCTTAAAATACAGTTTATTTGCATGTTGGTTTTAAAATCTCCTACCGTGCCTTATTAAAATACCTTAACAAATGCCACCGCATCTCTCTCAACAGCCACCACATCTCTCTCATCTTAATGTAATTTAAACGTAAATTAATATTATTTAAAAATAATTATGATAAAAAACGAATACATTTGATTTCCTCTATTATTTATTTTAATTCATCTCCAATTTGCCGTCTGCTGCCAACCTTCTTACATATCAATTTACTTACATATTTTTTGGTATTAATCCTGCTTATATTTCACATTTATTTATTACTTGTACAACTTTTGATTGACCATAAACTTTGCATTACCTTTCTTCAAAATTTATCTATTCTTATTAGTACAGTATTACCCTGAAATAACTTATCCCACCCCTCCTAATGAAAAGGACTCGATAAAACACTGAGCATACTTAACAACACTATTAAAATTTAGTTATAAAGTATTCTTCAAAACACAGTATCTAATTATACACTATTTCTAATGTCTAATCATAATTTATAATAATTCCATTTTATCACTAAACACACACACACACACACACACACACACACACACACAGAGTAGCATAACCTTATAACCTCCCCACATATATACAACCAACAAGTGTGAGTGTAACAGAAACATTAGTTGAAGTGAACTCTCTACACGAACTTGGTGAATTTGCTCTGACGACGGATAAAATACCAGATGTTATCTAGTATTGCGACCCATCCACATATTCAATGGTAGACAATAGTAGGTTTTTTTGGTAATTTCAAATTTATTTATGAATCAGTATGATTTTGAGCATGCGTTAAGAAATGGAAAATATATGTGGATGTGATTCTTCTTATCGAGTTGAATTTTATAATTCGATTGAAATCTAAGATGTTTTCAATTATCAATATACAGTTACCTTAGTAAGAAGAACCGCATACACATATATTTTCCATTTCTTCAAAATCATACTGATTCATAAATAAATTTGAAATCACAAAAAACCTACGACTGTCTACTATGTTTCACTCTGCGTAATTTTAAACTTTATATAATCGCCTCTTAACATTG
Organism: Triatoma infestans; assembly: GCA_011037195.1. Classification (NCBI taxonomy): domain Eukaryota; kingdom Metazoa; phylum Arthropoda; class Insecta; order Hemiptera; family Reduviidae; genus Triatoma; species Triatoma infestans. The sequence continues at coordinate 12,311 of JAAEAF010000351.1, forward strand.
AAACTGGGAATAAATAAAGTTTGCATAATAATCTCGCAAAATAAATAACAAAGTAGCCCACATACTTACAATTGTTAATAACAACGGGGACTGCTTCATTTTTAATTAATTCCAAAGTTCTTTCTCCAGTAAGTGGGTCTTCTTTATCAAAAACTATTCCAATTTTCTGCTTCTTTGGTACTACTTTTAATGTTAAAGCTGAAACATTATCATATATAGAAAACGAACATTATTATATAGAGGACCGAATGCCACTGCATTATTGTTAATATATGGAAAAAGAATTTACCAGTAAAATTAGGTGGAGTCACATTATCAGGAGACTTAGCTATAACATTTGCTTTAGATTTTCGTCGAAGCAGACGAGCTGCCATAGCTCTTAAGGCAGGGTCCATAGCCTCTGTATCCTATATAACAATTTTTTTGTTTCAATCAATTTATCATGTAAAATTTTCAGTTTATTATCAAAGGCGATATTTATGTTCCCTAGATATGTTACAAACAAATAGTCCATAGATATTACATTAACTGTCGAAATCAAAGAAATTTCCTTTTCTTTTATCCTGAATGTATAGTGTCAACTGTTTTTCATAAGAGCAGCACATTACAATAGTGATAAAAAGAAAAACATTTTGTTGTAGGATTTCCACTCAAGGGCGTAGATTTTGACATTATCTATGCGGATAGTAAAAATTTTCAAAACTTTTTGAGCAACATAGTCTAACTTTAATAACCTATTAATGAACATTTTTTTCAAATTTTCATTCTTACCCTGACATGAATGATAATTGAATAATTTCTAAGGTTCAAAGAAGAGGCTCCAACCTGGAGATAAGAAAAAAAAACGAAACAGGGTGTATCGATTTCAGACTCGAAGAGCAACTCGGAGAAATTTCTGGTAATTTATTTGTACCTCGGTTTGTATCGTACAATTCGAAAAAATAATTATTCCCGCAACTATCTATCTTTATGTGGGAAGGCCATTTAATTCCAACTCAATATTTAGCATTGTTTTTTGGAGAACTCATGCGAAGCTTCAACTCTAGAAGGGAGCTAATAGAATCACTTAAGGGTCTATGAAAGAAAGTACAGGAGCAAACCATACTTTAAGTAATTAAAGATAACGACAGTAAAAATACTTGTACCGGAGCCTTTTGACGTCTCATGAGAAGAATCGAAGAATAGTGACCCATCCCTTAAGATGTCTATGCAACCACTATGACTTGGTTAAAACTGTTAGCAGAGCCGTTCAGGCTACCAGCTTCTCAACCTATTAGTCCCTAATTTTACAAACGTTTGGAACGATTTCCCGATTTATTTATTAATTGTTTAATTTCGTTTCCTTCAAAAAAGGAAGTACTGTGAACAACTTAGATTTTCGTAAGTGACTTTCCAACGGAAAAGCATATATGAAGCGCCCAGGGAACAGAATAATTGATGACTACGCATATCAACATACGAATATATGCAGTATGTACACACGTAATTCAAAGACGAAAAATCATAGCGCTTTCAAATTTGATACTCAGTTTAGGGATGTAGCCAGGAAATCTGAAATGAAGATTTGATTTGGTCAAAACTTTCCATTTATTTTTGTTTTTTTACAATAAAAAGTAGTGAAAGTTTGACACGGTGGCGAAAGTTTCTTTAGCAGCAAACAATAACAACTAAAACCTTTGAGGCAACAGCCCATTAAGGTTAAAGCTTGTTATTTTAATTGGGGAAAACAAGCCGAGATTCCCACCGCTGTATAATTCTGGCCTTTGCTACCTGGTCCCCTACCAATGCTAGGACAACAACATTTATCCCCTTGGAAATCGAGCAATGGTCGCTCACACCAGAGATGAGTGCCTCTTAGAGTGGTCTATATGTGCACATGAATTTAAAAAAACAAAAGAAGGAAAAATTGAGGAATTTGATATTCTGATAAGGTATTACCTAGAGATGAGTAACGAAAATTTCAATAAAAACCCTTTACCGGAAGTAGAACTTTATTAGTTTTCTCGATAAAGGCTCCATCAATTTTCATCAACTTGGTATTCATCAATACATTTTAAAAAATCCGATCATGCTTGGAAAATTGAAAAAATTACTTAAATGCCTTTTGAGGTACAAGTAAACGTACTTTGACCATCCATATTAGATCAACAACACATTTTGCAAAAATTGCAAGTTTGCGAATTTTTCACTTAGATTTTTGAGACTGGCAGTTGAGGGAAGAAAATCTTGAATGTTTCACACAGATTTTTTTAATAAATAACATTTATATAAGGAATTAAAATATGCATGTTTAAAGTGCTACTTAATTATATACAAATTATCTCGATCTCCTCGCAAATTTGTATTCATATATCAATCTATCGAGTGACTTTGATATAAAAAATAATTCAGGATTTTAGGAAGTCATTGTGAAAAATGCAGAGAAATAATTTTATACAAACCTCTATTAATTTCAAAGCTTCGTAATGATTACAATCTTTAGCAATCATGGCAGGAGTTTTGTCGAATACATTCATACTAGACAGTTCGGCTCCATAATCAAGAAGTAATTGAACACTTTCTTTAGAACCATTTTCTGCTGCCCAATGCAGTGGTGTCATTTTAAGCTGTAAAAACAATAAAACATTTAATTATCTTTTTATTGTATTAAAAATCATGCTGCAATAGATTGTTTTAATACTTACAATATCTTTACAATTAACATCGGCTCCAAAAGTTAACAAAACTTCGATTACTTTATGATTACCTCTCTGGGCTGCAATATGCAATGGTGTTCTATTCACTTTATTTTTTGCGTCTCTACAAATGCCAGCTAACAGCAATGTCTCAGATACTTCTACATGATTGTTAAAAGCAGCCCAATGTAATGGACTAGTGCCAACCTAAAAATTATGATACACTATTTAAAAAGCCAATAAATACTAAAAAAATAAAATAAAATATCCGCATAATATAAACAATAACTTTAGAAAGTTTCAAACATGTTACAATGAAAAGAACGAAGTTTAAGTTCCTGTTATTTTATAACACCCCATTTATAGGTTTTATTACTTTCTGTTACTCCTAGTATTGTAATCATGTCAAATTTTCGATATCGAGTTTTCACCGGAAATATGCGTTTTGAGGTTCCCTCAGTCCAAAAAAGTGGGTTTTAGCAAATGGTCTCTCTCTGTGTGTGTGTGTGTGTGTGTGTGTGTGTGTTTGTGTAAGTCTGTGAACAGCATAGCTCAAAAACGAAAAATCGCAGGAAGTTCAAATTTGATATTCCGTTTGGGTATCACCATGGGAACCGGCAGTAGGTTATCTGTCCATATTCATCAACCGGAAATATCACGTTATTTTGTTTTGTTTTTTCACTTTTTTGCAATTCTCTCGAAAATGGCTCCAACAATTTTCTTTAAACTTGATATATCAACTAGACATACAAAGATCTATAATTTTTATTTGAAATATTTCCCCGAGAAAATGCATTTAAGGGCACTTTGGGAGAGGTTGTCCTCTAAAGTGTTATTTCAGTTTATTATACAATTCTATAACCTAAATAGTACTAATTAGAATTAAATATGTTGTTGGAATTCCGAGTTTGAAGAAAATCATATGACCGGAAATGCTTTTTTACTGAAAAGTATTTTTCAATGTTCTGCTATTTTTCTAAAACGGCTCCAACGATTTTCTTTAAACCCAGTATGTGAACTACGCATATAAAGAGCTACAACTTTTATTGGAAACATTCCTCCGGGTAACCTCATTTAAGCGGGCTTTTGGGCGAAGGGGAGACTTATGTTTGCCTATAAAGTGCCATCTTAGTTGATTATACAATTCTACCATCTAGACAAAATTAATTAGAAATAAATAGATTGCCAAAATTTCGAATTCCAAGAAAATTAGTAATCGGAATTGTGTTTTTACTGAACAGTTTTTTTAGTTTGTGAAATTTTGTACTATAAAGTTTGTCAGTTACAATTTTGAAAACTGGAGTAAGAGAAAGCTGTGTGAGTGTTTCACACCAGATTTTTGTTTTTGAGCTTTTAAATTCAATAATTGCACAATTACCCAATCAGTGGCAAATGGAGCTCCCTTTGATATTAATTCTAAAACTTCTGAGGCATTCCCAATTTTTGCTTTAATTAGCAACTGTTTACCCATTTCCAGGATTGATGGTCCTTTCTGGTTTGAGTCGGCCACCTAGAAAAATCCAATAAATGTGAATTTTTGAACTTTAAAATGAAATATATTTAACAATAATACAAACTGATTGGGCGCCAATGACCATAGATGTTGACGCGCCTTAAACTAAAAAAAATAATAATAAAAACTGATTGGCAATGAAGTGTGCAATTAAATTTATAATCTTTTATTTTCAAAGATTTAAAAAATGGAGACACACAGAAGTGAATAAATAAAGATTTTTTAAACAAATTAAATCGATAAAATTCCGCCGGAAATCGTCATCAAGTATTGCCATTTATTTTTTTAGACCTTATGGACCTGTCCACTATATCTGTGATAGCTGCAGTAGATTTAGATAAAAATGGAGGAATTTAAGCTCAAAGTTGAAAAGTCTTAATTTCAATGAAAAATTCTAATATTCACTAATACAGTCGAGTATTTTTTTGAAAACTACATTAAGTGCCAAATTGCCGAACCTTTATTTATAGAAAGTGCATAAGATTATTTGATGAATATAAAAACAATGGATAGGATTAAATAAAAATAAATAAATAAAAATAAAAAATAAAAATAAAATGCAGCAAATGGAATTTTATGATTACCCTCTAAATTTGCTCAATTACTAAAATGTATAAGTAATATTTCTTAAAGGAATATAGTCATTTTTAAATATTATAGTCTTAAAACATGCGTGACCTTACTGATTTTTCATTATTCTTTCCTTGTTGAAATTATATCAGTTTTCATTAACAACACTACAGAACATTTTTCAAGGAATGTTTGCGTCTGAAAAACTTTAATATTTTGATAAAAATTGAAATGGGATTTTCAATCGTACAATATTTCAAATAAACTACTAAATATCTACCTAACGCAAATTGAAGATCAGCTAATTTTTGAATTACTAATTTAATGACTCTTTTATATATTTAGGGTGGTTGTGTATGGTTTTAGAATTTGCTCAATTTAGTTATCACTTTTCCTAAACTGAGATAAAAGAAACAATGCTAACTACAAACGGAGACACTGTATGCCGTACCTCTGACCTTAAGAAACATGTATTATTCATAAAGTGATGCTACAAGAGAAATTTCTTGGATAATCTTTATCTTACTGCATTTCTCAACTTCTCATTGACAAAATCTTTTCAAATAAGAAAGAGAAACCTGTAGAACACATTGGATTGTCTTAACATTTAATGTATGGAGAACTATGGAATAATGTTTTACGTTTCTGGCGACATTTTCATGGCCTCTTTGGCTTTCAAGGTGTAACAACCCTGAAGAGGCTCATTGCAAAATGGGTGAAACGTTGGTTTTTAGCAACCACTGACGCGGTCTCAATCAGGAAACTTAAATATTTTTCAACTATAGAATAATCGAAATGGTATTGAGCAGAAACCTCGGTCAGATCCCCTTATAAATACCCTGAAATAATTGAAAAAAAAATCCCACTTTTCTTATCTGCTATTTTTACAATTTCGTTTAATATCTTCTTCCAGGATGGAAAAATGTTTAGTGAGCCTTAATTCCAGCAAGAGAATGGGATCCGAATATTGTACTGTTTGGTATTATAATAGGAAAGTCTCAGCATCCACAGAGCTCCCGAAAATCAATTTTTCCAGATAAATGTTTCAAATTAAAAAAAAAAATATTTATATAGATTGCTCCTTAATGCCCACTCACACAATTCTCTCTCACCATACTGTTATGGAATGAAACGGACTTACTAACCATAGACAAGAACTAGATATCTAACTACTTACTAACCATAGACAAGAACTAGGTATCTAACTACATGAAAGACGAATAGACATTGCTCTCATATCGGAAACACACTTCACAGAAAGAACACGCTTCTATATCACTGACTACAAACCTGGCAGTACTGCTCATGGTGGTTCCGCTCATCCGGTTCCGAAATTGAGGACCGGATGTTACTCAACTGACAAGAAAACATAAAACAACTTCGAACACATTAGAATAACGAATATGCAGAATACACAAAATACTGATAACTGACGACAACTCACTTTGGACTGCTACCAAACGAATATTAAAATGTCAATAAACTTTCTCTCCTCTTCGCTCTGCCGGCAATTCCTGGACCGAATCAGACCAAGGAAAAGCAGAATTATTCCCAACTCATCTCTCATCTGACTTCACAGCACAGCCTGACATTTAAGACTTACAACACATAACTGAAATAACAATGAACTAGACACACCTTTATCTCTTTCATTTCCTCCCAACGCATTTACACCCACTCAAGTCAAAATGATCATCGCTGATCTCCCCAAGAAAAAAGGCTCCGGTTACGATCTAATTACAGCTCAAATCCTTCACCAACAACCTAGAAAAGCAATAATTTTCCTTCCTACTATATACAACTCTATTATACTAAGAACTACCTACTATCCTATTCTTTGGAAATTCTCTAAAGTTAGACTGATATCAAAACCCGAAAAACCAATTCATCAGCCTTCTTCTTACCGACCCTCCTTCCCATCCTAGCAGAAAAAAATATTTGAAAGACACCTTCTATTTCGCCTTCTAAAAATTATTTAATCACTGAAGATAATAACAAACTATCAATTCAGTTTCCGCTGCTGTCACTTCACAATCCAGCAAGCTCATCGTATTGTAGACACCATCGCTACTTCGCTTGAACTAAAACAGTTTTATGCCGCAGTATTCTTAGATGTCTCTCAAGCTTTCGACAGGGTATGGATGAAGAACTGCTTTGCAAACTCAAGCGCTTACTATCTCATTCTTAACTCCTATCTCACCGGCCGATTTTCCAAGTAATTCATGGCGATTCTCAATACTATTTATCCCATTCTTGCTGGAGTACCAAAGGAAGTTTTTTAGCTCCCCTGCTCTATACTCTCAACGCAGCTGAATTATCTGCACATTCCAATACCTCTATTTACACCTTCGCTGAGATACTGCAATCCTTTCTTCACATACTGATCCTACTCTAGCAGTTCGCTCTCTACAAACTCACCTGAATTCTTTAGAATCCTGGCTTTAAAAATGGCGAATAAAATTCAACCCACAGAAATCAAAATACATAGTCTTTACACTAAAACGAAAAACTTTTGCTCCTGTCTACTTACATAGCTCATCTATTCTCTTAGAAGACTAGTGCGGTACCTTGGACTGTACCTGGACAAGCGACTTACTTGAAAGCCCCACAGAAGACTTAAACGCATTGAACTGAATAATAGAAGCCTGAAAAGAGTAGTCAACCAACGCTCAAAACTAACACTCTACAATAAAAAACGACTATATCTATCTCTTTTGGACTTTATGGAACTCGAACTTTATCTATATCTATAAGGACTTACGGACTCGAACTTTATGGAACTGCAAAACGATCTAACATTAACAAAATACAGACCCTATAATCTAGATCCTCCGTCATGTCGTAAACGCACTATTTTCTGTCACTAATCTAAGTATCCAAAATGATCTCAAAATTCCTTTCTAGCCGCAAATTTATCTTCAACGATACTTCCTTCTAATCCTCACAAGCGGTGAGGCGCCGCTGACCACGTGGCCAATTGATCGACTAGCGATGGTCACCACTGGATGACCATCATTCACATCTATCACGCCCTTTGTATATTTCTTCATACATCATATTTACTTGTTGTTTCTTAAAGAACAGTTGAAAATATTAAAAAAAAAAATGTTATAAAAAAAAAATTACATAGATTATGTAAACTAAAAATTAATACCGGCTTTTTTAAAGAAAACGTGGGAAAAAAAAAAACAGAACATCCGGGTATCTTGAAACTTTAAAGTTTAGCAAAAATTTTTTATTTTATATAAATTTGTTCGAAACTGCACGAATTGAAATGATAGTTTAGGTAATATCCTGATTTCCCTAAAATGAATTTTCACGAAAAAATACATCAAATAAAAGTACATACAATTTACCATACCAAATATAGTAGCGTTAAACGCACTATTATATCTAGGAAAAACATAGATGTCATTCTCAAGAAAATTTGAAAAGATGAAAAATTATATTCGACATCTTCATGTTGAATAATACCGAAAGTTTAGACTTTCTGAGATTTTTTTGTTTTTGGAGACTTCGAAACTTATATAATATATATATATATGCATCCACAATAATAAATCTATTCTCGAAATCTGACGCAAATGTAATAAATACTTTCTTTATAGAAGGAAAAAAAAATATATATCTATTTTGTTTCACTTTTCTTTTTGCTTATATAAAAAAGTATCTTTTAGGCTATTTTGTCTAAGTAACCAATATTATTGGTTATTGCCAGTCGTATAGTAGTTACAAGCCTCGAACAGATACGGCTTGCAATTTTACCCCTTACAAAAAAAAATGCAAGCACGACCCCACAAGCTTGTTTCCCAAACAGTGCATTTCTTCGAATATTATAACGAAACCAATATGGATTCTAAAATTACAAGACACCAGCGATAAATGAAACCACGAATGCGTGATAAAAATGTCCCTAATATCACTTCTTCTTTTTTTTAACCAATAATGAATCAATAATTCTAATTGGAACACATTTTTAAATTATCACTTTAAGAAATAATTTTCCATTCAGTCCCAAATAGCAATAATTTCATAATACCTAATGCTTCTGTTTGTTTGTTTACTTATTATAATAATTATTAATGAAGAATTACAATTGTACAAAAATAATTATGAACCACAAATATTAAAAATTCTAGTTGATATTTACAAAATCTAGCAATATCTTTCTAAAACTACTTTCTGACATTTTTTAGGATTCAAACTACTTTAAGATTATTTTTCAGCCGGAAGTAACACTTTTAAAAAACTTTTTACTCAGCTAAAATGATATTCTTAGTGATAATAAATTAATTTAAAAAAATATAAACTTGTTATTCTGTCATCTTATATGATTATGACTGAGCTATGATTGGGCGTTTATATTGTTGAGTACCTTTAAATCCCATTGTTTTTGTTTCTTCATTTTTGTACAGCTTTTTAAGTTTTTTCACAGAACTTTGTAGAATGGCTCTCTGCAAAGGGGCATGTCATCTGGAAACAAAACACTTTTTACTACTGACGTTTGCTGCTGTGTAGTAAGTAACTGAAAAGTTTCCTCCAAGCTCTCATTAATCATGAAGACGGTTGGATTCCTGAACGGATTCAAATTTATAATATCTTTAATGATTATAAGTGTGTAGAATCAATCTTTTTCTTGATTTGAGTTTTTTTTTTTGCAATACTCTTAAAGAAAAGGTTTGACGCGTAGTAACAGCCCGCAAAATGGCAAGGTTGGCATACCAGATTTTACTGAGGGGGTGTGTGATAAGATATATAACTGCTACCACGATTACCATCGTCGTTTAGTTTCTTCCTACTGGACCTGTGGGAACACATTAAAAGTAAATCTATATTTCTTGAATGAACCTCAATACTTTCAGCAAAATACATTTTTGACAATTTTACAACCGAAACCAGGTTAGTGCAGAGAAGCACTAAAGCAGAGAAGGTATAAAGAATTTTTATGTACGGCTTGAAGATAAGATACTCAGTAAGAAAGTGTGTAGTGGGGATAAAACTTAAAATATCTTTAATTAGTTAGACGCTTGGGTTGTGAAGTCGGAGTCAGTAAACAAACAACAGATTCTGAATCTGTTTTCGCCCCGCTTATGACCAACCATGTAATTTCCCTTCTGGTTGAAATAAATTATATATTTGTTGCACATATAGTTGCATTTTTATCACGAAAGAAAGTGAAATTGATTCCGACTAATCCACAATCGTAACAATGTGTAGGATCGTGGACCGATGAACAAGGGTCAAACTGGCATGTAATACGATATCTTGGTTCATTGATTTCTGTAGGTTAGATACTGGATTAAGGATGTTGTGCACTTGCACTTCATTGGTAGTTGGCAAATGTGGTGTTGGCCCGTTGATCTTTTAAGAAAGAAGAAATATAATGCATCAGAGATATTTTCCCTGATAGCCTGCTTCTATTTGTGGTCATCAACCGGTTTCGGGCGTTCGCCCATCTTCAGGATGCATTTGTCAAACACTGTGTTAACTGAATTTGCTCTGTGCAAGTCTGTGTTATCACACTATTTGTTAAACGTATCCTGAAGATGGGCGAACGCCCGAAACCGGTCGATGACCACAAAAAGAAGCAGGCTATCACGGAAAATATCTCTGGGGCTTTCCAGCTCTGCGGAACCAACCACAACAGAAATATAATGTGTCTTCTCGCTGAAGTTAATATTTCTAGCAAAGATTGTAGCATTTTTATTACTAGGCAAGGTGAGATTAGTTCCCAATTGCTCCAAAAACATAACAGTCTAACAGTCAGAAGTGAATTTTGGAGCTAGGCCTGGTGTTACAATGAGTGCTGTATGTGTCACGCTGGTTTAGCCGGCATAGGAGATATGGCTATTCGGTTTGTTACAAAAAAAAATGGAGGTTTGCCCGAGTTCCTACAATCCGTGTAAGCCTGTTTGAAAAGGAAGAATAATGTCTCTTCTTCCTGTTTAAATAAATTAAATATGTGTTGCATATGAAGTTGCATTTTTACTATGAGTGAGGTGAAATACATTTCTTTAACTCCTTAAATATAACAATTAACATATTTCCCCAAAATTTTATAATAATGCCTGTAATGTAAACTTCAAGTAAATTCTGAAATTCGCTGGAAAACCGCTGAAACGAATTCAATAAAATTCATTTTGTAAAAATATACATGTTTTCTGATATACAAAAACAATGAACTTCGACTTTAAGCCAGTTTTTATATAATTTTCATGTCTTAAGTGTGTAAAAACTTTACTTTTTATGAAAACACAATTTCTTACACAATTCACCAAACATTTCTGTTGAATTAAAACTTCTCAATTTTCACTCCTTATTGCTACCAAAATATTTCTTTTCATTTAATAGCTAACACAGTTTGAAACTTTCAATAATTATCCTTTGTTTAACTTTGTTTTAAATATTTTATTTACAGCACCTTTAGATTAATTCTTATAATTAGTAATTTAGTTTTTTTTTTACTATCGACATTCCACCATGCATTGAGTAATTTAATTATACATAGTTCTGGGTTAACAATCTTAACAAATTCAGGAGATGGAATCGGATCGAAAGTGAAAAGAAAGAGAAGTCTGAATCGGTATCGGAGGTTAAAAAACGAGGAGTCAAGGTAAGGTGTCGGAAATTTTAACTGCCGACTCCACAGCCTGGTAGATAGTTTATTAGAAATAAAATGCACTGTTATAATAAAGAAGTAACTGAATCTTAAGAAGAAAAAAGTGTCGGCTTCCCAACCCTTAGATCTGTCCGCAATTTAGTAATAAGAATCTAAGCAGAAACTGTAGTCAACAATACGGACAAGTCATGCCAAATCTAAACTTCGAGAAAGCGAAGAAGAAAAAATGAAATTCTTGGGAGGAAGGGTGAGGGAGGAAAGGGAAGTTTGGATATGCAATGAATGGGTACGACTTAGAAGATCTACTGTGACTCGCTAGCATGTTTGCAAGCAATGGGTATAAAAACTTAAGAAATATAGAATTATCTATGAGGTAATCTAAGATTTATCTGTGGTCGCGCTAAATCTAAACAGTTGTACAGATCAATGTTTCTGCAGGCTCTGTCAGTTAGAGTATGTCTATGGGGTCATTGTTAACTGTTATTAGGCTTGGAAAATCAGTTCAAACCCAATTCAAACCATACATACAAGACAAGACCATTTTAGAAAAACTTTTTTCCATAATCAAGGGGAACATTAAAACTTGTAATTCCGACGAAAACTCAATTCGTAAATTAGATATGATCGCGATACTTCGTCTGATAGCAATAAGAGAACGTAAACAATTAATTTTAATATATACAGATTAGATTAAATTCTATGCGGATTGGCAATCCAGCCTACGTCTCCGCGACCCCTATGAGTCTCTTGTGGCATCCTCTCCAGTCCTGTATGTTTAATTTGATTTTGGAGTCTGGAGAGAGAGTGGTCCTTGTGAGGATCACTCAGGAGTGATCCTTGTGAGCACCCACCAGTCAGAGCACTCTTTCAAGCCGTCTGTTTTATTAGATTTAGGAGTCCTTAGAGAGACTCTTGAGTGAAAAAACTTAGCCACACAAGCCCCTTACACTAACACAGTACATGCAGTTCTGTTTCTTCTTCTTCCTCACAAAACTTACATATCTATCCGTTGTATGTTTATGATCTGTATATATAAAGTAACAGATTGGTGAATATTGCCCTTGTTAATGCTATAAAGTATCTAAATTTGTTTGAATATCTAAATTTTAACCTTTTTCATTAAAACAAAATGAATTTGCCATAATTGATAGAATCCTTTTGAATTTACTTTTCAAGTTAGCTCCGAGCTAAGCAATTTCGGTATGCTTAAAGTATTCTGTTTACATATTTGAAAACTTCAAAACTGGCAAATATTTTTAAGAACTAGGAATTTGAAAGTATTTTTAAATTAGATTTAATAATTTTTCAGTTAAATATGCAATTACTATAATTTTAATATGTAACCTTTAAATTTATTAGTTTTCAGAGAAATCCAGAGGCGTATGTCTGATTAGATTCTATTGATTTCATTAGGCTTGTGAATAGGAATATTTTTAAAATAAAGACTAATCTATCTAAAAGTAAAAAGTAAATGAAATTTAGGGATGATTCTTCTTCACCGTTCTTCAATATAATAGATGAAAATTGTTAAGTTCGGCCTTAGAAAATAAAAAAAAATACAATATTGCTCAATATTTTAATAATATTTAAAACATTGAACAATTAATAAACCAATTATTTAGTGGAAACACTCCAAAAAACACACAAACATAATTTATTATAAAATGAGTTAATGAGAAAATTACTCATGAGATGTTTTAAATATTATTACATTTTTTTTTATGCCTTGATAAAGGCAATATATTAAAAAATTGTTTTTATTTTCTGAAACCGAACCTCATATTCTCACCAAACATGTTAATGAAATTAGCATATAATTTTAAATGAAAAAGAAGTTTTGTTGGTACTATAATCCCGGGAAAAGACAATGTTAGTTAGGATATAAGGCACGCGGATGATCTTATTAGGCCAATTTACCATACTTACTAAAAGCAATATTATGCATAGATCGTTTATTGAATTGTTATACTTTTAAGAACTGTTTTTTTTTTATATATATATAATGCTCATTGACCATTTTCTGTCTTTTACCCCGTAATGCTCATTAGCGCCCGGATCTTTCTCAGTACATTGCGGCCTCCGCGTAGTATTTCTCGTTACGGATCCATCACCAGGCATAAGCAGTACAAGCAGCGAAGGCAAAAAAGTAAGGTTAACTCTAATCCAGGACCTTCGCGTATTAATCCAACGCTATCACTGATCTAATTCTCTTCCAATTAAGCCACTGATGTTTCTACTTTTTAATAATGGGGCAAGTCTTTTTTTATTTTGTATATTCCATTACAAAATATTTTATTTTGTATATTCCAATAACAAAAATTTTAGATGTTGTTGTCTAATTTACGCTGAGTTATTTAAATTATAAGTTGAACTGTATTTTTCTTGACAAGTAGAAGCAAGATTTACTTTTTTTGCAATCAAATAAAAAATGTGATCAAACCCACCTTACTAAAACATTAACAAAACAGGAACTCTACAATCTTTGAAATCAACAACTAGTTTATTTAAAATTAATCCAGTTTTATTCAATCTTTTAACAGCAATCGCAGTTGCGCTTGTAATAAAGTGAATATGTTTTGATATAAAAAAAAAAATTATCGCCCAGTATAAATCATTTAATGACCTCGTGCCGAGTAGATCGCAAAACCAGTTCATAATATTTTCCAAATTACTATGTTATTTTTGTGTAGTATATTTTTGCATATGTACTTATCTCCATGCTACAAGACCGCGCTAAACTTCCTTAGTGGAATTTCCATGATTTCATACTGCTGATGGTTTAATTGTTATTGTTAAAATACAGGCTATTAATTCTACTTTTCTGGTAAACGAAATATCAAGTAATTAGGACTTAGGAAGGATTAGATCAGTGATAGGCCGGAGGTCAGAGTTCGAGGCCATCAGAGCTGCCCTTAGATTTTTCTCTTATAAGCCTCTTCAATTCACTGCCCGTTCGCAGACAGTGTTGTCTCTAACGAGAGAAACTGCCCGGAGGCAGGTAGTGTACTAAGAAGACTGGGGAGGGGGGCAAGAAATTCACTTGTCTTTAATCGATTGTAAAAATAAAAATGCCAGTGGCACTGATTTAATCCAAATGAATGTTTGAAGAATCACACGGATGAATGGATTCACTATTTATTAAATCTTTTAATAGAATATGGGAAAAAAGAAGCGTCCGTTTGTCTTGGGGTAAGATAAAACTTAACCTGATTTTAGGCTAGATTTAATCTGATTTTGGACTTAGGATTGTAGGCTAAAGGTTTATTGGAAAAGACTTAGGCAATACGTAATTTCTAGATTCACAAATGAATCTAGTTTAAGTTTTATATAAAAACACACCCACGTTGCTGGTGACTAATATGAACATTTTTCTAAGTGAGTTTGGATCTTAAACATTTATATTTTTGTCTTAATATAACATTGCATTATATATTTTATACTGGGGGACAAACTGTGGCAATTGTCACAAAGGGATACCCCAGAACAAAAATAACGAAGCGAGGTCGTGACTTGAGAGTCGAATTCGTTGCCAGCTGCATCTCCAGGCTGGGCCACAATGGTCCCACGCATTGGAGGATATAATTTACAAATGGAAGCACTTAGGATTGTGTGCCTAGACAGTCCGACTAAGGACGGGCTGGAAAACAATTCCCGCATGATCCGAAGCTTTTGGAAAAACCAGTCAGGGTAGCCACGTTCTTCCCAGGCCCAAAAATGGACACGACGAAACCCTGCGCAGCATAGGCCAGCAAAATCCAGGCTTGGATACCACAGGCTGAAGAGTGATGCCTGTGCCTCACGCACATCGCTTCATCCTCGGATGCCATCGTGGGATTATATAGCCCAAAGCAACACATCCTGTGGTAAACAATCCTGAGGCACCCGCAGTGGAACCCAATCCTAAGACTGAGCAGCCTCGGTACACCTCTGACCGTATTGGCTGCGGCAGATACAAGGTTCAAATCAACCTTCATCACTCCAGGGCTGCTACATTAATACTGAAAATATTGATATTGCTCTGATACAAGAGCCCTGGGTTTACCAGGGATCTATCAAGGGACTGGGCTAAAAGCTGGGCTAGGGCCGTCGTGATTTACCACGTCGGTTCAAGCAATCCGAGGACCTGTATCTAAGCATGTAAACATATCTCCTGGCTGCCGCTTAAACTGTTCTGTACCAGGGATTTAACAGCAGCAAGGTTTGAGTTCAACCACGGGTAGGGTGGCTAAAGAGACGATAATAATTGCCTCCTGTTACCTCCCGTACGATCAGCCTGGAGGAGCTGAGGAATGTCCTGGAGTCGTAATGATGACCAATAGAGGAGCTGAGGAATGTGATGCCAATGTAGGAGCGCAGCGACATCAAGTGGTTGTGGCCTGCAACGCGAACTCATATCACAGCATCTGGGGCAGTGCAGGCAACAATGCAAGAAATGAGTCACTTTTTGAGTATTTATTTTCTAATAATCTAATTAATTGTAACCAACGTAACGAACATACTTTCGTCAATAGAGTAAGACAGGAGGTTATCGACATTACCATCTGTCCACCAAGACTGAGTGATAGGATAGGAAATTGGCACGTATCCGGGGAAGAGTCGACTTCTGACCACAGATACATTAGATTTAATAATATAGACTCTACCTTCTCTCCGCGTAGATTCAAGAATCCCCGCTAGATGGACTGAGAAGCCTTTTAGAAGGTGGAAGGACTGAAACGCACAATTACATTGGTGGAGAATATTGATCTCTCCACCAAGGAATTACGAGGGCACTTGTACAAGCCTTTAATGATTACTGCTTGGAAAGAGAGTACAGACCAACAGAAACACTTTCTGGTGAATGCTGTGGCCTCCAGCAGAAACCCGAAGGCTTTTCAACAAGGCAAAAAAGAATAGGCAGTGGGCGGCCTATAAGGCAACGCTAGCTGAGTATAAGAAAGCCTCAGGAAAGCAAAAAGGTGGCCCTGAATGAAGCTGTGTGAGGAGGTGGCAAGCTTGACAGCTAAAGCAGCTAGACTTCGGAAGGTACTATCAAAATGACATATTACAAAGAAAGGCGCCTGATAGTATTTTTACCGACACTGAGGAGGAAAGGCTGAATCGATGCTGGAAACGCTCTTCCCTGGCTGCAGAATCACCAACAACAAGATGGAAGAAACCGGAACCGACTCTAGGGGATGTTGGGATGATTGGAAGCGGCCTTCCAAAATCGTTGGAGTTAATCAACTTAAATGGGCTGTAAGATCATTCAGCCCTTTTAAATCAACGGGGGAAGATGGGATAAGATCCACACTACTCCAGAAAGCTCTGGAGATCCCAAAAGGATGAGACACCGTTTCACCTTCTTGGCGAGTGTGTGCATTATGCTCACAGACGATTCTGAAATTTGGCGCTCACATTCTGGATCCAAAGACGGGATCAGAAATTTCATTCGCGTCAGCACTGGCGTTCCTTAATGTCCAGGCCCGATGTGAGGCATTCTGCGGGGTGCACAATGGGTCCAGCCGTGGTGTAAGAACTGAACCTCTTTGGAGGCTCCGGGTTCTAGAATAGAATAATATATTTTATTTCAGAGATATATCCGTTTCAGGATCCGAAGTATAGACATACAACAAGAGCGGCAATAAATCTGGGCGCCCAAGATATCACCATACTGTTTAAAATAAATAAATGTCAACCCAATTTTCCAAATAAGCAAAATTAATGCATGAATATCATTCTTGACACATAAGAATTTAACAATGTTTAATTTCCCAACTCTTAAAATTTTAGAAATAAATTTTGGCAATAAATTATATCTATTATATCAAAATCTAGTTATGAATTTCGGTCAATACTTACTGAACTTGAATTCTCTGTTCCATTATCAATCTCCATTACATCAGCAGGATATATTCTCACCTTATTACAATTAAAACATCTTTAAAACGTTATAAAAGCTATACTGAACTTATAAAATTGAAGAAGCAAACCATTACTCTGCAACAAGAAAATTAATGAAAATATAAATGTATTTAGTAAGCATGGCCAGACAAAAGTCATTACCTTCTTAAATTTCGTTACCTTTTTTATTTGGAGATATTATGTGTATTATAGTGTAGTATTAAATCCTCTAGCAACTTAACCTAGATCTTGAAAGATTACCATCTTTACCATGTATGACTTATATGTTCTACTATTAATATATCTGAAATAAAGGACATTAATAAAAAATGCCATGAGCAACCTATTATCATCGGTAAACAAACAACAATACCAGGTTTAAATCAAAGTACAGGATGTTTTCTTGTACGATAACTAACTTCCTGTTTCCTGTAAAATTAGACGGAAGTTATAATGCCATTTTCAAAATTATACTTACTTGAATGTAAGATTTTATGTTTATGTCTGGGATAAAGAAATGTGAGAGGCAAATTAATAATTTAAATATGAAGCTTAGGTAACTCAACTTGCAGCACCACAACAAATCTTATGGGTTGTAATAAGGTTTCCATTCCCTCTCTGCCACCACAGCCAAATCAATTTAATGTTTACATGTATATTAGAGTTATTTTTAGGAAATATGGTTATAAATACTTTTAATTTTATGTTTAATTCTACTTACGTAAAGATAAATCCTAATGTTAAAAACTTTGAGTTAAACTTATAATATAAATGGCGGACGATCAGCTGAGTTTTAATGTAAGTTGTTTTGAATGTTGAGAAATTATGTGACCTTCAAAGCAAAAATGATTTCGTTTATTTGCTCTAGTTTTAAGTTACAAAATAAGGATTATGTTAAAGTACTTTGCGAAATATTCCTAATGTATACAGCATTTTAAAGTTAATACTGTCTATCAATATAATTTTGTTATTGTTATATTCAACACAAGTGACTAATTGTATGATTTGACAGTAATCAAAATGTCTTTAGTGGAGGGTATTGGTGATGAAATAATTCAGTTTTTAGGAGTGTTATTAGTGATAGTGTTGGGGGTTATTGCTTGGTGTTCAACACGAATATCTGAAATACCGCAAATTAGAACAATATTGATTGTGGAGAGAAGATCTCAGAATGAAACAAATCAATCTAGCTCAAATGCTGATAGATCAACCACTGGTCACTTGGATAGAAATTTATGCGAAAATCACTTACCCAATGAAAATTCACCTGTTGATACTAGTGATAAAAACAAAGTAACTTCTCAATCAGGAGGTATTAGTGAAACACCAGAAATTCAGGGAACATCTGAACATGTAGTACATGAACAGGATAGTAATTCACAATCTACATATGAAACAAATACCAACGAAGCTTCAAATGTACAAGAAGAGGCAAAGCCTGAAGCAGAGAGTACAACAGATAATATTCGCATTAGGCTGAAGTATTTAAATGACGATCAGAAATTGGTTGAAGGCCGATTGCAGGAACTTTTAGGTGATTTTAAAAAGTAAGTTTCAATTTAAATCAAATATTGTTTAGATACTATCATATTCCTTAATATAAAATGTATATGTTGTGTATTTTTAAGGAGTATGTTAGTTTTAATTTTTTATAATCTGCACCGAAAATTATTCTCTTAAGTGCCCTTAATCTTATTCAGAATTCTTGCTTTTACTACTATTTTTCTAATCTTTTGCAAGTGAAAAGAGATTATGGAAAACTATGAATGGTTGTAGCTGATAAAAATAAAAATGAAATGGCTTGTCCACTACAATAGTAATTAATGTGCACTAAAAAAATCAGTGGCTACCACAGAGAAATAATTTTGGAAGGAGCCTATTCTTAATTAATTATATTAATTATCATTAATAGTTCATTTCGCGTCCTTTATCATATTTATCAATAGATTTAAGAACTGATCGAGATGGGCTCACTTGCCCTAAAATTCAGTGTAACAGATACGTTTTGTAGAGTAGGCCTGTACAAAAGAAATGGAAAAAAAAAAAACAAACAAATAAAATGTTTGTTTTTTTACCAGTCTGCCCTTTTTTTTATTAGTTGTCAGAAGTACCAGTTTTGATGGTCTGCCCCTAAATTCTTTGGTCCATATATTTTCCAATTTGAAGAAAAAGTTCATTTTATGCTTACTAATCTGTGTGAACAACTTAACGGGTTTATGTATCGGTTTTGGAGTAGTGTATTTTTTAACAGTGAGACCCTCCATCTCTTTATTCTCTTCTCCATGAACTCATTAGCTGTAACTAAACTCGATCAGTACAGAATAAAGTGAGTACATTCTACTGGAACATAGATATTATCAGTATGGGAAAAATTATTTAAAACCAAATCTACTACGACCTAAGTGATCTATAGTTTCGTTGGTCATATAGAATATTCGTTGGCAATCGTTGTAGATGTACAAAGTATAAGTTGTAAGTGAGAGTGTGAAATGGTGGGCTAAAGTTTGCTAGTGAGTAGTTAAACCCAAGTCGTTGCACAAAGCAGTCTGCAATATAGGCTGAGATATCGCAGGAACGCTAAGAATCCTGAAGAAGCGGCTAATCCACTTTCCTTCTCGAGGATACTAGAGCAAATTCTTGGGAAAATTTTGTACCCGTGAGGAATGACAAAAAAACTCGGAAGAATTTCTGGCCTTAATTACTATTTCACTCGGAATTACCACTAGATCTCGGTCCAAGTAACTACTTTTATCTCCGAGTTCTCTTTTATTTCTTCGTTTTTTGCCAGTCACCAACATTTAATGATATAAGTGCCCAAAATTTCTAATTTTTATTACAGTCTTTCTTCCAGAAATTCTGAAGGACAGCAAGTAACAGTATTTTTCAGTTGTATTTTATGATAAGGTTCTATTATCCATTTTACAACATAAAACTGGTTAATGACAACTTTTATTGGTTTATGTGGAAAATAATATTGACAATTTTTTTAAACTCTGTTCCAGGCGACATTTCAGTGTTGAACTTTCAAGACAGAAGAGGATTCGTCTTATATTCAATGGTCAAGTATTGCAAAGTGACGATCAGACTTTACAAGGTTGTGGATTATATGACAATTGTGTGGTGCATTGTCTAATTCATGCTCAGCAGAATACGAATAGAACCAATTCACAATCACACAGTAATACTTCACCTCCAGATTGGAATCTTGGGGTTTTACTTTATACATGTTTAAGTTTAGTTTTAGGATTTGCTTGGTTCTTTAGATACCAATATTCCCATTTGTTTACATTAACGACAACTGCAGCACTTGTTAGTCTTACTGGTATGTTTGCGGTATCTATAATTGGTATGTATATTAACGATGAAGAAGCTGTACCATCTTAGAAGGAATTAATAACCATTGTTTTATTATTAAAAAGGAATAAAACATTATTCAATTTGAACTTCTATGGAATCTTAAAAAAAAAAAAAATTAAAATTATCAAAATCATAGAAATTAAATAAAAAAAGTTAATTATTATATTAAGGCTTCATTTATTTGTTTAATAAAAATAAATAAGTTTCATTTTTATTGTAATAATTATTTTTAAAATGAGATAAGGCTATCACTGTTAGATTTAAATTTTTGTACATCTCACGTTCTCCAGAGGGAAACCTTTTTTGTTAATTCAGGTAACTAAGAGACGCTTGGAATATAATAAATTGCATTTGTATTACAAAATCTCACTCTAGTATATCTTTATGTTATAAATACAATTGAAATGATAGCACGAGCATTTTAGACAAAGATAATCCAAAGCCTCCACGTTTAATATTAATGAACTGCGAGTAAATAAAGTATGAAAATTGTAGTCAAGCACTCAATATTGAATTTTGCTAAAATTTGTATTTTAAAGCAGTCCCAAACTTCTTTATCTACTATTCACATAACTTAACTAAAACAATCATTTCCATTTTGTTTGTCAATATTAAATTTTGGACGTGTTTACATACTAATTTTCCCAACTTAAACATTAAGCATTAAAATGAGTTTTATCAAATTAATTTTGAAATCTGTTTAATTGAAGATTTCATTGCAGTTTACTTATTGATATCACTACTTAGGTATTTAAAAGCAGGTCCTCTGAGGCGTTAAGAAAATATGTCACTATTTTTTCGTATAAATTTGACTGAAAATTAAAAGAAAATTAATTTCATTTTCAATGAAGAATATTTTGTTAGTGTATTATAAAAGAAAATTAATATAATTTTTTCCAAGTATATATATATATAAATAATTAAATGTGATTTTCATTCTTTTAAAATGTTATTGTAAGATATTGAATTTTTATGTTTGTTATGCAATATTAAATGTTTAAAAAAAAAAATATATGTTTTTAATGTTTTGAATAGCGTAAAAAATTTTTGATATTGAATATTCAACGGAAATTGTTTATTATCGAAAAATTTGTAAGTGCATGTTAGTAATGTTTAATGTAAGCTTATTACTATATAGTTGCTTACTAGTATTGCCATGCCAATATTCCAATAGACAAACAGACTAAATGACGAATTCCAATATGGCGAATTACTGTATGCTCTTAAAAATAGTAATACTTCACCAGGAATAGACAATGTCTATTATTCAATGCTCACCAACGAGGGTTTGTGAGCTTTACTACTCACGGTAAAGATATACTTCTTAAAATTCTGGATCAGATTTGGCTAAATCAGACTCTTATTGAAGAATGGAACACTGACATAGTAATCCCACTTTTAAAACCTTATAAAGATTCAAATGACTTTCAGTCCTACCGTCCCATTGCACATTCCTCTTGTATGTCCAAGACGTTCGAGCGATTAATGAAAACAAGACTAGAGTGGTGGCTGGAAACTGAATAGAAGATTCCCAAATTCGAAAATGGATTTAGAAAATGGCCCTAGCACTATGAATGCGCTTTCTAACTTTATAACGGAAGTCTACAATGACAACAAATTTCAGCTGACTGCTAATATAGACTTGACAAATGTCCATAATAATGTACCATTATTGATTTCAATTCCCATTCTCTTAAATAAAATGAATTCCACAGGAATTTCCTCCAGAATTATAAAGCACATTTATAATCTTTTCTACTCTCGCTCTATACTAGTCTGTAATGGAAAATTAACGGGTCCTTGAAGAACCCACATTGGCCTTCCACAAGGAGCTGTCCTCAGCATCATCCTATTCAATATACATGTACAGCAGATTTGATCTCCATCTTAGACGATGATGTTAAAGCATCCCAGGTGGCTGACGATGTTTTATACTCAAAAGATACAGCCCTGGAAAGATGTGTAGCTAGGCACCGAGTGGTCCCAACCTGGGTTTGTCAGTTTCAGAGAGAAAAAGCAACGTGACTATATTCACAAGGAGAAGGAAATACTCACTATCATCACCAGTTAAATTTAGTGATAAGAGATCTAAGAATACATTATCCAGGGATGAAATCACTTGTTATTTACATTGATAAACTGTTTTCAAAGTCCCACATCGATCACTTCTTAAAGAAATTTTAAGTGTATCTCAATTTATTAAGATATATTAACCATTCATGGTATGGAGCGGACATACAAACAGCTCTATTGATTTGCAGGCAGGTGATACACTCCAGGATAGATTATGGATGTTTTCTGTATGGGGACGCTGCCCAAACCCATCTTAATAAACTGAACAGAACTTAGTACAAAGCTATCCGATCCTGCCTGAGTGCTTTCAAATCTAAAGCCAACAATTCTCTTGTCGTGCAAGCAAAGAATTTCCTTTGAATACGAGTATAACAAGAAAACTTCTAGCCCAGCTATTTCTTATAGATCGATTAGGCCATGAAAAGAACAATTTCATCAATAACTTACTCAATTCTCGCGTCATAAAAAAACTATCCTAATTGAAGGATTTTGTCAACTATTTAAATTCACGCCCAACTTATCCCGTAATGATTCTGAAATATTTTCCTCTTTACTTTTTTTTTTGAAAACAACTTGATTCATAACAGAATCATAAAGTTGAAGTCAACTCTTTTACACGAACTATATAGCTTTACTCTGACGATGGATAAAAATCCAAAATCGGCCGGGAATAGCAAAAATATGCACTTCCTGGATAGAGTCCCAGATGTAATCCAGCGTTACGAACCCATCCACATATTCAACAGAAATCTGTTATACTTTTGAGCGATAAATATTTTTTGAATTCCTAGATTCGACATCGCCAAAAATATGGAACAAAAACAATTCTTAGGACAACAAATTTTGAACTTGAATATGGAATCTATTTAATAAGATAATGCATGCATTCAAGTTAAGTAGGAATTGTTCAACAAAATAAGTTCATTATTTTAAAAATTAATATTATAAAAGTATTTGTTGACCGTTGATGAATTATGTTATGAAGAAATTCGATGAGGATCGGTCAAAAAAGAAACATTCAATTCGAAAGAGTTTCCTGTCTTTATCAAGGCTTTAATATATAAATAGTTGCGAAGATGTGAGAAACATTTATTACATCGCAGACACATAAAAAAAGAATATTAAAAGTTTCTTTCTTAAATCAGCTACCTGACTTGTCGTTAACCATCTCCACAAAAATTATCAGGGCCGCTATCAAAAGAACATGTTGGGAGGATGCGACTGCCTTGAGCCTCTGGGAAGATCTAGGGAGTGCTTCAGACCCTAAAATGCGACCACCGTGGGACTTTCCCAGAGCTGTCGGTGTGGGCTGTGTTCGACTCATGACTGGGCATGATTATCTACAGTTCCACCTCCATCGTGAAGCAGTGAGACCCTAGGGTCCGCTCCGCAACATAGAAAAAGAAATGAATGCATAGCTCTCGGAGGTGCCGAACTATTACCCTCGAATCGAAGGCGAAGTTTACTGGGCTGCAAGACGCGAAATGGCATAGATGCCAGCAATGGCGTAATAAAAAAAAAAAAATTATTAATTCTAATTCCTTATTTTTCCAATATATTTATCACATAAGATTATATTTAAAAAATCATTTTCGAATATCCACGAAGTCAAGGTATGTATTCTAAAATAAATTCCCAAATGCACATCCAACTACAGATTTTGAATATTGTAATGTCTTCAATATTCTATTATTCAATAATGTAGGAATATACAGAATTATATTAAATTAAAACTAAATATTAAATTTAACTTATTTACGTTAAAGAAACAAAGAAAATATTGGTAACTATTAATATTAAATCAGGTAATTGTCATTTGAAAAACTACAAGAAAACCATACGAAAATTCATCGCAAGATAACATAATAACCTAGAAACTACTCCAGTAATAATATATTAATAATAGATGTCTTTTGTACGGCAATGGCCAGAGCAGTTTTTAAAGAAAAAGAATTTTTGTTGCTCTTCGTTTCGGGTACCATTGGTGCCCTTCTTCAGGAGCTCTATAAAATTTATTGGAGAAAATACATTATTGTACAGTATTGTAGTTAAGAAAAAGTGCAGATTTAAAATTAAAAAAAAAAAAACTCCTCAGGCCCTTGCCCTAAAGATCTCATTATAATTTTAAGGCTTGACAATTTGAATTATATTAATAATACAAAAATATTACACTTAGAAAGCATTACTTATGGGGTTGAATTTACCCTTTCACTTCAAGCCGAATAGCCAATGAAATTTTTAAAAATTAATCTCATATTATTTATTAAATAAATAATAATGAATGAATGGAAATAAAATAAATTATAATATAAAATGAATTTTTTACTTTTTGTCAAAATATTGTGAAATTGTATTAGGTGTCCAGAATGTTAAGGAGCTAGATTTGTTTCAACTTCTCTAGAAAGTGCTGCAATCTTGCGGCTATTTTCATAATCCTTTATCTATTTCAAAACACGCAAAATTTTGGGTAGCTGAGGCGAAAGAAAAAACTTCCTAGCTTTTAAACTTTCTATCGACATTTCGGATACCTATGGCGTCCTTCCTCAGGATATGAATCCCAGAAATTGCTATTTGTATGTGGAAGAGTGTGTTGTGTAAAATTTTCTCCAAAGCATCCGTATCGATATGAACAAAAGTTACTAATACAATAGTTACATAACTATTTTTACTTTTTTATATTGATATGGGCTCTTAGGCGAAGAATTTTACACAACACACTCTTCCACATACAAATAATCAATTTCTAGGATTCACAACCTGAGTTAGGACTTCAATGTAACTATTGTTTAGCGTATATTGAGATTCTTACATATGTTGAGATCCTACTTTAAGCTATTTGATTTTTTTTTTTATCGAGCCCTATTCCATACGATTAAATGATCCTTTTTCGAGAATGTTAACATACTTTCTGTAATTATTTTCTCATTTTTTAAACTTTTAAAATTTTTTTATTTACTAAATGCTGAAGAAACACTAAAATTTACGTGGACTTCGTTCCATTTACCCATATGGTGTACAAATTATTAATTATTGAATCAAAATCAAAAGGGGGATACAAATTTGAATTATCATTTTTTCTTTTAATGCAAAGACATTGAGCAGTTGTTTTAACTTTGAATAATTATTGATTTAAATGCAGTGGAACATTTCATATAAACAAGTGTTTTTTGTTGAATTTATTACTTACATAAATGAACTTAATTTATGTTTTATGTAAATTTGCAATATTATTATTACAATTAAACTAATAACTTATATTTCGATTCAATTATAAAAAAAATATCGCATATGTATATATTCAGTAAAAAGAAGCAACACGAATCTAATACACTTATATAAATACATTAACGCAAATATTCCCTTGATATAATATACTTATATCGAAACGTTGGCGTAAATTTGTAGTTTATTTAGACCAAGGTTTTCAACAAACCTACATTAATTCAATAATACAAGTCAAAACCTACACATACATATGTAGATAAATGCTTTTATTTTTAAACGTTCCTAATGTGAACTTCAGACATTAGTCTTCAGAAATTTTTTTGCTAATGGAGAGAAGTCGACTGGGCCAGTTTCTTCTATTACTGAAATAAAAAAAATAAATCATTGATAAAAACACAATCAATTTGAGAATATATGTATGGTAATTAATTTCACATGATTTTGTATCTTTACCATGTAAGCGATAGCTTTACTAATTACATTTATGCAATAGCGATCTGTTGGCGAGATTTCCTTTCGTTTCCAACTATTGTCGAACTTTGCAACATTTATGCTGTCGGAGTTACAATGAATAAATAAATTCATTAATTCACCCACACATTCACTCCATATAATGCCTTTTCAACCTGCCGATTTATTCCCAATCTAGAATACAGCTGCTTACTTTGAAGACACTATAATAATCGAAGTCTTCTTTGAATGTGACATTTTCTATTGTCTATTACTTTGTTATTTATACAAACAATGCCACTATTTGTATTTTTTTTTTAATGGTTTGATTTATGTAAACAAATAACTTTCCTGGTGTGATATGTATTTTTAAAAAAAAAAATCCTAATCCTTCTCTTGACGGACGGAATTCATAGATTGGATTTTTATCGAAAGCGGTTCCATTCACTTTCTTTAAACTAGTTTGTTAATCACATCTTTATAAACCTATAATTTTTATTTGAAACATATTTTCGGGTAAAAAGATTTTAAACGTTTCTTGGAAATCTATTAAGTTAGGTTTAACTTTAAACTACCATTTCAAATTTCGTTGCGATTGCATGTATCGCATTTGTTTAGAACCAACAATTGCAAATGAACGGTTATATAATATATGTTGTATAGGCACTGATACATAATGTATACAGGTACTGTTTAATGTTACAGTGGGGGTAACTTTAGTGAAAATGGTCAAAAGTTAAAGAAAAATGAATGATCAATTTTAATTGTAATAATTGCATTCAGAGAAAGCATATGAGTGTTTAATTTCCTTTTTGCTGTTATTATGTTCAAATATGATTTTCGAAATTGAGTTTTTTTTGGAAATGTGATTCGCTATCTACTAGGGAATTGGACGTTTGAGTACGAAAGTGCTATTCACTGAAACTTATCAGGTTTTGCAATTTTTACCCCGATTTCAATGAAGATCTATGCATTTAAAGTTAAAACTATTTTTCTTAAATGAATATCGATATTAAGTGTTTTGGAGAGGCTAACAAAATTATGTAACTATTGTAATCACTACTTTAAAGAAGGTGATCAGTAATTAGATGTATCAGAGATATTTTCCGTGATAGCCTGCTTCATTTTGTGGTCATCGACCGGTTTCGGATGTTCGCCCATTATCAGGATGTTTTTGTTGAACAGTGTAATAACATAGACTTGCACGGAGCATTTGCATCGAACGCCCGAAACCGATCGATGACCACAAAACGAAGCAGGCTATCACGGAAAAATGTCTCGATGCTTTCCAGCTCTGCGGAATCAACCACCACAACAATAATTAGATGTATTTATTATTGTATAATGTTATCTCTACATGTTTCAGAAAATTATGTTTTCTAGTAACTTCTGGATTAAGAAAAACAGCTCTTGAGTATAATTTAAATTGCATCCATGGCTCTAAATAACATTTACCCATTTTGTTTGTAAAACATCATCATCTCTTACTTGCGATCATGTCAGATTTTCGTAGTTGAATTTTGAAATCTTCTGTTTACGAAAAAATTGTTTCTAACGAATGGTAATGTAATTGTATGTGAACAAACATCACAAAAACGAAAAATCCTAGGAACTTGGAATTCCATTTAAGTACTTCTATCGCATCTGACACGAAAATTTCGGACAAAATCAACATTAAATTGTTCAATCAATCTTGAACTTGATTTTCTTCAGTTTTTCGTGTTTTCTTCAAAACCGCTCCAACAACTTTCTTTTACTAACTCTGCGTATTATCGTATGATTTTATCCATCATAGCATGCTTCATTTTTTTGATTCCCCTGAGAGGAAGTACGCTTCGATCGATAAAATCATAGATGTTATCTAGCAATGCGGACCTACAAAAGATTGGAACAATTCATTTACTATCTTAGCAGTAAAGCCTATCACTTTTATTTAAAACATTTTTCAGGAATAATTTATTTTTGGGAGATTCTTGGAGGAAGTAGTACCGTTAAGCTTTCCTATAAAGTACCACTTCAGTAAAATATAACGTTCTACTATTTATATAATATTAAATAATTAAAACCATTGATGAGAAAATTCGGTTAAGAAAAGGACTCTTTATAGAATAGTTTTTTAAATTTTCAAAAAAGAAAAAAGAAAAAAAAAAGACAATTTTTTTTAACCGACATGGAGAATGCTATTCTGTACAGTTATGTACTTATCACTTTGTTTGTTGATTTTTCTAGAAGAATCGATTTAAAAAGGCTCTGAGAAATCTGTAACGTTGGATTTCAAATGTTTTTATCATGAGCAAGTACTCCCATGGGTTACTATAACCAATATGTAACCTCACAACCTCGATATATATGTATGTTATGGCAAAATGTCAACATTTTAAATATAAAGAAAATCGATTTTTTTTTTTTAAAAGAAACAATGTAGGAAAGTTAATCTTCAAATTTCACTAAGTACTTAAAACAATCCAAGATGTAAAATCCACGAAAATCAGTTTACAGTGGCAAACAACAGTTTCCCAGTTTCTTAATTATCAATTTCTCTAAAGCTGAAGATCTCATACTTTTGTAATTCACATCCTGCTTATATATATATAATTCATAAAACGGTTATCAACTCTAATTTCGTTTTGAAGCTTAGCACCACCTACTAAATGTGAGTGCAAAGGCGGATTTTTTTTTTTTTTTTTAATTTAAGGCGCCCGGAGCCTTCTCAATGCACTGCTGGTCTCCGGACTAAACTAAGGGCAGCATAGCTGGATTCGAACCCGAAAACTCAGCGTGGGAGGCCAGTACGCTAACCACTTAGTTATTTCCCTTCCCTGCAAAAATGTTTGTGATAGATGCGTTATAACCGTGATTGATTTACCGAAGGAAAGAATTTTTCATAATCCCCACATCAATCATGAAATTTAAAGAAGCTCCAAATCAAACTTAATTCTGAGATATACACAATCACAATTCATATATACGAGGGAAGTATAAATAGCAATAGTAATAATAATACGTAATTAATAATAATAATAATAATAATAATAAATTATGGAATACAGAATTTTTAATTGGGTTATATATATTCAATTATAAATGTGAGACAAACTGTACAAAATGACACACACTTCAACAGGTCACACACAATTACATGCACACCTTATTTTTTTTTTTTAAGGTTTTGTTTTTTGTTTTATTATACATTGGTATATATATATATTGGTATGTTTATAATAATCACAAAATTCCAATACAGTGTAACCTCTTTTTTCTTGTTTAAACTACTTTATTTACCAAATATAAAGGAATAAATTTGTTTTACTTTACAGGACTGATAGCAGAATTTTTATCTAGTCAAATTACACATTTTTATATGTTTTTATAATAAGAAAGTAAAACAGTAATAATTATTAGAGTAATGTTAATAATGATTGAATTATTTTTAATAACTGAGTTACAAAAACATGAAAAAAAAAAAAAAATGTAAATATAGGTGACACTGCTGAAAAATGTATGTTCTTTTTTTATTTTTTTTTGAAATCGATAACAAATAAAAATGTGTCACTTTAAGATATTATTTTGTGACTAGTTGCTAGCTATCAATTAGAGAAAAACAAAATTAAAAATTAACATTATAATCCACCAAATTTGTACAAATTAAAAAAAAAAAACTCATAGGCAATTTAAACTGAATTAAAAAACAAATCTCTAACAAGAATATAGACAACTTATATATATATATAAACTAAAGAGGTAAAATATATATATATTTATGTGTGTGTGTATATATATATTTATAAAGTCCTAGGTAAATTTTTATATATTACTGAGAAATGAAAGCTCTCAGACAAAGAAAAGATATTTAAAAAAAAAACATGATTAAGATTATTACAACAACTGAAAAAAGAAATCGAATACAATTATTGTAATCAAATTATATAATTAATTTATAAATACTAAGTTATATTTAGATTTTCTTTTTAAATTTTAAACTACATACTGAAATTTTACGTCCGCTAGTAAATTAATCGATTAATCATAGTTTTTAAAAATTTTATTTTCAAATAAGTGATTTTTTTTTTTTCTTAGTTAAGTTCCTTCCTTTAATAATAAATCACCAACTTATCCGTCAAATATTGAATAAATATACAAATAACATACAGATACAAAAAAAAGAAAAGAAAAGAAGCTTGAGCAACATATTTCCTTGTTTAAAAAAAAGTAAAAAAAATAAATTGAATTAATAATAATTTTTTTTTGGAAAGATACAATTATGTACATCATACAGAGTGACCGACCCAAAATGTATTCGATTACTTCAAATATTTTTGTACTAAAAATGAAATTGTTGATTTATTATTTTTATTGGGGAGGAGGGTTATTTTTTTAGGGTAGAGAGAAAATTCTCATGTGACAACTTTTCCAACCTTTGGTCGGCCCTTTTCATCAGTGCATTGAGTTTATTTAAAATATATTTAAACCATAGCACCTTGATTAACTATTTTACTAATTACATCTTAATTAGCTTAACATTGAACTATTTCACTTCCTTGTTTTTATCGAATTAATGAAATAGTTCCATATTTAGTTAATCAAAATATAATAAGCCTTAATGATATTTCAAAAAACTCAATGCCCGATGAAGTAGCGATCCACAGGTTGAGGAACGCTGACCACATGAGAGTTTTCTGTCGGCCATAAAATCCAAAAAAAACTATTTAATCAACAATGAAATGACCCAACTTTATAAAATCAAATGAAAGGAAATTTCAAAAATTTAAAAAAGATGGGACACATTATATATATATATACCTAAAAGGTATAATACAATAACTAAGTATATAAAAAACGGAAATCTATCAAATTAAGAAACAATTACTGACTTTTATGGCCAATGGTTCGGATATATATTAGAATGCATTTTTTTTTCTGACCTTAATGTCAATTAGATAGTGACTTTTACAGTATGATGTTTGTGCACTGCTACTGCCGACCACCCTTGTTCTCTTATTACAAACAACACTGCCGGACAATGGGCTGTAGAGACCCCCTAGGAAGAGAAAATCTAAGGATAACATTGCCTGGTCTCGAACTCGAGTGCCAGTCAGCGCCCTAAATTTTTATTATTACATTTATAATTTTCTTTAAACTTTTAAATTAAGAAGAAATTCTAAGGAAATATCAAGTGTTCGAATACTTTTTGGGCTCAATGTATTTTGATGATCCTATATTAATAAAAAATAAATATTATCATCAAATTTATTAATACAGTTTTTTTTTTAAAGACATGCTTTAATAGATTTTCCTAATTCCTGAACACGCTTATGTGATTAGATAAAATATAAAAATTAAACAAAAGTCAGTGTCTATTTTAGAAATGAAAACCCAAGACCTCTTGGTAAAGGGAAGATCATACAACCTTACTAAAGTATAAAAGTTTTTGATAGGCACATATAATACCTCCTTAAATCTTCGATTTTTGCCGTTCACTTTTAAAAAGCAGTAGAGGTTTCATTTCTTTCTTAAGTGTTAAAAAAAAACAAAATGGAAGCATTTCATGCTTATCCATCTCACAATTTTGAAAAGAAATTTAAAAAATAAAACAAAACAAAAAAATAGCTTGACTTTTGATTGCCGTTATATTGTTTTAAATGACTGAAGAAGGTTTAAGCATACCATATTTTTCTTTTAATATACATTTATCATACCACGTGTTATCTAGGAACTAGTATTAACACTTGTTTTACAATATTGTTTATATCTAGATATAAATAGATATCAGTCCAATGTTTACGTTTGGTTGCAGAGCAATTATTATTTTGTACAATATAATTCAGTCCACTATTCAAAAAAAAGTGTAAACTTTCCTTTATTATTCGTTCTACCATCTTAATGGCGTTGGTATACATTTATAATATATTTATATAATATTATTTATATGTTGCTTTCCAAAGTCAATCCAATTGCCTATAACAATCTTTTTAGTTTAACAATTGAGAGCAATTTTTGTTGTTTACTTTCGCAATCGAATCTATGTGGTGCCCATTCTTAAATATTCATCAGAATTGCATACTTTTTTTAATACTTCACCAGCAGACGTATTATCCAGTAATGGACCTACCAGCAGACGTATCTTTTTTTTTTTTTTTTAAACTTTAGGCTGATTTGTTTTTATCCTTATAATTATAATTATTATTATTATTAAATTTTCTTTTTAAAACAGTCCTGCCAATTCTCGTTATTTATTTATTTATATTACTACTCCAAAGGCGTTTCATCTGAATCTAACAAAGTGCTAAATTTGTTAGAACCCGCAAAATTCTGAAATCAAAAATTAATTAATTAAAATCCTAATGATTTATCGAAAAGGATTAATTTTTGTGTAGAAATAAAAAGTAATATAAAAACAAAGAATAATACATATATATTTCACAATATAGTCTTTTTTCAATCTTGGATGTAATGTGATTTTGTTATTTAAAAAAAAAAATACATTTAAGATTTTGGAAAATGGACTTTTAGTTGGAAATTTTTTCTTGAAACTACACTCACTAATTAAAAAAAAAAATAAAAAATAAAAGTGGTATGAAATACTCACACACTTCACTAATTTTTTTACTTTCTCTTACTCCTAGTTTTTCTATAATTCTCACAATTCTGATAATTTTCTTCAAAATTAGGAATAGCACTATCCGTTTAATTTTCTTAGTATTTTAAAAGGATATTATTTAGTATATATTATAGAGATACTATTAAGAGTATATTTTTATCCAGAGATAAATACACAAATTTTTTTCAGGGTGGATCATACATTTATACTTTTCTTATTTTCTAATAGCTAGCCCTAGCGACATTTTATTAAAGAGCCAGAAAATTAGAAGTCAATAAATAAATATTAAGAACAGAGATTTTTTTTTTCTGTGATAGCTTGGCATGTTCGCTTATCTTCAGGATGTCTTGGGAAAAGGTGTGCTACTATAGATATCTTAAGTCAAATGGACGAACGCCCGAAACAGAACGATGATTGGAAAATAGGACACGCTCTCATGGAAAAGATCTCTGATGTATTTCAAGTAGCAATGAGGGCCCCCACCACCACAATAATAATAATAATAATATTTTTTCCTGTGGAAGAAAATCTATTATGGTTACGTCTTTCCGGAAATTGTTTTGCACAAAGCGGGATAAGCCTACATATATATAGTTAAGATTCCAATTAAAAAATTAAAAACATTCTTGGAATTCCTTTATAGAAAATCTGAAAAAACAATGTTATGATTTAGACTGATAGATTAAGGACCAACAACTTAGTACCGCATTCCCATGGCGATTTCTAAACGGAATACCAGGTATGATTGATTGCTTGCGATTTTCATTTTTGTGTGATTTGGTTCCAACTAAAAATATTTTTTTAAGAAGAATTTTGGTAAAAAGCGAACGATTCCTCATAATAAGTAGGTATGAACATTGAGGGGTAGTAGCAGGGGTGTGACGGAGGGTGGTGGGGTGAAAAAACGTATTCTACGCATGATGCAACTGTCATATGGCAGACACCATTTGAATCTTTTATTCACTTAAATACTATTATTATACATTTTCAAAACAATCCTCAGGCATATGTCCATATGCATCTGACGAAAAGATTAGAAATACTTTTCTTTTTATTCTCAGAAGAACTCAAAACTGAGAAACTAAGAATGTTGGGTAGAAATTTCAAACTTAAAGTGATGATTGCTTACTGGACAAAAGGGTACCACACAAACGTTCTGGCAAACAGAACATTGATGTTATAAAATCATAGATGTTATCCAGCATTGCGGCGGGCCCAACCACATATTCAACCTAAATGATTTTACATGACAGTGAAAGATCATAATTGTACTATCATGACTATTTCTTAGTTCCTCAAGGTTCTTTAATTTTTTTTTTTTCTCCAGGGTCGCTTCTTTTTAACAAGTAAATGTGCATAAAAGTTGTAAAGTGATCCATTTGGTATCTAACGCCATTAAAACTTATATTTATCTTAAAAGTAGAGGAAAATAGGAGAGCTACTTCTTCTCTTCACTGAACTTATAAACACTGAGCATTATAAACCAAATTAGAACCTTTTGAACAGAACCATATTCAATAACCAGTGAATGTTTGCTTCCAAAGCCACATCTATTATATCGTTTCAATGGATATAAAATAATTTCTTTAAAAAAATTATCTATTAAAGAAATGGTGAACACAACCGCAGAACATATATAAATACTATCCATTTATTTCTCTACATTTTTAGTCTTTTACTATTAAATGGTTGGGTTCTTAATTATGGACAATTTCTGAGATTGTGTTCAGCATAGATGCTTCTTTTTCTTGATTCTTATCAGTTTTGAAGCTTAAACTCTCGACTTGAAAAACCATACTCTGAGAAATTGGTAAAGGATAAATATGAAAAGAAAAAGAAGCTCATATATATATATTTTCTTTATAAAATTATCGGAGGAATGATGTTGAAATATATGTTCTAATATCAAAGCCTATGTATATAATACACATACATACGTGCACATACATTTGAGGACTGGCAAAAAGGATTGCAAACAACTTGATGGATCTCTTTAAAATTATTTTTGGTTTAAGGATATATCTCTAAGTTATGGAGCTTCTGCCATGACACCTTTTCTAGAGATTGTGCAATAGAAGACTGTCCCTTTCATGTAGGAGAGACTATTAAGACGAGATTTAAGTCTTTTGGCCGGTATAGTTACCTCCTAATAAAGATATCTCGGTAAAATAAGAATTAATTTATTTTCTAATTAGCACTATGGTAATTGTTTACAATTTTTTGTTCCTCTCTTTACTACCATCTTATATAGTAATTGTGTACAAATACTTTTTTTCTAGTTTACTTTTGTTTTTGTTTTAAAGGCGCGTCAACCTGTTATGTTGGCATTGGCGTCCGAAGCCTTCTTCGCTGTGCACTAATGCCAACCACCCTTGTTCTCTCATTACAAGCAACAATGTCCATCTGCCGGACAATGGCACACGGAATATTTGCTTCTTTTTTTTTTTTTGTAGTCGGGGACCACACAAAAAGGTATATATGGAAATTTTTGTAAAACTGCATTATTTACTGTAACTAGGTTGGTTGGTCTTTCATTAAAAAGTTGATAGAGTATACACGAGTGAAACGTATGTTGCGGCACCAAACATAAGTTTGTAGCGGCAGTTTAAATTTTAATCTAATTTTACAGAACCATTCACAAATCATTTTTTCCGGGAAAATATTTGTAATAGAAGTGACACGTTTTATCTGTGCAGTTAACATTCCAAGCTAAACAAGTCGATGTAGCCTTTTTTGAAAAATAAATCCCAAAAACTCAAAAACTAATTCTGAAAAGTCGCACTTTCCATTAAACTCTTCTCTTCATATTTATATTTTGTTAGGAATACTGCTAATGTATCTTAATATTATATAGGTAGTAGAACCATAAACTAAAAATAATAAAATTTTCTAAAAGCAAGAATTTTTCCTAAATATTTAATTCCAATCTCCCACCAAATGATACATATTATATTGAAGTTGTGCTGCAAGGTAACACCTAACCTTTCAATTCCCCAGAATCTTCAAACCTTCATTCCAATTTTTACCCTTCAAAATTCAATTTTTCTAGGAAAATATTCCAAAATAATTGGGATAGGTATAGTATTGTATACAGAGTTTTTTTTTTTTTTACAAATATTTACATTATCTACTTTCGAGGAAATCGAGAAAAACAGAAAACCAAAAAGATGATACTAATATCGCATCACTGGGTCACGGATTTGATTTTGGTCGATATCTTTGTGGGGGTACCTCTAAATTTTATCAGGTCGAGCTACCTAAGATTTTTCTTGTATTCTTCTCAAGCTCTCTCTCTCTCTCCCATACACACACAAAACACACACGCGCGCACAGAGAGAGAGAGAAAGAAAGATACGTTTATTAATGTCCTGGGACATTAGTCCCTTAAGGACAACAAAAATATATTCATACATTTAAATAAATCAAATAACTCTACTCTGAGTTGCTGCCAAAAAATTTGCAAAATATAAAGAAAAGAAACAAAGGAAAAGAATCACATTACTTTTAAAACCTAAAAACAAAACCTTAGCAAAAATTAAAAGAAAAGAATTAAATACTATTTACTGTACCAGCTTTTGTGACAAATATATACAAATAATAACAAGCATATAAGTGTATAATAATAATAATAATAATAATAACTATAATGACTTATTGCAATAATAATACGTAGAAAACAAAAAAAGGAATAAGTAAAGAGAAGAAGTAATAATAATAGTAAATTATCGATTAATATAACTTTCAAATAGGTGCTCATACAAGTAGTATTTGAAAGTATTGGCAGATTTGGCACGCAAATCTACCGATAAAGAATTCCATAGCCTACATGCTTTTAAATAAAATTAATCTTCATAAGTTGCTGTTCTAGGTGTAGGTGTGTATATAACTTAGAATCTACTTGTCGAGTAGCTCTTAAGTGCAACTGTCCTTTGTTACTAAACAGTGAATACAGATAGTCTGGCAATTTATTTCTAAACAGAAAATAAAAGTACCTAAGAAATATTGCCTTCTGTATTCAATATTTAGCCAGTTCAGCCGGTGGTAATAAGGAGTAATATGTTCATCTCTCCTGACACCAAAAATGAAACGAACACTAGAGTTTAGAGCTCTTTGTATCTTCGTATTCAGTTCAGAAGTCAGGTCCAAATAAACAAGACAACAGTAATCTACATGTGGGAGGACGAGTGTCTGAACCAACTGCTTTCTTAATGAAACAGGTAGAATCTCTTTATGATACTTCAGTTGATACAAAGCTCTGTTCATTCTATTGACAACATCACCCACATGATTGTGTCAAGTTAGGGTGCTACTGAGGGTAACCCCCAAGAACTTAGCAGTATCAACATAAGGTAGATCAATGTTACCAATCTTGATCCTAGGGATATGTTCAAAATCGATGCCACTAACATATCTAGAACTACCAAATATCATCGCTTTCATTTTACTGGTATTAAAAGATAAATTTTTATCTAATGCCCAGTTAAAAACAGAAGCAACATCATCATTTATACCTCTGATTCCATTCTCCAATTCATTACAAGGAACATGATAATAGAGAATCAAATCATCAGCATAAATAAGATGTTTACAGTTTAAGATAGCTGCAGAGATATTACTAACATAAATTGAGAACAATAGCGGACCTAAAACAGAGCCCTGCGGCACACCAGAAGTAACATTTTCCAAGCATGAGCGAGCACCATTTCCAACGACACATTGCCGCCGAAATGAAAGATATGACTCAACCCATTTGAGCACTGCAAGAAAAATTTAAATTTTCAAGAACAAAAAGGAGTTTAGAATGGTTGACAGAATCGAAGGCCTTAGACAAGTCAAAAAAAAAAAATAAAAAATAGTAACCATTCGTTTGTCAATTGCAAGTCGTATGTCATCAATTAGTTTTAATAAAGCAGTCTGAGTACTAAAGTTGTTTCGATATCCAGATTGGTACGGATCTAATAAATTATTAGTCAGAAGGCAGTACAAAATTTGATTGGAAACTATTCTTTCTAAAGGCTTGGGATGTAGCACAAAGAATGGAAATTGGACGAAAATCATCTAAGGAGGAAGGTAATTTAGTTTTGGGAATAGGGCGGATAAGAGATAGTTTCCATAAAGAGGGAACAATTGAATTATTTAAAGAAAAGTAATATATGTCAAGAAGAGAAGGGATTATAACAGGAACATATTTCTTTAGGAAATTAATTGGGATATCATCAACACCCACAGACTCAGATCTACTTTTAAATAAATTATCTAATAGTACGTCTAATGTGATATGTTGAAAGTAAAATTTGTTGTCACCAGTTACTTGCATAGTCAGTGTTCTAAAAGGAATTTTAGAGTCAGTCGCTTTGCTGAAGAAAGAGAAGTAAGCGCTGATGTCGTCGAGACTGAACAAAATGGAACTAGAGAGATTTTTCGAGTTTGTAAGACCTAGTTTCCTTAATTCACTCCACATCATTCTAGAATCCCTAATGTCTGAAAACTTAGTTCAATAAAACTCCCGTTTAGCTGTTCTAACTCTTTCTGTACCTGATATCTAAGTATCTGGTACTTAGAGTACACGGACTCACGACGAGAACGAGTAAATGCTCGTCTCAGTGAATCCCGCTCCCTCATTAACACACGAATATCCTCGGTCAACCAAGGGGCAGTTGGCTTTTTAAGCCTCACAGAGCGAAGTGTGGCATGCTTGTCCATTGTGAAAATTATATTATTGTTGAAAAAATTCACTTTTTCATCAATAGAGGTTGATTCCACAATTGAAAACCAGTCACACATTTCTAGATCAGTCTGATACCTCTCCAAATCAAACTGTTTAAAGTCTCAGCAAACAAAATTTGTTGGGGAAGGATGGGAAATTTTAAAGGAGTATTTGATTTCAATTTGGTCATCAGAGGAAAGGAATGGTACAGGATGTTGGGAATGTTGAATGACCTTTTCAATGTC
The DNA here is from genome assembly GCA_011037195.1 of Triatoma infestans. Classification (NCBI taxonomy): domain Eukaryota; kingdom Metazoa; phylum Arthropoda; class Insecta; order Hemiptera; family Reduviidae; genus Triatoma; species Triatoma infestans. The sequence goes on from JAAEAF010000351.1 coordinate 51,226, forward strand.
ATCAACAATGATTAGATCTATCCAGGTATGGGAGGTAGCTGTGTGATGAGTGGGGAAGAATGGAACTAGAGTTAAATTGCTTTCATAGAGGAAATTACTGTCAAACGAATTGGAGTTCATGTCCGTATTCCAGTCACCCAAAATGACTGCATGCTTATACAGAGGTATATATTGAGTTACAACTGATTCAAAGTCAGATAGGTAGCCAATTTTAGGGGGACGGTAGATGATACTCAAGAGTAACTTAGAAATTTCTAGACCAGACTATAAAAACTCTGGTCGAGAACAATAAATAGATCCAGAAGTAGCCAGAACTTTCATTTTGAGTGTTCTGTGGACGTACAGACCCATACCACGGCCAGTCGTCTCAAGACGATCCCAACGAATCAAACAGTAGTCACTAAGACTCACTACCGTATCATTAACATGTGGTTTTAGCCACGTTCCAGATAAAGCAATGACATGGTAGAAATTTCTAGTGAAAAAATCCCGAAAATCGTCAAAATGGGCAAGCAATGACTAACAGTTAACATTACAAATAGACAGATTACCAGTGAACAAGAAAGATAAATGTAAATTTTAAGTAAGATGAACTTAATGAGAAATATATTAAAGAGAAGTTGTAAAAACCACGAATGTAAAAATGAAGAGGAATATAATACAAAACGAATAAAAAATAATATGAATAAGAACAAATTAAATATAGTAGATACAGTAAATCTGATGATTAATAATATCCTACACATAGTTATAATGATAGTAATGTTAATGAAAATTGTAAAAGAAATGTAATAAAAATGAGAAAAAATAAAATGAAATATCAAATACATACAATTAAGAGCAAAAAGGAAAAAAGAAAAAGTGAAATTATCAAAAAATGTACATAGCAGCAATATAAATTTAAAAATACAATATGAATATGAAAATACAAAAGAGACAAGCAGACGTCTGAAACCCAGCAGTAGAACGGATGAAATGCATCATTTCGGGATGTCCTCGGGTGTGTTTATAGAAACCGCAGGGCAGCCATCATTCTTCCTCACAAGACCTCTACCACTCTTTACCCACACGTACCTAACTGTGCCCGCACGTTTAGCAGCTCTGGCCATGCTGTATAACTTTTTGAAGTACGGCGTCAGACTCTCATTTATATAAATTGGGAAACTTTCTTGAGTTGTCCACCCAATGTGAGTATAGAGAGATCACGTTTAACTTTTTTCTTAAATACTAATGCATCTCTCGTAATCTGTTCGAGAAAGGTTGCAATGATTGGTGGCGGTCGGGGGGGATCCAGAGCACTAGGACCCGGTTTATCCCTGAAAACCATATCTACATCCGACACATCTACCTCTAACACAAGACTAATTTTATTCAAAAGGTTCTGAGTGTTTTCACCAGGTTGTACTGGAACGTTATTTATTTCCACAGTTTTTACTTCTAGTAGACTGTCGTAACTGCTCAACAGTTAGTAACAGACCATCCACTTTTTCTTCCAAAACTTTTTTTTTTCTTGATTAAGTGAGTCTACTTGATTCACAAGTAGGTCAACTTTAGTTTGCATGTTATTGATAGCAGTTGCATTATCTTGAATCGAACTATGGCATTCTTCTACTGACTTGATAACATCTAAAAACTGCAATTTCTGCTCCTCCATAAATTTATTAAGCGAAGCTGTGTTAGTTTGGAGTAGTTTTAACACTTCCTGTATATCGGAATTGGAAGCGGTCCGGCGGACAAAGGAGGGAGCAGCCGGCGACATTTCATTTCCAGATCTCAGCTCCTTTTCACATGCAGAGCAATACCATTGCTTATTTAACTCCTTTAAAGTATTCAAATCATTGAGGGTGAGGTGAACACACTCAATATAAAATAAAAGTTTGCACTTACTACAATTAACATTATTTGAGTTACGAGCGAGAATTACCCCAAGCGCACACTTCGCCATCTAGCTTGGGGCCAAACTTCAAAGATATACAGACAAACAATAGAGATAAATATTTGCCGCACAACTACTTTTCTCCCCACTACTCACTGCACTGACTTCAAACTATTAAAACTGCCTCAAAGTCACAAGATTTAATAAATTAAATCACTGATTTCCAAATAACTGCTCGATAAAAGTTTATAAAATTTCACACTATTAATTAACAACAGCTAATCTATAGGTATGCAAAAATTCACAACAAACAAACGCTTACAACCGTAGATTAAGAAATAGAACTTAAGAACGATACATATTGTATAACAGCTAGTCTGTGTGTGCGAGAGGGGGGGGGGAGAGGGAGAGCATTTCCGATGAAAACTTATTCTGAAAATTTGACTGTAGTTATTATTATTATTATTCAAAGAAGGGGAGGGCAAAACCCTAAGCTATCCAAGCCTCCCTGGGCCCATATAGTGATGTACTGTAGTTACAAAAAGTAATAATAAATTAATAAATACAAATTCAAGGAGAATTGCATATAATATAATACAATAAGTAACATTACAAATTTTATTTGTTTACAGAGAGTATTGATGGAGTTAATGTAAATAAAGTTAAACATTTTATTAGAGCCATTGATGAGGATTACTGATAAAAAATCGGATAACTACCGCTGGATAGTATTTACATCAATTAGCAGTTACGGAGAGCACATATATTGACTAAATAATTGTATATCAAAAGTTTTGATTGACTACAGTTGTACATTAGCGTAGCGTTCTAAGGAAAGTGGACTTTGCTAAGGATGAACCTGTCGATCATAGTTCTTGCAAGCAATCCTGCCTAACAATCCGAATAACACACTAGCATCACCAACACTCACACAATGCACATTCTTTGCTTGCAAAGTTGCTTTTACTTGGGTTAAGCGAATCCTTAGGCAAACTCTAACACATCACCTTCTATATTCACCAAAGAAAATAACTGCTTTTCAACTAAAGAAGTTCTACGAACTTTAAGGGAAGCTGCCGAATCAAATCCAACCACAAGTCTCATGCACTTGCTGCAGAACTAGCAATGTCTGAAGATACGTTAGCCGCTATCTCATACTATGGTAAATATAAGAAGGAGATGTAGGATAGTACCACATGAACTTACACGTCAATTGACGTTAGACAACAACATTAGAATACTTGCTAACTGCTCTTAAAAAATCCATTTGACATACGCTTCCAAGAATATTGAAGACTAGTCGATTTACTGGCGAAATCCTGAGACAGATGTCAATGGTTGGATCGCGGTCAAACGCCGTTCCGCTTGGTGCAAGAAAGCAATTTGAGAAAAAGGCGTTGTTATGCTTTTCTAGAACTGTAAACAGTAATTAATCAAGAATTCATTCCCGATGGACTTTCCATGAATTCCTCCTCCTCCTGCCAACACAGTGTACTCAAAAATGACCAAGGTTATCCAACTTGGTCAAACAAGTTTTGTTCCAGATAACGCTCGCTCATATCCCTCCCGTCAGACAAAAGAAAAAAATGAAAAACACGACATTATACTTCTTTTATATTCACCCTATTGTTCAGACTTAGCACATCCGACTTTTTCCAACCACAAGTCACCCTTTCCTCCCAACCTCACAGCCAATCTCATGGCACACTTTCTTTGCGGGAGAAAAATTTAACTTCACCGAAGTTGAAGCTGGGTGCAGGAGTTTTTTGATTCGGAACCCAAGGAATGGCATTATTGGATCCACCAGTAGCTGGCAGAAAGATGGCTTTCAACAGTCAATTGCAACTGGTTATATTTTGATTTTAAATAATTGATTTTTTATTGAAAAACGGACATTTTATTTTATACACCTCATTAAAACTTTGAAGCCGAGGTAAATATCTTTTAAGCCTTCTTTTTACAGCCACTTTCTCTCTTCACATCTAACATCTGAAATTTATCATGCGTTCGTTGCAGTTAACTTGGCCATTAATTGAAGATGAGAAAAACGTTTTTCTCATATATCAGATGTTGCTGTGAATAAGACCGAAGAAATAATTTAATATTGTGAGAAAATGTTTACATATTTGATTCTTAGTTGGCACCAAAACTGTATGTTACATGCACACTTTTGCAACTCAACTGTTGGTCTTGGTGAAATCACTGAATACATATATCTTGAACAAGATTGTTCAATTCAGTCGCTTAATATGTGCAGGACCTAAAGTATGTATGATGAAATTTCACAAACAACTGATGATTTATGTGAATTGACTAAGTTACCGCACATTACAATAATATATAAAAGAAATACCCACACGATTATGATTCACTATTGAAATCTGACCGAAAAATGAACCAAGAAAATGCCAATCTTATCTAAAACAAACATATTTTTATTGATAGCTCCCGGAGCTATCGACTGTATTATACGGATTCTATATTCTAAAGAAATACCTACTCTATTAAAAAATTTCTAAAAGCTAAATTAATATTTAAAAATAATACACATTATTTAGAATGTACAAAATAACGGTTTAATAAAAAAAAGTTACATTGGAAGCTAATAAAACTTATTTTAGTGTATTTTTTCTAATTATTTTTTTCTTTAAAAAAAGAAATATGGCAAACTTAATTTATCAAATAATAATGCACATGTCATAAATCCTCAGTCATATGCGGTATTTCCGTTAAGTCCCAAAAAATTTATCTATTCCTGTTTCTATAGAACGTTCGTTTGGACTGTAATAAAAAAAATATATATATAGAATTAAAAAAATGCCCATATTTCGAAAAACGATTTGAGAAGTAAAAACTAAGCAAGTTGGAAAATTAATGCTAATGTTCCCTAAATAATTGAGAAACCCCTTATTTTATAATTTTCCTGCGAAGTGGAAAAAGAAAAACTTAAAGGCATTAAGGCTCAATATTAAATACGAGAATCAAGTGCATTAAGAAATTAATTTGACAAATCATTTTACTCACCGGGACCTTGGATTCTTGAATTTTAGGCATTCTTGAAATGTCATCTACTTCTTTTCTTCCCTCTCTATAAAATGAAAAAAATTAAATACAGATTATTTCTTGATAATATGAGACAGATTTGACTGGGCTATTTGGATTATAGTAATTCGAAAATTATTACATATAGAATCTGAAGAAACTGAAAAACAAGCAGGTCCCTAGTGATGAAATGGTTCGGGTTAATGGGCGCAATCTGCTCAGCTCAAAGAGATATAGGCAGATAGACATTAAGAAGAAATATGTTGCTGCTATATAGCTTAGAAGGAGCATGAAGAGGGGGAAAGATATATATATATATGAGAGAGAGTCACTAATCAGGATTTTTGACTGGTCACGGCTATCTTGAAATATAACTTTACAGAAGAAGTGTGTGTGATTTATCAAGATAACAACTCAATAAAACAAGATAATATGGATACTCAGCATTAAAAGAAAGCTCATTGCCCGGTGATGGGTGCAATGTTGTTTGTCTGTAACGAGAGTACACTGCCGGAGGCCCTGAGAAGGCTCCGGGTGCCAATGACCACAGATGTTGAGGCGCCTTAAATAAAAAAAAGAAGTAAAAATGCACCAGAAGCTTGCGAGTATGACAAAGTCCCTTGTTAAAGAAAAAGTCGAAGTCATCTCATGTGGTTTGTACTGGCAGAACGACCGTCTTATTTGTCACAGTTACTTTGACGGAGTAGAGGACAAAACAAAAATCAACAAAAAAAAAACATAAGACAATAATTACTAGTGTATACATCCCTTCCCTTAATCCATCAATCTCCACCTTCTTCTAGTATTTTTACGATATATGGTTGGGACTGAAGAAACTTAATTTTCTGAGGTTAATAACTGGCTGGGATTATTGTAAATTGGAATAATATAATAATTATCACTGAAGATGAGGAATCAGAAAGTTCTAGGTAAAAACGTATAAATCAGCTAATAAGAAATTGTTAACTAGCAAAGCCTGGCTAAAGAAGAAAGAGCAACATATCAGGGGAAATGGCAGATAGAAAAAAACATCGAGAATTTCTTGTTCAAGCTTTGCATTTTGTATATCCAAAGATGTAAAAGCTCTGATTATTGAAATTCTACTGCATCATAAGATAATATGAATTTTACGATTAATTATTAAAATTGACAACATAAAATATCTTTGAAGTTATGAAACGCAATAAATAAAAACAAACGAATATTTTCAGTCAAACTATTGCTTAATAAATTTTTACCAAAATATTTTTTGCAAAATTAATTTTTTTTTTTTAATTTAAGGCGCTTCAACATCTGTGGTCATTGGCGCCTGGAGCATTCTCCGTATAGTGCCGACCTCCGGACAGTGTTCTATCGTTACAGATACAACCCTGTCTATCACCGGACAGTCGTCAGCCTGTAGATGCTCCTTAAGTGGAGAAAATCTAAAGGCAGCACAGCTGGATTCGAACCCAGGACCACCGCGTGGGAGTCTAGTGCGTAGTGCGCTAATCCCTTCACTGCACTTACTTTGGAATTATTTGCTAATCGGAACTGCATACTTTTCAATAATGAGTTTCTTTAATAAAAATTTTGATATATTTTTTTTTAATGTAACACTAACATTGGCTGAGAATATATAATTAAATTATTTCTATGATTTCAATAAATTAAACAAATTTCAAAAAAAAAAAAAAATTAAAGTTCAAGAAATAAAAGCTTTTTTTTTCCCCATGTGTGAACTAAAAATTGTCTCCAAGTCTGAACGGAAAATCTAACACAAAATGTTTGTGAAGAAAAAGAAAGAAAGCATTATGAGATCCAAAAAGAAAAAAAACACTTGCAAGACATTTTGGAATACCGTCGAAGGGTTTAAAAAAAACAAGAATACATGAAACTTAAAAGTAACCCACGATTTCGCAGAAAATAGAGCTTGAAGTTTGAAAATTCCATTGGTATATAAGAAATAAATATATACTTTCTATTCAAATTTAGTTTTAACTCCAAAGAATACATTTTCTTAAAGTAAAATAAAGAGGAACATTTTTTCCGACACTCTGGAGATCCTTTTATATATAACATTTAAACATTACAATCTTTATTTATTTATTTATTTATTTTTAAAGCAAAATACAAAGCCTAAGATTGAAGAACAATACTTAATAGAAACAGATTAAAAAACAAAAATTTTGTCATTTAATTTTGGGTCAGCTCCCCTTTGATTTTAAAATAATTACTTAAAACTTTATCTTTCATCCTTCATTAAATAGATACATTCATAAATTTGCTTTTTCTACATGTTTACCAATTTTTTTTTTTTAAAGATTGTTTTGACTGTTACAAAAAAAAAAATTCATATTTAAGTAACGCTCAGTAAAATGTTCTTGAAACTTTGTTGCTAACTGCGTTTATATGGACAAATCTGAAGTCAAAGGTCTAGATAGATACTATTCTTATAAATTATTTTTTTAATTTTTAATAGAGCATAAAACGAGTAAATACTTACCTATGTTTGCTATTTTGCTTCTCATCTTTTCCTCTCGTCTTTTCCGAGCTAATATTGCCACCTGTCCCGCCTTTATGCTGAGGCCCACGGCTTTTAGTTTCTTCTAAAATAAAATACATAAACATATAAGCGCACTTTTATTATATCTGCACAAAAATTAAAAAAAGAAAAAAATTATAAGCAAGTATAGAATAAGTTTCCAATTCGTCCCAGAGACAAGGCAAGGCGGACTGATAAACTGACGTTTGCAATAAGCGCTAATTAGCTAGTAAATAGAAGAGGATTTAGTGTGACCGACAGACACAGTGTTATACATAAGACCCAGAATTCTTAACTTTTTATAAGTGATGACCGCGGGGACTTGAAATAACAGCAAGTATTTCAATTTTTTTTTTTTTTAATAATTAGAATAATTAAGATATATTAATTCATAAGAACGCTCATGTTATTTTTATTTAATTACTGGAACATACCTATTCTCTTCGGCTCCTGCCGCCTTGCATCACTTCCACGATTCCAACTTCTTGTAGGTTCATTTTTGTCATCATCTGACAAATGACCACCACTACTTTGACGAACCTCTTCAGGACTACTGCGTCCATTATTAACAACTGCTGGGCTGGTTGCTTTCCGCGTCCAGGCATTCTCTTTTGGAGGTGGTGCAGGTTCAGTCCTTTTTTCAACATTATCTTTTTGCGAACTTACACTTACAGAACTGCCAGGACCAGATTTTGCTCTAAAAATTCAGAATAAAAATTTATTTACTATAATTAAGGCAAAATTATTACTCATTCCATTTCTATATCGATATTAAACAAAACAGAGTTGATGACATTATTTATTGGTCTTTTCAATATTTGGAAAGGTCAAAAAAGAAAAAAAAAATTGAGTCTGTCTTTGGCATGTAGTGGACGCTTTTTTTCCGAATTTTAAAAGGGCTGAATGCAATATCAAGAAACATGGTTTTCAAGAAGTACTTGATTCAATGAAAGCTACTAAAGGGGGCCATGAAATATTGAAAAGAAAGTAAGTTTCGAGGAAGCTGCTACGCTGCTAAACTAAATTTCAAATTAATCTCAACATACCTAACAAATAAGGGAAGGGATTAACTCAGTAATAGGATGCTGGACTCCCATGCGGGGTCTCGGGTTCGAGTACAGCAATGGTGCTCTTAGATGTCTCTAACAGCGAGTGAGAAAGAGAAAAAAAGGACAGAAAACGTTAGGCGGAAACTAAAAATGAAAGAATTGTGCAGAGAAAGGGCGCATAGAAGAGAGAAGAGCGTGAGAATGGTGAGAGTTAAGAAAAGAGAAAGAGATGAAAGCGGACCACAGACAGACATTGTAAATATAAGACCAAATATTCCATATAACAAACAATCTATCTACTACTTAACAAATAAATGGGCAGTCTTATTTAATTTGTCTTACTAATGTAATTGTACGTACATTTTCAAAATAAAAATTTGATCGGCCTGGTTGACTACGGGGAAAAAGTTGGATTTTTTTCTTTTGGACAAAATTCAAAAGAAAAACTTTGAAAAAAAATTTCTAACTGGAAGATGATTAATTCAGGGAGAAAATGTTGTTTTGCGATTTCAATTATTTGTATCTAACCTTTAGTTCAATTTGTAATGAATTAGATTCATATTAGAAATGTATGACGTACCCGGAAACTCGAATGTTTTCCATGTATGAGTAGCCTAAATTTATTGGAACTCTGTCGGGGGGTTGGGGGGAGAAATACTCATGCGACTTTCACTTGCTGCATGCATTCTCCAACTTCCAAATGACAAAATTTCTTCAAAAGTGGATTTTTGCTATTATATTTAATTTCCACAAATGGTAGCAAAATATGGATACTTACACAATAGTTTAAAGATGATGGTTAAAAACACATTGTATGTTTTATCTTTTTTACATTTTCCTAGTTTTACCGTATTCATTTTTTTTTTATAATTTGGGGTCCGAGAATTCAATAATTATTGCTTCAATATGGTAGATATTAATTCTTTAATTAGAAAAAAAGGTACCGTCAAAGGTAGACTACCAGATTATCAACATTTATTGTTACTTGTTGTGGTGGTTGGTTCCGCAGAGCTGGAAAGCATCAGAGACATTTTCCGTGGTAGCCGCTTCATTCTCTGGTCATCGACCGGTTTCGGGCGTTCGCCCATCTTCAGGATGCGTTTTTTAGACAGTGTGACTACACAGACTTGCACAGAGCAGACTTAGTTTCACACTGTTAAACGGAGTGTATAAACTGTTTGGTCTTGCAAGTCTGTGTTATCACACTGTCTGAAAAACGCATCCTGAAGATGGGCGAACGCCCGAAACCGGTCGATGACCACAGAATGAAGCAGGCTACCATGGAAAATGTCTCTGATTTATTGTTACATTTCAGTCAAATATTATTGGGCAATTACAAGCACAACAAATGTCACTGGGAGATATATTTCAACAATTTGATGATATACAATTTAACATAGAAAATTTAATTGAAGAAGAAAAAAAATTTGACACGATTACAATACTTCCTCTTATAGGAGTAAGAGAAAGTCAAAGGAAGTTAAAGGCGAGCATGAACATTTGGTTGTATACCAAAGTTTAAATATGGATATCATAGTTTTGTAAAAAATAGATTAATACTTGTAAACATTACCAGCTGATCATATGATTGACAGTAATTACTATAATAATAATTATTAATATTACTATTTTGTGAACTACATTAAAAGTCTTTAATACGACTTGGATAATTCTTATTTCTAATTCGTAATAAAGTGGCGTTGAGGATGGAGCAGATTTTCAAATAAAAGAACTTGAGAGGTATTTACGACGAATAACTAGAATAATAAATTCATATAAAACGCAATTTACTAAATTAAAAAATCTTTTGAAGATAAAAAAAAAGATTTAAACTTTAAATGAGATAAACACTAGAACATAACTTGAATCATATTGGGCTAAATTTGATGAAATTCAAAGAAAAATTAGGCAATGTAATAACTACACGGGGCGGGTGTTGGTGTATTGGTTATGAGCATGGACTTGTAAGTGGGAGGACCCCGGTTCGAGTCCAGCGTATAACTAAATTTTATATTTGTTTAAAAAATGTTAATAGTAAAGTAGGTGCTTCCGGCCCCCGTCCACGACACCTAATTTGGTAGTTGGACGTTAAGCCCGCCTGAAAAAATAGGCATTACTTTACTTTACTACTTTTAATAACTATACCAACTTTTTCATATTTATCCGTCTGGAAATTTCAAATTTATTAACATTATGACACAATATGTATATTCTGCTGAGATATATCAATGCTATGGATTGTATGTATTATTTTCTAACCTCCTGTCTAATTATAGCTTTCTGTTGTACTTTAAGAAACACAACGTGTTTGAGATCTTAAATAAATTACGATATTTCTTTTCATGGCCTCATTATTTATAACATAGTAAGCACTCTGAGGTTTTTTGATTGAAGTATTTAATGAAAATTTATAATGCTAGTATTTTGTTTTAATAATAACAGTGGTAAAAAGTTAGTGTCGAGGTTAAATTTAGTGAAAATAATTGTGGCAATTTATACATTAAGCCACACATTAATGAGTGACAGGAGAGTAAAATTGGGGCACGTGACGAATAATTTTAGAATCACTACTGGAATGCGTTGGAGCCCTACATTTTGTTGTTCGCCCTTTTTTAAAACCAAAACAGGTAATGCAGAAGAATTAGATAGGTGGATAAAAACTAACTTAAAAGCTAAAAAACACTTAGTATTATCACTTGATACTAAAAGATTACTTCGTGTTGGCGGATGTGATACTGCTGAAGATATTTGGGTCAGGTTGCATCAAATTTATGATATTCACAAAGCGGAAAAAACTATTTATTTTTTGCGTCATCAATTTCATAACAAGAGAAGGGAATACTTAAGTGGTTTTAGCGTACTGGACTCTCACGCGGAGGACCCGAGTTCGAGTCCAGCTGTGCTAGTTACCCTTAGATTTTTCTTCCTACAGTTCACTGTCCGGTGATAGACAGGGTTGTATGTGTAACGATAGTACACTGTCCGGAGATCGGCAGTACACTGAGAATGCTCCAGGCGCCAATGACCACAGATGTTGAAATTTAAAAAAAAAAATTCATAATATTCAATGAGAATGAATGGTCAGGAGAACTTTGATGATTCAAAAATTGATTGAAAATTTTATTGAAATGAAAAAGCTTTTACTTAATAAGCTAATTTGTATAAGGAGACTTATGTGCAAGTCATTACACAAGGAATTTGATTACATATTTGTGACGTGGCATTATATGGACCAAACCACAAAAACGCTGCTGTCCAAGTTATAGGTCACTGATATGAGAAACAACACAAGGTAGGTTAAAACCTAAAAGAGTTGTTTTTCCTAATATTACTAGTCCTATTAAAAATAAGGAGGAAAAATATTGGATTATTATGGCAGACACTGGTGTACAGGCACCTCCCTACTACCCATCCTTTTTATAGTCACAAATACTATGCTCAGTCTTCCGATTACTTATCATCGATCCTATTTTGAATTTTTTTTTTTTTTTAATTCTTTCATATCAAGTGCGAGTCAAGGTCGGATACATATGTATACCTCTTAATATTATTATTTTATTATTTATACAGTATGAGTTTTATAAAACATTTATATTACTCATCTTTTACAGGTATAAATTTCATTTTTTTCTTAATTGCTGCAATATGTGACTACTATGAGCTATTCGCATATACTCTAAGGAATCCGAAATAATCGCCTTTTATCAGAGACACGGTTGTTACTTAATATAAAAAATGTGACCTTCACCAAGGTTGTGGAAATCTATTTTGAAGCGTAAAGAAAAAAAAACATTTATTATTTAAATAGTTTGTAGGGTGTAATGAAGGATTAGGGTTAGCTCATTATGGGATCTTATAAATTAGATAATTCTTTACAAGACGTTTACATTTAAGATTGCGGAGGTCCCGGGTTCGAGTCGAGCAGTGCTGCCATTAGATTTTGTCTTTCTAGAAGCCTCTTACTGTTCACTGTCCGGAGGCCGGCAGTGCACTGAGAAGACTCCGATCTTTGGGTCAGCTATTATGAGCCCAGAGGAGCTTTAGATAGCATAGGACTTGGTGTCTTCCCACAGATAATAATTTAAAAAAAAGGATATAATGAAAAAAGCAAAGTGTAATTCGATAGATACTATCGACATGATGGAGTAGACAGTGATGAAAGGGTGGTAGTTGGGAGGGATCTCTGTAGCAGGGTCCAGTTATACTCACTTTTACTATTTTTTTTTCGGTCCATAATTGACGGGGAAAAATGCAAAAGTATAAAAAATATTAACCTTAAATCTGGGGGATCTTCACCACGCCTCAATCTTTCTTCAATTTCTCTTTCCCTTGCAGCAGTATCAACAGGCCTTGCACCGCCAAATATAGAAGCATTTGCCGCAGGTATATCTGTTTCCCCTTCCGACGGCGAAGGTTTGGACCTCGGTTGTAATTTAAGTTTAGGCCGAGTCCTGACTTCAGTAGTGCCTAGATAAATAAAAAGGAAAAATTTAAGGCTAAGCCTATACATTTAAGGCTAAGCTCTATAAAAAGCCAAATTAGTTACCTCGATCTGCAGGTGGTAAGTCATCTCTTCTACCACCAAATCTATCCCTTTCTCTCCTGTCGTCCATCCGATTATAATTAGAGTCATCTCTCCACTGGCTACTGCTACCTCTATCTTCTCTATGCCTATCATCATCTCTTCTAGAAAACCCTCCTCCTCTCTCCGAACGATCGCTAAAACTACTGAAACCTCTGTCATCTCGTTCTCGGCTAAATCCTCTATCATCTCGTTCACGGCCAAAACCACCACCTCCACCGCCACCACCACCACCACCACCACGATCGAAACCACTTCTGTGATCGTCTCTTATACGATCATCCCGGCCAAACCTAAAATCAATGTATTAATAATGAACGTAGTGTGTATTAGTATTATATTTAACTACCATTTCTGTTAAGGAAATTAAACGATCAATTTACATTGATTTATTTTTTTATAATGATTTACTTTTTCTTTTTTTTTACAATATGATTAAATATAATTATTTTTAAAATTTAATACCACTCTATATCTATATCATACAGATTATTAACTAATATATAACAATTCTCCCGTCTTAATTTTGTGGTTACCCCACCTTTCACTTTTTCCGTAATTGTTCTCGGTGTGCAGCTTCCACAGCTCGTTTTCTTCCACTCTAACCCAATACACTACTTTCCCGATTCTTCTCACAATCTTCCCCTCCTTCCATTTCATGTTCTGGTCACTGTAACTTCTGGCCTACACTTCCTTCCCGGTTGCGAATTCTTTCAAATGTTCTTTTCCCGAGTGTCGTTGCTTGCTCGGTCAGTTCTTCATGAACCGTAAGCTTTACCAGATCCAATACAATGCGAATATTTCTCCCACACTTAAGTTCTGCTGATGACTTGCGTACCGACGCAACAAAAAGCGAGCTACTTTCAAATTAATATCCCCGTCATCCAACCTCTCTTTCTTAAGCCTGTGTAATCGTCTGCCCGTATCTTTCCGCCTGGCCATTTGATGCTGGATGAAAAGGAGCAGTGGTCCTGTGGATGATACCATTCTATTTCATAAATGCCTTGAATTCCTGGGATATGAAGAATCTCCCATTAATTGTGACCACGGTTTTTGGCAATCCAAATCTAGGAAACATAACCATTAAAGCTCAATAGTCTTTTTCTAGTGGCAACTCTGGTCGGTACGACCTCTAGCCATTTGGAATAAGAGTCCACAATAAGTAGGTACACATTTAAAATAGGCCCCGCATAATATCAATATGCAGAAGCTCCCAGGACGCTTGCGATTGTTGCCAAGGCTGACTTGGTATTCTGGGAGGCTCTCTCTGATTTACTGCACACAGTTTACATGTCTTCCCTCTCTCCTCTAAGTCTTTATTATTGCGGCCACTATACATAGCTTCTCGCAACTGCTTTCATTCTGACAATACCCGAATGTGCAATATGCAATTCATTCAAAATTTCTTTCCTTAAAGTCCTAAAAGGATGACAACTATACCTCCTCTGATGATGCATCCCTGCTCCAAAGATAATTCCCAATCTAAATGTTTATACCCTTTTACTCTTGAAAATTTATGAGCCGTACACAGAGCCCTTATACAGCCGATCAGCATCCTTTTCCGTTTCTTCTTTGATTTTCCTATGGTCGAGAGGTATATCTGAAAATACTGGCATTCGAGCATATCTTGTTTCACCTATAATTTCCGTGTATTCATGATTAATAATCGGCAAACGCGATATCGCACCAACATTTCCATGATTTTGTCCTTTATATTGCAGTCAAACCCCTGTAGAAAAAGCTCACTTAATAATTTTTTAACTAAGGGTTTATGATCCGTAATAGAATGTAAATTTTCTACCATAACAAAACCGGAAAAATCTTTGGGTTCCCCAGGATATTGCTGTGGCCTCTTTATTTATCAGACTATAACTCTCTCAGCTTGCGTAAGCGTTCTTGCATAAGCAATCAGCCTTTCGGTGCCCTCGGGCATCTTATGGGACAATACAGCTCCCAACCCTTGCATCTATAGCCTTTATTAACGGAGTTTATTATCCGATGTAATTTATACGAAGTTTTTAATTTTCTGAAACGCTGTGTCTCATGGCTGTGACTATCTAAAACGTACTCCAGAGTTCGTAAATTATGCAACGGTTCTAAAGTCGTTGCTAAAATTTTATAAATCACCCGTTATAATTGACCCTATCCAACTATGTAAGGCATTCATGTGGGAGGTACCATCACAATGGTTTGCACTTTATCAGACGATTTTTTTTTAATCCTTGATTTTTATACTATGCAACCTAGGTAAAGAATTTTGTTAAAAAATTTGCATTTTCCAAAATTTACCTTCAAGTTATGTTTGTTAAGTTGTCCAAACACAAAATGCAGTCTTCTCAGTTGTTCTTCTCCGCCCCTTGGACCTTGACATCATCGCAAAATACATTTAGGCAGGGTATACCTTCAGTTATTTAAGTGATGAACCTCTGCTAGAACCTGGCGTCACATTATGCCGAACATTAAGCGGTTCACCCTTTGGTGTGTCTATTGTTTGTATTCGGGCACTCTCTTCATCCATTACCATATTATGGTGGGCCTCCCTAATATCTAATTTAATGAATGTTTCTCCTCTAGCCATTGTAGCTAGGAAATAAATACTCAGTTCTCGGAATCGGGAATGGGTCGTCATGCAAGCACTTGTTTGTACCTTGTGCATGCACTTTGTTGTACCTTATAATCTGCTCATGGTCGAATATCGTCATTCTTCTTAACTACAGGCACTAATGGAATCCCCAATTCAGTGTAATTTTTGATATTATTCCTTCTATCTCAGTCTATCCAATTCTTTATATACCTTATAATTAATGCGTATGGTATAGGTCTCGCTGACTTAAACACTGGATTTGTGCCTGGCTTAAGAGATAAATGTGCTTCGAAGTTAGGTATTTTTGCAACTCCTCGACAATACATAAGGATACTTTTGTTGTCTGTCATTGAATGCCTGCATTTCCCACTGCTGTACTGAAATCGTACTACATGTCATTTTCTCTAAATTCGGTATTTTTACTCTTATTGATATATCGATACAATTCATCCAGTTTCTTCCAAATACAGCATCTTCCTTTCCAAGAATAATAATATGATTTCCCCTTCGCTTTTAGGCCTGCATGTCCTATATCTACCACAGCAAAGCCCAACGGCTTGATCATCACTGATATATGCCCTCAATGTTAGATCTGACACATTCAGAACTCTTGGAACTTTTTTTTTGACATGATTGACACTGCTGCTCCAGTGCCCACTCCAAATGAGTTTCCTTCCAGTTGGTTCTACATATATCCACAATCTTTCCGATCCCCTTTTTTCTCTGATTTGACAGCGACAAATATTTTATACTATTGTTGTCTTTGTCTTCAGTCTCTTCTTCTCCACCAAACATGTTGAATCTTTTGTGCGTTCACCTTATGATCCTTTCTGGGAATCTATAACATTGAATTTTTCATCCTTTATTTTCTTGAACGACTGATGAATTATTGATGTACCTCCAAGTGTTGCTGTGATTTTTTTCAGCCTCTTTCTCCGCCCGTTCCATTTCCGTGGCTTCACATACGCATTCGTTGAACTCTTTTTCTTCGCAGATTTTAATCAACCTAGTAATTGCTTTGTCTCGCAATCCAGATATGAATTGCGCAGATGTTGGTCCATAATTGACGCATTGCAATTTCAGCATTTAAATTGAAAATTCATACTCGATGTTGCGCGGAATGTTTCAGTTGTTACACATAATGCTCTATAGATTCTACTGCTAATAGCTTTCTTTTTGAGAGCCTATTTTGTTGGGCAATCGCACTTGATTGTGGTTCAAGCAGTACTTTGAATTTCTTTGTACGTGACTGGCTCCTCCAGGCTGAGTGCAACACATGAGATTTGCAAATGTTTGGCGCCCCATGACATGCAATAATACCTGTTTGCGTTTGATTTCTGTTTCTCCCTGTTAGCTCCATGAGGGCAAAATAATTTTCAAGCCTTTTAATAAAAGTGCTACAAAGACTCTAGTCCAGGATCAAAGACATCTACTTGCATATTGATTGGTCTTGTACTTTCCATTTGATTTCCGCTACTTTTGTTCCATGATTTGTCTTCTTGATTTTGGTATTTTCTCCACGATCCTCCTTGCCGTTTATTATAATTAACTACTATTTCTATTAAAGAAATTACACGGCCGTTTTACACTGATTAATTTTATTTAATTATACTTTTTTTTTATTTGATTATCAAATACCAGATGTTACAACTAATATATACAATTAAAAAAGAATTTTATGAAGAAAAAAAAATTACAGCAAGTAAAGTTTCTGATTAAATTAAGTCAAGCTAGCTCATACTTGGATATAAAGTAGCGTAATTAATACTGAGTTATTTACCTATCACGGTCCATGCCCCCTCGCTCATCTCTAAAGAAACCTCTTTCTTCATAACTTCTGTTAAAGCTTCCTCCTCCTCCTCCACCACCACCATAATCTCGTCGATTGCCGTATCCTCCTCTGTCATAACCACTTCCTCCACCACCTGTATCGTTAAATTGCCGAGTAACTTATGGTTTCCATAAAAACAATATATTGGAGAAACATGATAATTGACATTACTTACCTCTGTCATCAAAATCATCGGCTCTTGGACCAGTCCTCCAATTCCCAGCTGTTCTATCCGAACCTCCTCCACCCATATCACTTCTTCCTCCATCTCTGTTACCTCGGCCTCCTCTGCCGCCACTTCGATTGCCACTGTCAACATTTGTAGTTAACTCTATACGTATTGGGCGACCTTTTAATGTCTGAAATTGAAATTGAAAACAAGTTTAAACATTAAAGATGCCCAGATTCTATTTCTACCATTTTTTATTTTTAAAAATAAAATAATTTCCTCAGCATATCATGGAAAAGTTAATTTGTTTAAAGATGTAGTAATGTGTTACGCCGATATGAATCCATGGAATTGCAGAATAAGAACCAAAAAGTCAATGCACATCTTACGATGGCTGTCGCACTTAAAGCTGACGACAAAGAAAACCTCGATAAGAGATAATCACACGTTTTTTCTCAATGCTGTCCTACCTCTTACAACCAACCAAAAGGAAAGTAAACATATGAGCAACTAAAAAAAGAAGGGTTCGGCTTAATCTAGTACCTGGGCCTTATTAAAAATGAAGACACTTTGGAGGGTCTCTTTGAAATTAACAACATGAACAACTTGAAACATTATTCAAATTGAGAATCACGTCCAAATACAGTTTCCTAGAAAAAGAATAAGTTAGACTCAAAACGAGATCAGAGTGAACAAAAGGAGTTCAATACCAAAGAAGTTTATTAAAGGCCGTAAGGTTAACTTCAACAAGCTCCTACTCAATCAGAAAGAATGGAGTTGCATCCTAACATGAACTGCATATTTTTGGAGGATGCAAATTTTCAAGAAAATATTGTTGAATATGTGGTTGGGTTCGCAATACTAGATAACATCTATGATTTTAAGAAAATCAATAAATAAAGATTCTAAGAAATTTTTTTTTTCCTTAAGTTTGCTCTTTTCAGGCCAAAAACCCAGTAGAAGTTCAGTAGTTCCAGCAATTACCTCAAGGGGAGTAACAGTCAATAATTCATAATATTAATAAATACTGTCTAGGTAGCTTTTTTATTTTGAAAAATTCTGAAATGTTTTAAAGAATTTAAAAAAAACTATTGGCAAGTTATTACTGAATAAAATAGAATTTTCTAACTCTGAAACAGATGGACTATTAAAACGAAAAAAGAATTATTTTATATGAAATGAAAATAATATAGGACACAGAAAATTATTTTAAACTTAAATACATTTTCAACATTGCCTTTCACTAGTAAAAGATCTCAAGACTGAAAGTAATGAAAATCAAACTAGAATCAACAAAGACACAGAATAAAATATTCTTATCCAAACTCAATCAGCATAGAAAAACAAATATATTGAATCTATCAAATGTTGGCAGCATAGAAATATACAAAGAGAAAAAAAAATTAAATTTAGATGAAAATTGCTATCCTACATACAATTACTTACAGAATTTTTTATCATACTTAAAACATTATCAAATTTTTAAACCAATATATGTTTTTAAGTTTAAGGTAATATAACAAGGTGCAACTGGATAATGCGACTGCAATGTAGTTTCAGTGCAAGTTCTACTTTGTTTATAATTCCGAATGACCGACTAAAATGTAGTGTTTTTTTAAATTACGAAATTCAAACCGTGCAGAGCAAAAAAATATTCATTAAAGTTAAGAATTTTAGGGCCATTAAAATCTGATAAATATATATATTTTTTCATTAATTATGATACAACAACTTATAATAAATAATAAGTAGCAGTACATACATTATCGCCTAAATTTAGAGCAGCAACAAGACTGGCTCTGTCTTCAAATTCTATATATCCAAAACCTTTTGCTCTATTACCACCTTTTTCATCTCTGGGAATTCTAACATTTTTAACCTGTAAGAAATTATTTTTTATAAATTTACAAATAATTTTTACTAAAAATAATTAAATGTTTATTACATAAACATTCAGCAAACACTGAAATAAAAAAGCAAATATAAACAATATATTAAATATCCATGAATTAACCTTTAAATTCTGAAAGAAATTTATAAGCTCATTCTCTGTAAGATCATAAGGAATGTTAGACAAATAAGCTTGAAAAGGCGCAGTTGAAGGTATCTTGTTCTCGTCAATAGTAGTTCCCCTAGAAGCTCTAGGAGCAGTGGGCAATACAACTCTTTCAGTTTTCAGTTCATAGGAATTTGCTGAAAATAAGAAAAGAAATTAAATTAACAACTGTTACGCCTCCTATCCCTTTACGATATAGAAAGAGGTAAAGTAATAAAAAAAAAAAAAAGGATTACTTCGGAAATTATAGCACAAAAAGTAAAAATATTGACTGCCAATATTATGCAAAACTCATTTTAGAAAACAATAAAATTAGATTGACAAAATATGGGTTGAAACAAACACTAACTCAACTTTCTCTTACTTGCATTTTTCAACTTCCAATGGGCAAATTCTCGTATTTTTAACATTATATAAGGGATGAACAGTACAAATCAGAAAAAGTGCATATTATATGAGGAACACAAAACTTCTAAAAGTATATTAAAAAACATTTTTCCCAATTATTTAAAAAAAAAAAAAAAAAATGTATATTTCAAAAGAGTTTGAGGAATGTCGCTATAACCTGAAACTATTAAATATTATGGAACTTCCATTTAACTATTTTGAAGGAAACTTCGGTGTTCCCAACTAGGAATATTCATTATTAATGCAATTTTTTTTTCAACTAATTATTACAAACAGAAAATTTACTAGGATAAAAGAAACAAAAAAAATTGAAATCTGATATTATACTATAGGAAAGAAACCACTTAGAATTAGTAATAATTACAAAAACATATCATTTTTCAACGAAAAATAGTTTATAATATCTAAATAAATTTTCTAAAAAGGTTATAAGCGTTGATAATGTTGAATATTTATTTAGCTAAAAAGTAATCATACAGTCTACGATTTCTTATTTGTAAAATATAATCAACGTTATTTTTGAGATGATTGTATCATTTAACCAGAACTCTGGGCAAAATGCCATATCAATAAATCAAACCAATCTGATCGTGTCACAGCCACTTCACAATTTCGCAAAACATTTTATTCTGGTATTTTAAACTAACATATTTACAAATTTTGGTAAATCTAATAATAAGGTAAATGCAGAAAAATAGAAGTTTGTTAAAGAAAAATTTAAACATATTAATCAAAACTAAAGAGATAATTTTTTTTGAAGAATAAAAGAAGCCAAACCATTTTGTTTGAACATAAAAATAGAAAGCTTTGGGGAAATAGTAACTGATATATATAAAACATGTGACAAGTCCATCAACTAGTCAAGAAAAAGTGAGTCTTTGAGTTCAAAAAAGATCTGAAGAAGCCTTTATATAAACTCTGGTGTTTATATAAAGGCTTCTTATAAATTCTGGTAATTATTAACAATTAGTGATGACAAGAAACTGCTTATACAGTTCATAAAGATTCGATTAATAAATGAAAAATGCAAAGAAGTAGTTTTTATATAGAATTTCGATGAATTTTCACAAATGTGCACTAATAATCAATACAATTAAGCTCAAACTAAAAACTAAACGAAGTATGACGATTTCGGCATCTATTAAGCTCAAGGTAACTTAAGATTGTTGGATAGAAAAACAAAATGAGTAATTACAATAAATATTTATATATTAATAATAAAATGTTTTATTATTGTTATTATCACAGATATTTTCCATGTAGCCTGCTTCATTTTGTAGTTATCGACCGGTTTCGGGCGTCCGCCATCATCAGGATATCTCTCTCCCTCTCTTATATATGACATAATAAATGTTATCTCTCAATCATAAGAGAGTGATATATATATATATATATAAAACATGTGACATATCCAAAATCTCATGCCGAGAAAAAGTGAGATTTCGGATTGAAGGAAGATATGTTCCACTCTCTCTCTTTGCGTGCGCGTGTATGTGTGTGTGTGTGTGTGTGTGTGAGAGAGAGAGAGAGAGAGTCCTAACACCAAGAATAGATTCCTTTAGTAAATTAAAAAAAAAGGTATATTGAACACAAAACTGGGAAAGTCAGCCTTTTCTGGAGTTTTTATTCGTCTGTGGGGAGGGGACCAAATTCTACGTTATCCAAAGCCCCACTAGCCCGAGCTAATAAGATCAAAATTTGCAAAAATAATTTAAGAAAGGAAAGCTTCTTTTCTTCCTTTGAAGTCTCAAAAGTCGCATTATTCACTGAGATAAGATCATATAGCCAAAATTTAAATCTGTGAAAACTTTTTTTTCAATGTACCTTCTTTAAAACAGACAAAAAATAACAGAAAAATGTTTTATTATTTTTTATAAAGAGGTTTTTTCCATGACAGCCTGCTTCATCTTATGGTCATCGACCGTTCGACGTTTGCCATCATCAGGATGTCTTGATAAACAGTGCGATAACGCAGACTTGCATAGAGTAAAAAATCAGATCACACACAAGTCTGTGTTATCGCACTGTTTATAAAATATCCTGATATAGGCCAATGTCCGAATGCTGTCTATGACCACAAAATATAGCAGGCTATGAAGGAAAATATCGCTGATATTTTCCAGCTCTGCGAACCCAACAACAACTATTATTATTTTATTATTAATATTATTCATTCTGGCATATATCTCTTTGAAAAAGACATTACCATATAAACGTCCAGACGATTTTTTTTTTTTCTTCTGTCACAAAGAATCCATCCCTTAAGTTTGAGAATTTTACGTTAAATCCTACACATTCGAAAAATATGTCACCTATATAGGGACAACCAAAGGAGTCGTGAAGGTTTTGAAGTATTATGGTCAATGTAACTGTTACCGACCCCTTTCTAATTTTCTTCGACCCCATTCAATATGCCAGTACATCAGAAAGAGGGACTTCGAGAGAGAAAAAAGGTGAATCTTTTGAAGATAAATCATCCCGGAAAAAAACTGATATGATTGATTCTGTGGTCAATAGAATTTGTGCGACTAAAGAAGAAATAAAATAAAATAAAAATTAAATTAAAAACGAGTAAGTTACAAAACTCACGATCTTAAAGGAAGCTATAAAAATTTAGGCATTAAACGAAACAATTTGCATGCATCTGCAAATAATGAAAACAGAAATAATATAGTAATAAAAAACATTGTAAAAAAAGCGCAAAACTAGCAAGGCCAATACAATGCGCAAATAAAGTCATGATATTCCTAGATTTATGTTCACACACTGTTAGATTACTTCATTATAAATGTGTTCTAAGACATTCTCTAAAACTATTAAGTCCCTCCTTCCTTAAACAATAGAGTAAAAGTAATAATATAATAATGATAATAACCTAATTGTTCTACTGTAAGGTACTTAAATACGCACATGTGCAATAGTAAATAATTTCTTAATGAGCAATCTCATTTATTTTTATTTATTTCTTTTGAAATTATGATAACCGGTTAAAACGTTGACTTGTTAAATCCCCACTTCTACGAAAAACATGTAATGTATTACGCAAATGATTAGCAATCCTGAGAACCTGATCTACATTTATAATCTTACAATGCATTTAGGAAAGTTCTGAGGAATTTTTGTTGTTGTTTAGGATTAAAGATGCACTTAGCTAAATAGCAAACTTTTAAATACGGATCACAAAAAAATTTCGAGTCATTCTAACACTATATTAGAGGAATATGATATTACTGAAGTATCGTAATGATTAATTACAGAAAGATCATAAAACTTTATAGTAAGCTATACGAGAATTAGGCAATCTAATTAAAATGGACATTACATAACAATTCCTTACACTTTTTAAGAAAAAACAAGAAAGCACATGCAAAGAAAGGCTAGAGAAAATAAATTACCATCTTCTTCGTCAACTTCATCAGCCCAATTTCCTAAAGGTTTCCTTGCTGGGACACTATCTATAATTTCATTAAAAGCAACTGACTTCCATTTCTTTTTATTTTTTTTACCTAAAAATTATAAAATAAATGTGAATTACCAGTAAATTCACTCAGCAATCGTAATTTAAAAAAACAAATTGATATACTCTTCATAAAGTTCACTTTACAATGAATTCACTTTCGCAGTCACAAAAAAAGGAGAAACAAAAGCGAATGTAGAAATTGTTCTTTTTCTCTTGGGAAAACTTGAACTTTTCACTAGGAAAAAAAGAAGCATTAATTTGTATTCTATTTTATATTTGTATTTTAACTAAAAGTGTTAATCCATCTGGTATCTGGGTGGGTCAGAACTTCATAAAATCACAGCCATTAGAATACTGAACCAAAACAGTATTATTTAATTTTTTTTGACTTAATCTTAGATGTTTATTTTACTTCATGGATTGAAAGGAGGACAGCATTCTTAAGTTACTATAAAGCCACGAGGTTTCTGAACGTGAACGGTATAACCACTAACTTCAGTTAATCGCTAATATTGCCAATTTAGTGTCCAATTATAAAATTTTTAAGGCCAGCGTCACTCATTTAAAAATTATAATTTAATGAATTACACGAAAGTAAAAAGTGAAGTAAGCTAAAAAATTAAAAACACACTAATAAAATGAAAGAGACAAACCTGAAGCAGCCATTTTGTAAAGGTATAATTGAAATTCGTTGCACCTTCTATGTATTTCTTGATGGCAGTGTGCAGCACAATCATTTATTGAAGTCTTCTTTTAATTGTATTATAATAATTATGCATTTTCCACTTCACTCCTTTAAATGTTTAATATAATATATTCACTGAATAATTACTGTAATATTAGTTAATGTATGCATAGTTATGTAGTAGTGACTTTGTTTATTTGTTACTGAAATGTTTTAATAAAGATTTAAAAAATAATTAGCATTTAACAATATTTATGTTTATGTTACCAAAAGTCTGGATGTGGTTAATAAAATTTCATTGCGGTGGCAGGCGCATGCAAGAAGTTTGGTCTTATTGGCGGGTCTTTTGGAACATATGTTAAGAGTAATGTTAAATGTCATGTGAACTTAAATGATATTGAGAAGAATAATATTTTGCTTACATTGTTAATATTACTTTTATAATTATCATTATTTTATTTAATTTTTACAAATCAAAGAAGAGCACTAATTCCACTAAATATGGATATTCCTGGAATTAGTTTATTTCAAGGATCTGATAGTATTAAGCTTAATAATTCAAACCAGAGAGAAGAAGAAGAAGAATTCATTGCCGAAGAGAAAAAAAGGAAAGCTGAGGTAGAGTGTATGGGAATTTTTAAATGGCGTTTTTATGTGTTTAAAGTCATTATTAATTTTGTCTAAAAAATAAATTTAGTGTTTTGGGTCATGTTGCCTCGACAGTTTAAATAATTCTTTTCTAAATTGGATTTAAGTTTAAACAACTCTCAAGTTGAAAAATAAGAGCATTATTCAAGAACCAAAAGTGTACAATAAGTTTCTGCTATTCATTTTAATTTTTTTTTTTTTAGTTGAATAATTTGTTTCAAAATGCTTTTGATGATTTAATCGATGAAGAAGATGATGACGCCTCCACTGGAAATAGCAGCCAGTGCAGTTCTATTAGTAAGTTGTTTTGAATTTTTTTTTAACCAGTAATTCATTAATACCAACTAAAATTATTGTTCTTCTAAGCTTTCTTTAACACCAACGCTGGCTCTTTGGCGAAAGCCTATGCAGATTAAACTTGACTTATGGTCGGCCCTCTTGCAGGTAGCGCGCGAAAATTGACCAGTAATCAATTTATTTTCGAGTTTGACCGGCTGTGAGTTTTTTTTTTGTCTCCAGGGGGCAAGATATCAAAGGGGCGGAGCCCTCTTAAAAGAGGTTACTGAAGGAAATATTAAATAAATATTTATAAGCAGTTCCCGCCACATGCATTATACACTGCACTGAAGGGACCACCATAAGTACATTTTATCCCTATGCAAATAAAAAAAATCTGGTGCTATTCGCCAAACTTATTATTTTTTACTAAATACTTCCTTGTCTTTCATTTTATATTAAATAAAAAATCTAAACTTAAAATGACTTTTTTGAGGAAACTCACTCAAAACTTCTTTAAACGCACTTTTTCGGAAAAAAGTTAACAAACAAAAGTAATAGATCTCTGTATTCATAGTTAGTAAACCGGTGTCGGTGTTCTTTTTTTTTCTGAAAACGCAGAAAAATGAAAAAACTTAAGTAAAAATGCATTTCCGGTCAACTGATTTTCTTCAAACTCGGAATTTTTGCAACAATTTAATTCTAATTAATGATATTTAGGTAATAGAATTGTACATTAATCTGAAATAGCATTTTATAAGTAAACATAACCCCACTCCTTTTCTAAAAGCCGCCTTAAATGAATTTTCTCAGAGAAATGTTTTGAATAAAAATTGTAGCCCTTAACATATGTAATTGATATACAGTTTATAGAAGTCGTAGCCATTTTTGAAAAAATCGTAAAAAAAGTGGGAAAAAACGAGTGAAGTGGTACTTCCGATTGAGGAATTTTGACAGACAACTTATAATCGGATCCCATGGGGATACCTTAAAGGAATATGAAGTTTTGAATTTTCTGCGATTTTTGTTCTTGACGATACTGTTCACATGCACACATACCATTTTCTAAAAACCACTTATTTGGACTCAGGGGACCTCAAAACGTGTATTTCCAGTGAAAACTCGATATCGAAAATTTGATACGATTACTATACTTCCTCTTACTATGTAAGAGAAAATAAAAATCTAACGATATGTTTTAGTATGTTGTGAGCTGAGGATGAATAATGTCATTGTAATGGTAATATTTATTCTTATTGTGAATATCTCTCCCACGCGGAGGAACCAGGTTTGAATCCAGCATTGCTGCCCTTAGATTTTCTCTTGCTATGAGCCTGTACAGGTCACTGCCCGGAGTTAAACAACACTGCGAGGAGGTCAGCAGTGCACTGAGAAGGCCCCGAGGGTACTATCCCCTAAAAGAATCTATTGTGAATATACTTTTATAAAAAAGATGAAACTCCGGCGTTTCTTCTTCATAAGTATAAATCTTCAGGACTGCTGAACTGAGATTGCTTTATCTCAGACATTGATTACTGAACGCTAAATGTGTGAAAATCGAGATTGGTTTCGCGTTTGGTTTAAATGCACTTATTTTTTTTTATCATGGTCCAGGAGTTAAAAGTAGAGAACTTTTCATTGATATGATTTTGCCGAGGATTCATTTTAATATTCAAGCATCACTTTGTTTAGTATTCCTCTGATTCAAAGAATGACAATAAAACTATTTCATGTGAAACTTTTATTGCAGGATCACATGTTCAACATCTCACAGGAAATTTTGAAAGTGAAAGTGATAGAAGCTATGATTCAGGATCTCACAATAATGGCAACGATTATCAAATTCCACATATTAGAGAAAATATGCCCAAAAATCTTACAGTTTACAACGATGCTATTTCAAAACTTGCACAGAACGGTAAGTATAATTTAAAACTATGACTTATTATTACCTTAATTTTTTACTTCTAAATTTAAATGTAAATAAAAATATTTGTATTAATGTAGTGAACATCAAGTTGATTTGGAGACTTGATTTTGAATTTTTTTACTTTGAAGTTTTACTAATAAACTTATGAAATACTTAATTCTAAAACTCCAAGGGACATTTTACATAACGAAAAATAGTTAATCTAAGGGGGCAATGGCACTTTGAACTTTTCTTATTTCAACAAGCAAAACTTAACGTTGAAGGCGTTTCCTGAAGTTTCATAAATTAATTAATATTGTATTTATCCCTCTTTTTTTTTCTTTTTTTTTAAATCTATTAATGCCATTGAATTATTAATTTAACGTTTTAAGGACTGAATTTAAATATTATATTTATTAAAATAATTTGCTTTTAGATATTATGAAGTCAAGTATTATAAAAATATTATTTGTTCCACTGTGAAGGTGATATATTATACAATGGCCCAAGAAATGATGGTAGTGCTACGCATCGTTATGAACAATGCAAAAGTCCTACAGAAAACGAGACTCATATTGCTCAATATAAACAAACAGGTACATATTTATATAAGTTTAGAAATATATGTAGCAGAATGCTTGTAAAAATTATGATTGATTTTGTACTAGATTTGAATAGTATTGAACAACTCAAAGTATTATATGATGTTAGAATGAGAGAAATAGAAAGATTAAAGAAAGAACTTGAGTCTGAAAGAATTAGTAAGGAGCAGATCTTAAGAAAATTGACAATATGTGAAACTGAAAAAAGCGGGATTCTATCTAATAATAAGCAGATTAATGAAACTTTAAGTAAGCATACAACTTTATTTTTTAACTTACTAATCTAGTTAAGGGTTTTTTTTAGACACAACTGCTTAACATTTAACATACTAGAACATTCCGTTACTTTGCATTAATTTCTTAGGATTAATTCCTCAGCCTGAGAGTTTTTTCCAGTCAGTAACTTAATCATCGATACAAGATCCAATCGGAAAGTAGAAAGTTGGCTGTACTACATATATTACTTTTGGCCATGATCCTTCTAATAGCAGCTAAACTTGACTCTCAAGATGAAATATAGCCTTTATGGGCTACAATATTAGATAGCATTTCCGTTGATTTTTTTTTTATATAAATATGATATTTTAAGGGGACAATGGCATTTTGAACTTTTCTTATTTCAACAAGCAAAACTTTTGAACTTATACTTTTTGAGATACTTTTGAACTTATCATTACAGCTTCTTTTTTTCGCTTCGTGGTCTATCAGTATATGCTGACATTTACCTAAGAGGATCACTATCAATAAGTCTGGTAGTTTAAAGGAGTGTATACATAATTGGAGCCCAAATATTCATTTTTCAAAACTTGATAATATAGAAGTAGAAATACGTTCTTTCCAAACTGAACATTCTATCGAAAAGTTGCAAAGCATTTTAAAATCGCTTTTATTCTATACAGTATCTTTAAACTATATTAAAATCAATATTTACAGTTTTTTTTATTTCAATCTTCTTTTCTCTTTAAAAAAACAGGCTATTTATGAGAAGTAATTTTAAGTCTAAATGATAAATTTTAATAAAAAAAACCCTTGAGCGGTTTTTTTCTTGAATATGGTAAAAATGGACCAGCAGTCCAACAGATAAAATTTAGATTTTGCCTCTGATCGTCCTGAACACATGAAACGTAAAATATACAATTTGGTAAAAAATCTTCGATAAGAAACTATTTTTGGGAATCTTAAAGCTTCGGGTTATTTCCGAACTATAACTTTTAGTTACAACTGAACTTTTAGTTTCGCCCGAACACAACATCAAATGCAGGTTTGCAGTGTTTGCAAATTAACAGCGGATTTCGCGATTTCTCTCTGAAGATTTCCCTAATATTTTCCCTAACAACGGCGGAAGCCTGATAAAGTATTTATTTGTAATATCTTTATTCTGAGATAAAATTATTATGAATATTGGTTTTAGCATTAAGTAGAGAAAAAATAAGTGAACTTGAACAAGAAATAAGGATGTTAATGGAGGAGAATAAAAAAATTGCAAAAGTTCGTGATGAGGTAATTAAAGTTTATTTCTTTAGTTTATCCAAAAAGTGACATGAAAACTGAGTAATGGAAACTTTACATTTTAGTACAAGAACGAAGCTGAACTGTTGAAACTGCAAATACTTAATCTTGAACAGCAAATGAAAGTAATGCAACGTTGTGATGGATTGATCTCCAAGGAAAAACAATATGAAAGTGTAATAGAAACATTAAAAATAAAACATAGAAAAGAAATTAATTCTTTAGAACAACAATATGAATCAGCTTTACAAAAAATTAGCGAAAAGGTATATCGTACCTTCTGTTTATTTATAGATTTGTTTGTTTTAATAACTCTGATAAAGATTTTTGCATGAGTTATAATCTTTTATGACCTTCTTCTTTTTCTTCTTAAAAGCAATTTAATCTAAAGGACACTGGCCTCTTCAATGATTCCCTTCAATTTCTGTTTCTGCTAAGGCTGCGTGTAAATAGTATATCTGCCGTAGGGCTCAAAACATCCTAAATAGGGCGAACCCCCTAGACCGCTGTCGATGATCACAAGAAAACTACATGGAAAAATCTTTCATGCAAAAGATTGCTAAGTTACTGCTTACTTTTCAGCTAATTTAAAAAAAAAAAAAAAAAATTTGATCTCGCGCAAACTTTGAAGCACCCTTCAAACACTCCCATTTCTTCTCTTCTGCTTTCTGTTTTAAATTTCCCATGTTGGCACTCAGCATTTAGAATTTCTTTCTTAATTTTTGTACTTGTGAAAGAAACAGAGAGAGCTGATAACGAAACTATGTATACGGTTGTGATTATGCTTAATACTTCGGTAAACAAATGAATTAATAGCAAAGTCTGAGCTGTAAGAAAGTAAACTAAAATACTTGGAAGGTTTCTTCTGTTTATCAAAACATCCTGAAGATGATCAAACGCCCAAAACTGGTTGATAGGCTCGTAAAATCTGTTTACAAGATAATAATATAATGGCAATCTTGGCAAGAGGATGAAGGGCCGTGATACTTTTCATGTGGTTTTCATTGTTTCTTTTTCTAAAAGTTAAGTTGCGGATAGAGTGCAACACTGAATCAATATTTTTTTACTTTTTAGAAAGAAAGGCCATCTTATTGGCCTTACTGGCTTTCAAGTTGTAACGACTCTGAAGAAGCTCATTGCAACATGGGCGACACGTCGGTTTTTAGAAAACCATTGACGCGATCTCATATCGGAAACTCAGTGTTTTTCAGAGAAATGATTTTTTTTTTTTTAATTTATTTTGTATTTTTATTTTTAGGAAAATGCCCAAAAATTGTTGGAAGAGAAAATTGAGGAGATGGAAAGAAGGCATGTAGCTACATTATTAAACAAATGTGATGCAACCGTTAGACAAGAAGCTACAGTAAAGGCACTTTTAGATCAAGCAAATATGGAAAAACTAGAAATAACTAAGAAAATGAATGCTTTACAGGTAAAAAGTTAGGTATATAATTTATTTTATAAGAATAAAATTGAACTGATGGTTTGAACTACTACTTAGTATGTTGAGAGTTTACGAGTGTTCAACTTTTTACGTTTGTTTTTTTTTTAATTTTGGGGCTCATCAAGTGTTTTTATTTACTCTGGTTTCCTCAACGATCAACAACCGCCTTTACTTGTCTTGCCCGTTCGTCAATCTTTTGTTAAATTGGTTAATTCTTCACGTCAACTATTTCTTCATCAAATTTTGGTACATTCACTTTGCCCCCATGTTTTCTCTGAGCACCGTAAAAGCACTTCGCAGTTCAATATTTCTCGACTTCTATCTTTAAAATTGTGGCCGTCGAATTTCTGCCCTTGACTGTATTCAGCGATGTTAGAATAATTTCTCTCGATTAATCATATAATAAAAATTTGTCATTTGCCAAGTGCCGTTTTCACTCAAGAAAAACAATTGTATTTTGTATTTTGGAAAATCTGATATTTTTACCGTTCGATGCTGTTCCTTATTCTTTAACCACCGGTTTCTGACTATTACTCATATTCTGAGATGTTTGTATAGAGACGATTAGCTCCATTAAAACCGAGTTTTAATCAGTGTGATGCATGAAAGAAATTTTAAATTGAAATCACTCTCTACTAACAAACTTGCTAGCTATACTTTGACATTGGATGAGAATCCGGAACATTCAGAAGCAACAAAATGAAGCAGGCAACAACGGATAAAATCATAGATGGGGATAAAATTGGAAGTGGATCATTAATTCTTTTCGCCAATAATAATGTAGTTATTGCGGTAAGTTAGGCATATACAGTATGATTAATATTTTCAGGCTGAATGTAACATGTTAAGAAACGACTTGGAGCAATATGAAAGCGTATCTCGTTTACGTTTATTTAATACAAGTTCTTCGGACGAACTAGATAATGATTCAATGACCCATTTAGGAATGACTAAAAGAAATGAACATAAAAAATCGAATGCTAGCACTTCTAATGCACATAAAACACATAACCATTATGCTGATGATATAATTTTAAAGTTAAAAGATGAATTGCATAGAGCTATTATTGGTAAGTGAAAACTATCTTCTGATTAGTGAAAATTTTTTCTTGAAATTTTTTATTTAATTCTCCAGTAAATTCATAAATGGGCCATATGCTTAATAAATATAGTGAAATTAAATATATATTTATTTAAAGGTCAGAGAAGTAAAAGACATGAAATTAGAAAGCTACAGGAACAAATTCAGAACAAAGAATTGCAAATAAATAAATTAAGGGAACAAGAAAAATCCTATATACACCAGCTGGATAATTTTAAGGTAAATTTTACTTGCTTCCTTTCTCTCATTCATTATTTTTATTGTAAACTAGCTGCCACCACGCTTGGTAGGAGGGCTCTGTTCCTATCTTTTCTTCTTTCCTAAGGCAGGAAAGCAATCTTTTGAGATTTCTGTAAAAGACTTTAAAAATATCACGTAAGAACTGCAACTACTGAAATTTTATAATATAAAAGGTATCCAAACAATTTATATGCTCACTGTAGTAGATCCCTCCCTACCGCTCCCCACAGTGGAGGCAATCTAAGGAACATATCCGGGGCATTGGAAGAAGTTACAATAGGGGTTAGTCCATCTGCCCGCTTAAAAGGAGTCCCTGGCCGCCAGTTCACTCTCATTCAAACGCCATTCGGTAAATTATTTGTTGGGTTGTGGTTTGTTCCGTAGAGCTGGAAAGGATCAGAGATATTTTCCGTGATAGCCTGCTTCTTTTTTTGGTAATCGATGGGTTTCGGGCGTTCACCCATCATGAGGATGAATTTTCAAAACAGTGTGATAACATAGACTTACACACTGTTTTACAACCGATTCCGGTCGATGACCAGAAAAAGAAGCAGGCTATCACGAAAAATATCTCTGATAAATTATTTATCATTTGCAAATTTCTAATTTTCACTGTATTGAAGGCATTGCATATTTGTTCAATAAATAAGATTGCTTCGTCCGCGGTTTTACCTGCCCATCGATGTTATAAGTGAACATTTTGTTTTCACCCATGGATTGACGCTGTTTTTTGGATTAAAGTGCTGCTTATTAGGAGATTGTTTTCTTTAAAAATTTGAATAATATCGGTTCTTTTCAAAAAGCGTCGATATTCACAAGAAAATAACAAATGTGTGGATGCAGTACAAAATAAATAAAATTATTCAAATATGTAAAATTGATCAAATAAAATAGAATTGATATTATTCAATAAAATTTATCGAAATTAAAAGCACAATATTAAAAAACAAATTGTGACATTTTCTGAAGTGCAAGCTGCTAACAAATGTAGTAATTGTTTGGGAAGGTTGGACAGAAGAGAAAACTTAAATTGAGATAAGTTAGACTTTATTAACACTGCTTAAAGAGAGTTCGATAAAACTATCTTATATTTAACCTTAATTTTCTCTTCTGTCCAACTTCCCCAAACATCCACTGCACTCACTTAATCAAAATCTATTCGCAGAATATTTTGAATTTGTAGCTTCATTAAACTGTACCATTCACTGAATATATTGTATGACTCTACATCATTCAAATTATTTATAAAAATGAGAGATTTACATTCCAAGCAGCCATTCCTTTTAGCTTGCCTCTGACAACTAATATTATATATTTATTAATTTTTTCCCTTTCTCTTTGAAGCTTTGTCAAATAGGCAGGATGAAATCATGAAAAACCTTTCAATTTGTAACATTATGAAACTTACTTTAATGAATAATAATGGATTCGAACTTATGAATACAAGCTATGGAGAGGCCGCATGTTACGGCCATTTATTCAAAATATTTTGCTTTACGCTTTGCTCGACATAAAATTCGATTTAGGAGAATGAAATAAGATAATGCCTGTTATTTCGGGAGAACATATAGTCTTATTATCAAATTAGATGTGTACGGGGAGGCTTATAATACTATTAATATTTATCCAACAAATATGAATTCGCGTGGCTCCAACTGGGAACATCTCAGATACATCCATTCTAATAATCACTCCATTAAACCCTCCTCACTTTACTTTCTTTTATTATTGTAAAAAAAGTATTAGGATCGTATCAGATTTTCTATTTTTTTCCCCCACTAGAAATATATGTTCTGAGGTGTCATTATATAGAAAGAAGTGCTTTTAAACTATTGCACATGTATGCTAATATATGCGAACATATATATTTTTTAATATGATCTTTTCGGTTTCCGCGGCCATTTTAATGGAATTTTTATTGTGAATAAGTCTTGATTGCTCCACTAGCCTTCAAAATGTAACGATCCTGGAAATGCCCATTGCAATATGGGCGAAACGTCGGTTTCTAGCAAACCACTGTCGCGCTCTTAATCCAGAAACTCAAGTGTTTTTATGTATATTTTAATTGGAATGTGCAAATAAGCGTATTTTTAGCCACAGCGAAAAAACTCAAATGTTCCATCTTCTTAGGTTTTGGTTGATGCACTACCTTACTGATCTTATGCATTATCTACACTGCTATCTTGGTATACATTATCCTATGCGATTATGGTTTTACATATTTTACATTAAATCAGGAGTAAAATCTGATTTAACTAACAGTAATTTAGCCGCTGTGGGAAAAAATATATCATTGCAAGAACAATTAATCACAGAAGAATTTTTAATGCAGCTAATAAGGTAAATAATATGTACAATTTCATGAAACCGCATAAAGACCTTGGCAAACGTGCATAAAGACCATCTAGCTATACTTCAAAACAAAGAATTGTGCCGAAGGAAACTTTTTTAATCCTTAGAAATTATCTCTTTCTCATTTTCCTTAATTCCCAAATGTAGTGTGTAAATGTATAAAGCATTTTCCTTCTCAAAACAAACCCATAGGATTAGATTTTAAGATTTCGGTCCTAATTCGTTAATCGTATTTGCCAATATAGCTTTGAATACCTATAAATTCAAATTACAGTTTTTTCTTATCTTGATTTTTATGACTATGAAAAAATAAATTCTTAGTTGTTATCTTTGTGTTATTTGATCAGTATCTCGACGAAACTACTTATAAAAACTCATTTATAAACTGAATATAGCTGTAATTGGAACAGAGAATGTGGATGATTCATTTCAATTACTTTACTAAGATGTTTTAGGGGAGCATATGTTAATTTTTTTTATTGTGTACTCCCAAAACAGATACTAAGAAACTGAAACGTCAGAAATGAACAAAATAATATTTATTACTTAATTTCAATCAGGTATTGAATACAATATTATTGATTAACAAATATGATGTATGTAAAATTTAAATAAGAAAACAGTTGTTTGAAGATAATGCCCGCATTGCTTTAATAAACAATGAATGTAATAGTAAATATTCCGTCAGTCCAACGAGACATTGATTTTTAATAGTTATCGTATCTAAGTAACATTGAACTAGGTTTGGTAAAGGTTATATATCGTTACTTATTTATTTATTTTTTTTTTTAGAAAGAGGTTGTAAATGTAAAAGAACTACTGAAGGAGTCAATGGAAAATGCAATGGATACTAAACAAGCAGATAAGATTGATAAACTGGAAACAGAATTACAAAAATTAAAAACAGAAAAAGAAATTAATTTACAAAAAATAAATTCTTTAGAAAATGAAATAAAATCTTTACAAGAACAATTAAAAAAAGAGGAATTTAATAAGCAGCGCCAAGTTGAAGAGTATGTACAGTTTCATGATAGTGAAATGGCAAAAATACGTAGCGACCATCTAGCTTTGCTTAAAGAGAAAGAATTAGAATGGAGGTAATTTTTTTTATAATATTTTTTAACGTTGAGTTGTCAGAGATGATATATTTAAATTTAACTTAACAGAATGTGATTTTTTCTTTAGTAAAAAGATGGAAGAAATATTAAATGAGAATGATGAAGTGAAACAACTATATATAGAAATACGAACAGCTAAAGATAAATTGTTAAAAAGATTAGAAGAAGAATCATTACAATCTAATAATTATATGAAGGAAAGAGATGAATTGAAAATTCTTACTGAAAAATTAAAAGACGATGTTACCCGTTTAGAAAATAATGTTTTAGCGTTGAATGAAGGTATATTACTTTTTGTTAATTAAAACTATGCCTAAAGTAAAAAGATTAATCTTCTTCTTCTTTTTTTTTTATGTTAAAGTAAACTGAAATGTCATTTTTATTTTAGATAAAAGAGATCTTGAATGTAAACTTAAAAAAATTAAAAGTGAAATTCAAAATAGTCAAGCTGTTGAGGTAAGTTTGGTATTTTGTTCGGCAAAAGATTTCACTTATTTCTTCGCGTTTGAGACATTTACAGATAACAATTACAGACTACACAACGGACTATTTCATTTTGTGTTTGAATCTCTTGACACTTCGAATATGGATCTGCATTGCTAGGATATAATCTTGAGAGTTTAACCATCAAAACATGTTCCTTTTGTTTAATTCTGACCGGTTCCTGATTTTTTATCATCTTCACAGTTTTGTTTAAGTTAGTGAATCCATATAGGGTGCGAAGAAAGATTTGAAAGTAGAAATTAAACGCCTATTAAGAACTCAGTGAACTAAACTGGAGGAATATTCGATAACAATCAGAATTAAAGGAAAGAAGCCATGGGGGATAAATGATCACTCAAGATATCTCTTTGACTTTAAGAATACTTGGACCTCTGAATAAATTAAAGTAATAATGCCGATGGAAACCAGTTTAAAATAGTACTTTTAGACCCACGGGGGGTCGCGGTGGCGCAGGCTGAAGAGCCAATCCCCCCCAAGAATCTAATCTATTCTAATATATATAACCAACATATATACCATATATACTACCAACAAGTGTGAGTCTACAGAAACATTTCCTTGAAGTGAACTCTCTACACGAACTTGGTAAATTTGCTCTGACGATGGATGAAAATCCGAAACCGATAAGGAACAAAACTAATATGCATGTTACGACGGATAAAATACCGGATAATAAATACATAGTTGCCACTTTTGTGTTTATTTGATCAGAAAAATTGAAATCTCATCCAAATTACTGAAAATAATTTGATATTTTTTTATTTAAAATATATAGTTAAAATTCGAATACAAGTTAGGGGAGCATCATAATAATTTTCCGATGTACATTTTCCTAGAATAGATTATGAAAAAAAACAAATATCATCTTTTAACTATTTTATGATTTTTGTTTTGTTTTTAATTATATAAAGTAAGTTAGAAAACTGTTTAACAACATTTAAACTTGCTATCTTTACTTCCTTTTGCAATAATAATATTTAGACAATGTTGAAAACTAAATTGTTTGTGTTTTTATTTTCGATATTTTACTTTTTTGTTTATTTTTTAAGGATAAAACACAATCTGAAGTAATTGTTACTCCAAATGGAAATCAAGTTAATTTACACCAAATGAAAGAAGAAGTAGCACTAGCAAAACAAAAATATATTGATTTAGAAAAATCTTTAAAATTAGAATACGATGACCGTATTTTAAAATTACAATTAGATAATTCCAAGTTAAAAGAAACATTAAAAGAAAAAGTAAGTTTGGATTAATATATTATTAGTTAAATATTTTTAAATATAAATGGATGTCCATAATACAGTATCAAAAATGAAGGCAATTTTAATGGAGTACATCATCCGGGCTTTGAGAATGTACATAATTTTCTTGAGAATGTAATTAACATTTTTTCAACAGACCTATTCTTGTTGGGAAAGGAGTTTAAAAGATATTGCTAAAAACTTTATAAACTCAATTTTGTATTTAGTAACTACGTGTGTGTAGTCAGAGACATTTTCCGTGATAGACGTGCTTCTTTTTGTGGTCATCGACCGGTTTCGGGCGTTCGCCCATCATCAGGATGTTTTTGTTAAACAGTGTAATAACACAGACTTGCACTCTAAGTGTATCAACTGTATTTGCTCTGTGCAAGTCTATGTTATTACACTGTTTAACAAAAACATCCTGATGATGGGCGAACGCCCAAAACCGGTCAATGACCACAAAAAGAAGCAGGCTATCACGGAAAATGTCTCTGATGCTTTTCTACCTCTGCGGAAACAACCACAACAACAACTTGTATTATATGGATTAGCATTTTTTGCAATCAAATTAGATTTAACCCGTTTCTTCAATAAAAGTTGTTGCAAGTGCGCCCATCTCCACTATATATTTATAACTAAACCATATGAAGATTTTCTGTTTCTCATTTTGTTTGTGCATTCTAAAATTTGTGAATTCTTTAATTCTTTCAATAAAATATTAAAGAAGGAATTCTTGTTTCCTTTTTGCAAAGATCATCCTAGTATATAAAACCAAATTTCAATCATTTACACCTATTTACTAGTAAATAAAAGATTCAATGTTATTACCAGGAAGAAAAGATTTCAAAATTAAGAAAATTTGATTGTAATAAAGCAGATGCAGCCACTTATACCGAAAATAATGTCCTTGCTGAGGTAAGCGTTATTAATGAAAACCAAGTAGAAGAAATAAATAAATTGGAAAAAGAAGTTGAAAGATTAAAAGCATTAGAAATGAAAAGAAACCAAGAAATTTTAAAATTAGAATTTGAATATCAGAGTAAGTTTTTTTTAAATTAAATTGTTTAAATTTATTTTATTATAGTTCATTATGTGACTAATTTCATTGATATTTAAAGAAAAATTGCAAGATGAATTAGAAGAACTTGAAACAAAACTTATAGCTAAACATAATGAAGAAATGTCAACAGCAGAAGAAAGGATAAAAAATTTCAGTGTCAAATATTATACAACTGAAATAGATAAGTTACAAGAATTACATAAAAATGAAATGGAAAATTTAATGAAGCAACATTCGATAAAAAGCGAAGAAATAAAAAGAGCCCTGCTGAAGAAGGAATCTGAGGTTTGTTATTTTTTATTAATAAATAAAATGAAAGAAAAATCTGTTGTGAAACACTCACACAACTTTCTCTTACTCCAGTTCTGAAATTTTATAGTTTGTTACCAAAATTTAATGAAATTCGTCGAAAATTGAAAAAACGGTTCAGAAAAAGCGCACTTCCGGTTTACTAATTTTCTTGAAACTCGGAATTTGGGCCATCTATTTATTTCTAATTAAGTTTGTTTGATTGATAGAATTGTATAATTTATCATCCAATTATACTTTATCAACTATGATAGCACTTCAGAGAAAACATAACCCCACCCCTCCCCAAAAAGTGCCCTTAAATGAATTTTTCCAGAGAAATGTTTCAAATAAAAGTTGTAGATCTTTTTATGTTTAGTTTACATTGGGGAAGTTTCAAGAAAATCGTTGGAGCCATTTTTGAGAAAATCGCAAAAACTTAAAAAAAAAAAAAACTTAAAGTGGTACGTCCGGTTTAGGAATTGTAACAGATAACGTACAGTCAGATCTCATGGTGATACATAAACGGAGTATTAATTTCAACTTTCTACGATTTTTCGTTTTTGAGCTATGCTGTTTACATACATACATACATACACACACACACACACACAGATCATTTGCTAAACTTTTTTGAACTCAGGAGACGGAACTCAAAACGGATATTTCTGGTGAAAACGATATCGAAAATTTGACACGATTACAATACTTCCTCTTACTAGGAAGAAGAGAAAGTAATATATGAGATACCGTCTTTATTATGGACATATATGTTGTAATTATTAAGAAATTATAATTTCTTCTAATTCTCTACCTAAAAAACTTCATAATTATAATTTGTTCCACAATATCACAATTTAAATTGTGGGGATCGTAATTTAATATATTAAAATTTATTTACAAGTTTGATGTGTAACACTCACTGGGCTTTTTTTTGATATAACTCGTCCAGTGAATACTTTTCTTCAAACTTGGAATTTCAGGGCATTTTAGCGGAACTTAATAGTAAGTTGGATGTAAAACCATCCAAATTGGAAAGACAATTAAAAAGGAAGCCTCAAGCCACCGTTCTTCCAAAAACCCCAAAAAATCAATTTTCATGGAAAAATTTAAGTTATTAAAGTGATAGCCCCCTATTTGTAGAAATAAAAAAAAATATAGTTTAAGCCGTTTTTTATAATGCCCCCCTACAAATCAGTATCTGAACTCACTCGTTTTTTTGTTTTTTTCTATAAGTTATGTTTTATACAAAGTCACAACATTCTTTAAATT
The DNA here is from genome assembly GCA_011037195.1 of Triatoma infestans. Lineage (NCBI taxonomy): Eukaryota > Metazoa > Arthropoda > Insecta > Hemiptera > Reduviidae > Triatoma > Triatoma infestans. The sequence continues at coordinate 91,063 of JAAEAF010000351.1, forward strand.
TGTTTTATCTTATTCAGAGGCCTTTATTTCCACTGAAAACTCAATTTAGAAAATCTAATACGAATACTTAACTTATGGCAGTTAAGGAAAACAGGATCTTATTAAAAGAAAAGTTTGAGGTTAGTTGTTGATAATCATAAAATAAAATGAAAACAATTCTCAGACAACACCTACACGTTAGATTGATTCCCATTAACTATTGATGTACTACACTCAGACCCTGCAATGATATTTAGTGTTTCATTTACTAGCGTTGCTTTCCTTGGTGCAGACAGTGGTTCATTCATGCATATTCACTGTTATAGACGACTACTTACAAAGACGCCTAGAATTTGGCTTATATCTAAGCACAAATATATAATACTAATAAATTATTATGAATCAATTAAGTTAAATTTGAGGAATATGAGGAAAATAGTATAAAGACAGATAAACAATAATAGTGTTTCAAAAATGTCCTATTAACATCAAGCTATGGGTGTCTTTTCTCGCAAGTATTTTTAATAATGAATCTATTCCAATATGTTTATCCGCAATTCGATAGCCATCCATTTTTAGACTATAAAATATCTTTAATGAATATTATAAATTTTTATCTGCCAATTGGACACATAATTTTTTTAATTCATTCAATACATAGACTAAGACATTAGGAATTGCTGCTTCAACTAAAGTTAAGCAGATCATGCATAAGGGCATATCTGATTCCTCGAATATCAATGAGCGGCTGTTTGACTCAGCGTACTGTGGTGAGATATGGTTCACTTCCTTAGGTTGACACGCTCGATAAAGTACAAATACGTATACTTCCTTAAATCTTCATATATATACTTCATTATTACAGCTCCCCAGAACAACTCCTGATGCCTTGGTACGCTTAGAACCTTGAGAGTTCATTTGGTTTCTGATTTTTAAAAGACTGATTAATTGTTGGATATAGATTAAAAGTTTTTAAACAGTTTTCCCTCAATAATGAACAAATTTATTTAGACAAATTAGATTCCTTGTTGAATTGTGTGAATAAAATCAAATTGAATCTGTCTTTTTATAAAGACTTGTCTAATAATACAAAATGCAATTCAAAGTCGACTTTAGGGCCTAAAATTTTATAAATATGTAATTTTTTAGACGTTTACAATTTAATGAATTAATCTTTATTTTAATTAATTTATATATATTTTTTATTGGTGTGATTATTTTAAGTTCTTGTATTTTATTTTACCTGTTTATTCAGTCAATGTAAGATTGCTTTGTTTTTTTCTTTCAAAATTATTTTTTGTTTATATATAGCTTGCTGAACTGCTTTTTAAAAAAAGTGTAACTTTTTTATAAAAAAGCAAACAATAATATATTCATTGATATAGTACTAATATATAAAATAATATTTTAGGTGCAGCAAACCATTGAATTAAAGAAGCAGTTGGAATATTTAAAAGAAAGATTAGAAGCTGAAAGAAAAGAAAGCTCTGATAAATTAACGTACATGACAAAAGAAGTTAGTTTGCTTTTAAAACATAAAATTGTAAACAATAGTAATAATTGAATATGTGGTTGAGTCCGTAATGCTGCTGGATATAACATCTATGATTTTATCCATCGTAGCATGCTCCAGAATTTGGTTCTGACTATTTCGGATTTTCATCCATCGTTAGAGTAAGGTTTACAATCACTTCGTATAGAGATATATCAACTATAAATGTTTATATCACAAACCACACTGATTGATTTAAATAATAATAATAGGAAGGGGATTAGCTCAGTGATTAGCCCACGTGAGGTCCCCGAGATCGAGTCCAGTGCTGCCCTTTTTATTTCTTCCTAGGAGCCTCCACAGCTCACTGTCCAACAGCCGGAATGCAATGAGAATGAATGCTCCTCGGAGCGCCGATAACCATATATTTAGTTGTTGGTGCGCCTTAAAAATAATAATTATTGCTAAATAATGATTTCATTTCCGAGTCTATGAACGAGTTTGGTCTTACCAATTTTCAAATATTTATTCTTTCAACTTTATTATTTTTCTGCAGCCGGTATACCTTCTTTGTCTTATTCATCACTCTTTTTGTGAACTCCAGTTTCCTCCTTCTGTTCTAATGAAGTGATCCACATCAATTCAACATATATCTATCATGATCTCACTATATTTCTGTTCATTTTTACTTTTCACTCGCTTTTAATACTCTAAGAGACATTTTTGCGATCATATCAAATTTTTCGAAACTCAGTGTAACCCGGAAATCTCTTTTTGAGGTCCCTTGAGTACGACATAAAGGTTTTAACGAATTTTGCGTGCGCTTGTGTGTGTGTATACAGAACAAAATATCTCAAAAGCGAAACAATCTTAGTAATGTCAAGTTGACAGGGGATCTGAACAAAGATTTCGGTAAAATTCTTTAACCAGAAGTGCGACTTTACTTTTTTTGGTTTTAAGTTCGCGATTTTCTTGAAGTGCTTTGGGATTTTAGCGATATAATAATAGTCCTTAATATTAGATAACTGCCGTAAAATTTCTTTAAATTGAATACACTTAAGACACTATACTTTCTGTTACAAAAGAGGACTTTTACTAAATTAAAATTATACCTTTTTATATCCATATTTCTTGGGTGAAAATAAGGGACAAAAACTTCCCTCCAATAGAATGTACGGAAAAATACTCTTTAGCGAGTTATGCGCTAAAAATATCTGAAGAACAGTTCGTTATTTCTACATTTTTTTACTAAACAATTTATTGGAATAATAGTTATGAAAAAATTCATTTTGCACTCACGAACCTCAACTCATAACTTTTTCATAGCTTTTCTCGATTTGCTCTAAACCCATTTTAATATTAATAATTTTCTTTAAACTTGATAAGCTTAGTATTTTTCAAGGGTGTTTTAGGGGAGCTGCGAATTTAGGCTTAACTAGATATGTTATATCATTAATATATCGTTCCACCATCTATTTAAATATGTCCTGAGTTTTCATATTTTTTTTTGTCAGCTAGGAAAATCTTAAAAATTCCAGGGTGCTTTAGAGTTCGCATTAAAAGTATTTTTTAATTAAAACTGTAATGAGATTCTAGAGAAGTGAATTCGTCTCTTAATCCACCCATCCTTTTTAAAAGTTGGATACCTATCTGTACTGAGAAGAGTAGTAAAGTGGTCATAAAGCAAAATCTATTGTGATTCAACAGACTCTTGTGGCTCCCTTAGGAATTGTTTGTACATAGAATGTAGTCATCTGTATAATTATTAGTGGACGTGATGGTTGTGAACTGGAGTTTGCCTATGATGGGCTTGCTAGAACAGCAAACATCAACTACCTCTGCAGGCCATAAGTGATCATGTGAAGTTGGAGGTATCAGTGTGTGTGTTGTAGGTGTTATATAAAAGTATTTATTGACCGTTGATGAATTATATTATATTTCAAGAAATTTGTTGAGGATCGATCAAGAAAGAATGAAACCTTCACTAATGCCAACGTTTCGACAGAGTTTCCGTTCTTTATGAAGGCTTTATATAGAGATAGTCGTGAAGATGTGGAGAAAGAATTTTAGTAAGAATCATTTTCTGTAGATAATTTTAGGCAAGAAACTAGTAACTTTTAATGTTCTTTTTTTGTGTTTCTGCGATGTAACAAATGTGTATGTTTAAAAATTCTTTCTCCAATATTAAAGCCTTGATAAAGACAGGAAACTCTGTGGAAACGTAAGCATAATTGAAGGTTTCTTTCTTGACCGATCCTCATCAAATTTCTTCATAATTGTATGTGTTGTTAGGATGGGATACACGCAGGGACGCCAAAATCTCTCTCTACTACAGCTATGCTGATCACCGCGTTAATATCAAATTTCCTCATTTAGTGCCTTAGTAACGAAACAAGCCAGCCTTTATATAAGGTTGTTCGTATGTTAATCTGGAATTTTATCAACCATTGCAGCCTCATCACATATTCAGTATTTTGTATGTTTATTTTATAAAATCTATAATGTCTTTAGTGAGAAAAAATAATAAACCTAGAATGAAGAACTTGGTAGGGAAAATATATATAACTAAGTTAATCAGTCATTTTTTTAACAGGAAAAAAAAGTTTTTGATGTAGATACTGACAAAACCCTTGTTAACGTTAACTCTTAAGCTTTATTTGTCCAAACTTCAAGGACATATGTATGTATGTCTAACATTTCTTGTTTGTTTGTTGAAGCTGGAAGAATTAAAAACAAAGCTCAAGGAACATGTAAAGGAAATTGATGAATTGAATTCAAAACTGGTTAACGCTCGCAAAAAAGCATTAGCTTATAAAATTGCCTTTACAAAAGTTAAAACCAAAATTCCAGAAAATTATGCAACTATAGTGGCTGAAATTAAAGACAGAAGGGAAGCTATAGCATTTAAAGAAACTGTTGTAGAACAAAAATTAAGAGCCATTGAGAAGGAACTGGAAGTTCTAAGGAAATAAGAAACTTTTAATTTTTATTTAAAGAGTTAAATGTATAGTAATTGATTTTTTTAATCGAAAAAACTTTGTACATAGAATTGTATAAAAGCAAATATATAATTGTTTATAATTAATATTAATTAAGACTTTACTGACAGTTATAAAACTTGACTTTTAAAAAACCGGATTTGTAAACCATCACATAGAAATAACTCGTATACAAATAAAAATCCCATCATATTACAAAACATACTGCCTTCAGATTGGTTGAGACCTTGTTTAGTGGTTTAGTATGAAATAACGTTTGACTATATTACAATATGCTTCTCTTCAGGGTTATTTTATTTTTTACCAATTTTATAGGCAAAAAGCAAGGTTGTAGAATAAAATTGAGAGACCGAAGTTCCCTCTTTTCTAATAACTATCGCAAAGAAGCCTTTGCAAAGAAACCTTTTTATAAAAAGCGATGACGCAGTCTCAACCCGAGCACCCTAGTAGCGTTAAAATTAAATCCCATCAGATTATTTTTACCCCTAATGCCAATTTATAAATTAAAATATTTTCGTGCAATAATGAGCGTACTTTTACACAAGTCGAAATTTCGAAAATACAATTTTCTATTTATATGCATGTACAAATTCGTAATAAATGTAAATAATAAATATTACTTTATGAATAATTTAATTTATTTCTCCTTAAATTCAACTCAATGAAATATTTTCTTTTGATGAATTGTGACTTCTTTTCAATATGAAAATTATGTTCCAACCAGTAATTGTTTGAATTGAAACAAGCTAAAAATTTTAATTCTTTCAATAAGGAAGCTGATCTAAATATTAGCAAGTGGTTCGTGTCAGCTGCAAGAACAAAGATTAAATAGTAATCTGTATGTATCTTTATTGCTTATAAACAAACGTTATAGCAAGGAGTTTGATTTACAAAACAAAAATAGAAATACAATTACTCTTTCATAACAGAACAGAAATATTTCAGAGTATTTTAAGATTCAACGAAATTAAATATATTTAATGTAAATATTTACTTCACTGTGCAATAATACCTAAGGTTGGAATAAACATAAAATCCAACTAGAAATAATTTTTTTTAATTTAAGAGATTTTTGTACGAAAAAATATAAATAATTTTGTGCCCATATTCTATTCCAAGTAAGTGCTCAATATTTTCCTTTTTGGCATTATTTACAAATAAATATTTACTGATATAATCATTTGTAAACATTGAGAATATAGGGCACTCCAGTATGAAATGTAGAATATCATGTCTGATTCAGATCACATAAATGACAGAGATCTTCGCTATTCAATTTAAAGATATCATTATTGATATCCATCGCAGCTGAGCTATTAACCTTATTCTATTAATATGAATATTGAATTCTAAATAAGTATTTCTCAGACAGTCCTCAACCGCTTACATTTCTATAATATAAGTTAAAATTAGAATTTACGGCTTTTTGAATGTCCATACTTAGTAAGTAATTTTTTAGTTTTTCTACAGCGCTCTTTCTATTAACTCTGATTTATCCATATATCTTCGGCTCCTGTTGCACTAAGAAGCTTCTTAAGTTCACGAGCCCAGTTAAATCGCATTGTTTGGGTACCCACTTTTCTACCAATCTAGATAACATAATTTTTGCAGCTACCAATCAGAGCCATACTTAATAATTTAATCCACCAATCATACATTCTATTGAAGATTTTGCACAAAACATGAGTGCGGTTCGCTTCCAGGAGGGCATAAGCATTAGGAGTATTGGGCGGCAATCGCAAAAATTGTTTGAAAAACTTCAGTTGACCAATCTCAATTAAATCTGGATACTGACAGCCCCAAATTTCGGCCATGTACAAAAGAATACACTCTGACATCGCGCCGAATAAATAGCACTTAGAGTTCCAAGCATCCGATTTGCTCTTTCTAAGTAACTGCATGACTGATGCGTGGGCTACAGCATATTTTGCAATAAAAGCCAAACTAGCCTGCCTAAAGCTAGGATATGGGAACCCCAAATAGTTAAAACAACTGCAGCGCTGCAAAATCGAATTTTCAAAATAAAAATTCCTTATCTTTCCAATTCGACCCCCTTTATGACACCAATATAACTGCCTTCCTTGTATTTAATGTTAAACCATTTAATTTACAATGTTCTGCCAGTATATTTAATTTGCGCTGCGTATCATGCCAAGGCTGACATAGAATAGTCATATCATCGGCGTAAAGCAGAAAACTGAGATCTCTGTTATCCTTAATGTTAATTCCGGTAATGTTTCGATCATTAAAAAAGGTTACCACATATGAGACATACAAGGAAAATAGCAAAGAAGACAATACCTCCCCTTGAAGAACGCCCTTTGAGACGGATATATAATTAGATTCAACGGTGCCCTCTACAATTTTAAAGCTGGCGTTATTGTAAAGATTCATTATAAGCCTTAAACATTTACCGCTTATTCCAAGATTGTACAACTTATGCCACAATATTAAGTGGGGCACCGAGTCGAAAGCTCTTTGAAAGTCTAGGAAAATCAAGAATACTTTTCTTTTTTTCAATCTGAGGTGAACATTAATGGCGGCAAAAAGCACGAAAATATTATCTCTGCACTCTCGATTTTTTCTAAACCCCATCTGTTCTTCTGGTATAAAATCCCTTGATTCCACCCAGTCAGACAACCTGTTATAAATAATAGAGGTAAATATCTTTGTAATGGAACTAAACATTGCAATCCCACTATAATTATATAGGTTTGACGGATCCCCTTTTTTATGAAATAATTAATTTTATTTTCGCCCATTGTACAGGAATATTTTCACATATTTAATAGATAATTTAACGATTTTTCATCTAACTTTTTGTAGCACTCATTAGGGATCAAATCGAACCCAGTTGCCTTATTATTTTTACAACTATTAATGCTTTGCATTAATTCTTCAAAAGAAATTTCACGATCAAGTTCAGGATGATAAAAATTAAAGAACATTAATTCATTAGTGAATTTTGAAGGGAGAATATCTTTATAAATTTTTTCCCACTGCTGCACAGTGATGGGGCCTAATTTAAAGACCTTAGATTTATAAAAGTTTACAGTTGACCAAAAGTCAGATGGGTTTTTAACATTTCTCAACATATTTATTTTTTCAAAATACTTGAATTTACAGTTCTTTATCAACAGTTTAAGGGTTAACAGCTTATAGGCTTTTTTAGCTTCAATATATCTTTGTATTACTTCATAATTGTAATGGGACTACCTACATTCCTTATATAATTTTCTAGTTAATTTCTTTTGAGTATAACACTCCTCTGTGATCCATGGCTTATTAGAATTTGTCTTAGCAAGAGTAAATTGTTTCAAACTCAAAATATTGGAATTAAACATAGAATTTAACACAGCATCACAGAAGTTTATATAAAGCTTTTCAGCAGAAGCACTCTCATAAGAGACCAAATTGGACTGCTTCATACGGGCATTAAATTCATTTAAGTTATTACTTGATTTATTAAAAATTGGAATTTGATTATCATTAGAGTAGTTAAGCTATGATGATAAATCTACATTATCTACAGATTCTAAGTTTAATGACAACAAGCACAGAGATTGGTGTTACATTTCCAATTTTAAAATCTTTAACATAATTCAGACAACCATAAGATATCCATACTAAATCAATAATACTTTGGCCTTGCTGTCCGATAAAAGTATAATTTGCAGGAAAATCATTATACAATCGGCCATTACATACGAACGTACTATAGAGTTCCATGATATCTACTAATCTGGAGCCCCTATCGTATATGAAAAGATGAATAAGGATTTAGACAAATCACGGGTTAGCTTACAAACTTGTAACTTTTTAGCTAGAGGAAAATATATACGAATATCCTCTTTTCCTAAAAATCTGTTAGAAACACTCACGCGATTATCTTTTATTCTAATTATTAGAATTAAATCAAGAAATTTTCTTTAAAATTGCAACATTACTAGGTTTAGTTGGGCTGGCCGTAAAAATGAGGTGGTGGGAATTATCTTTCTCAAAACCAACAAAGCTTGTGCAAATTTAAACTAACTGACAGATTCCCAATAACCCCTGTAAAATCAATTTTTTTTTTTTTTTTTTTTAAATGTTTCAAATAATGGTGATACGTTTGTGTCTGTGCAGAAAATATAACAAGTTCAAAGAAAATCGTTGTAAACTTTTGTGACAAAATTTCAAAAAACTTAAATTCGGTAATATCGCACTTTCGGTTAACCGATTTTTTTCAAATATGGAATTCTAACATGCTATTAATAATACATTAATATTATGCAAGTGGTGAAATCATACATTATACTGATTGTAATTTGCAGGTGGCATTGTGCTACTATTCTCCCGAAACCCTTGCAAAATCAATTTCCCAGGAAAATGTTTCAAATAAAGATGATAAATATTTATGTATGTAAATAGTATACGAAGTTTAAAGAACCAATTTTTTATGCTTCTTAGTCACCATTTTCCGTCACCCCATTATCCTCCTATTTTTCTTCTTTCTATTGAGGGATCCTCAAATTATTATTTTAAAGGCGAAATTCCCAAAATTTGAAGTGAATATAGTACTCTTGTTAACAGTAACAGGAAAATTTACAATACTTTGTGGATCTGTAATCTGCAGAGAGATCAAAATGTTTGAATGTTGGGGGAAAATCAGTTAAAAATACGAATGGTTATGTTCAAATATGCAAAAAATGTATTCGTGAAATGCAATAAAAATAATTATAGTAATTGCTGAAAATTCCTAGATTCAGGTAACGAGGGTCAATTATCCGATCAGCTTATGTTACAAATTTAGAAGTGCAAAATGGTGGTTTTAGGTAAATTTCAACTTAAAATATCTTTCCACTCTTACAAATTGCAATCTTCAAAACTTTAAAAAAGTACTCTAATTATTATATAGGATAACTATTTGAGACAAATGTGGCATTGAGGGACTAAATGTATGGCAAAACTGTAGGTAAATCGAAGTGTTTAAGTATAGGAGAAAAATAATTACAGAAATTGTTCATTCTCCTTCATAAAATAGGTGCTCTTAAAATCAAGCAATGGTGATCAAGTATCTGACAAAGTCACTGTATCATTAGTATTATAAAAATAAAATCTGGTGGAGCTTCTTTCTGATATTAAATATTACATACGTTTGGAAAGTTTATACACAATACAGAGCATTTATGCAATAGTCTTGGGTACCTGCGAAGTGTAACATTCCTTTTAAAGTACTGGTTTCTAATTTCCTGTCCTTAATTATACAGTTTATTCAATTAAAATATAATACAAACAATAAACACATGAAGTTCAAGTTACTTTATTTTATACTCCAAAAATAACTGTGACAAATCGAATTTCATTCAATTTTTGGACTTGACCAATCTTAATTGCAAAAATCCCTTAAAAGTTATTACTTAAAATATTAGACAAAGTATTTATCACTTAAAAGTTAAACAAAGTATTCTATGTAATTAGTAATTAGAATAATTTATAAATTATATTCTAAATGTAATAATAATGAGTATTTATACAATAATATTTACACATATATTATTCTAACATGAAAATTAAAAAAAAAATTATTTCTGTTCATTTGAGAAAACAAATCTATTTATATCATTAAGTTTTCCTATCTGTTCTGCTCAATTTATATAATACTTGCACAATATTTGCATAATAAATTATGGCTTTAAAACGTCTCACAGCCTCTCAAATATATATACACACATTAGGGAATTATTAATATATATTATTTTCATAAATTTAAATTAAGAATTAAAGCATGAACAAGAAATGTTTCTTAAAAGTCACCAAATATAAAGAATTAACATAGTTGAGTCCAGAACATAAGATACTAAATTCAAATACCCTTTATGGATACGAGCCTTTAATAAATCGCCTAACAATATAATTACATTATTTACTTAACAGAAGAAGATGGAAAAACGTGTGGGCAATTTTGTTTAATAATAGTTCTTGTAATATCAATCCTTCCAAGTACAAGTTCAATATAAAGAGCTAGAGCGATTACATGGATTGGAACTTCTCCCTTTTGACCTTTTGATACCCATACGTGTTTGAGGAGCTCTGATGCACGGTGGATATCTCCTTGAATTGCCAATACTACTGCGAGGTTATAATAAAGAGTAGCTTGAGCGGTAATAGTAGTTTTGGGAGACCAAGATGTGTGTAAAACTTCACCAGTAGGATCGCAATCTTTATAGTGTACAGGATTCAATACTTCCACAGCTTCTTGTATTCTGTCCAACATTACAAGTGCTTCTGCAAGATAAAGGCGAGACAAATATTTATACATAGGTGCTGTCGATGCTTCTTCATATAACGTGTTGGAATACTTATAAGCCATCACTGGATTTCCAAGAGTCAAATTTATGTATGATAACACTGCAAGTATCGCATGTCGTAATTTGTCTGATTTCGGTGGCACTAAAGCAAGAGCGTTCCGAGCGCATATCATAGCGAATTCCAAGTTAGGCACTGGTACAGCATAAGACTGAGGTTCAGTATTATACATAGTATCTTGGTACAATTTATTGTTCAAAACAATTTTTTTCGCACTGCCTACTCCTACCAACCCTGTAACAAGTTCTTTCCTTTTTGCCAAAAAATTGAAAGCTTCTTCATTTCCAGACTTGTAAAACATTATGCATGACTCTGCTAAACGCAACCATGCCAAAGGAGACCTGTGCATCCCCTGGACTGCTTCGGTTAAGCAGTCGAAAGCTTGACAAGCTCTGCCCGTATAAAGAAGGGCAATTCCTTTGTTATACATCAACTTTGGAAGAACTTCTGGTTCAAATAAGCTAGGCCGACATTCTTTCGTGCCAGATGGTTGCCTTTGGAATTTTTCAACTGCATTTTTATAAACACTAAATGCCTTGCTCATGAAAAATAAACAGAGACTTGGTTTTTGCAAATAATGGTAGATAACAGCAATATTGTTAAAATAAACCAATGTTCTTGACTCTCCTAACTGGGAAAATGATTTAATGTCTTCCTGAAGTACAATAAGGGTATCTAGAGCAGCCTTGTACCTCAGTCTCAATAACGATAATTTTGCCTTAAGCACAACTGTTGTAAAAACTTGGGATCCTAGGGAATATATTGTTTCTAAATCTTTTTGGCACGCTTCATAAGATTTATTAAGCAGGTTGCAAGTGGCTCTGTAATGAAGAAGTTTAAGTTTGAATTGATCTGTTGCAGCATCATCGCTGACACCTTGTTTATCATCTTTCTCTAATTTTACCATATTAGTGTTATAGGATGTATAAACGAACTGGCTTTCTATAAAAGAAATATGACTGAGAGCATTATCTATTTGGCCGCATTTTATGTTCAGTTCTAGAAGCAATAGACAAACTTTATGAGCAAGGCTCTCTTCCATTGGCTGTATTAAAGTAAACACCTTATTAATTATATTTAGGGCACTTTCATATTGTTTAAGGTAATAATATACTATACCATAATTATAATAAAGAACACATAATTCTATTTCATTGGGTGGCTCATCTTCTGATATCTTTATCTGAAACTGACTAAAGAGATTAGACAACATTTTAGAAAAGACATCAATGTTTTTGTGCCCAGATGCATACAGATCTACAACAGCCTTATTGTGAAAGACTTTGAAATCTCCAGGTTTATGTACCATAAGTAGACTTAATGCCTGTTGGCATGCTGCATATTTTTTATTGCAAAACTCAAAATGTGCTGTGCTTACCAGTTTTTGCTCATCATTTAAGCAGTTGAAAGGATAATCTGCAGTGATGCAAGGCATTTTTATGAACTGTGAAACTAAACAAATAGTTTGAATTTATTTTCTAGATTTTACTACACGTATACAAAAGAATTGCTTCCAAAATTCACTTGGTTTCGCCAATAAAGTTAGAAACCATTGTACTCACTTTACTTATGACACAACTTTCGATATTAGTTATAACAATGTTTAAGCCTTCTTTGATAGGTTAAGCTGATGCTTCTCTATAACTTTCACTTCCTATAGGAATACTAGCGAATGATTTTTCTATAGTTCGTGTAAATTACTATTATAGCAGTCTAATGTTACATTTTGATTCAAAATCTTAAGGGATATCAAGTAAAATGTGATTTAAACTTGAGGGATAGAGGTTTTTATTATTCATTTTAAATAATACATATTTTTAAAAATATATTTGTTAGATTATTATTGTTCAGTGTTTTACCAATACAATTAATTTTAGTAGTTCAGAGTGCTTCTCAAGTACTATATAGACATTAGACTGAAGTCCTTCAAGTTCGTTTATTTGCGTAGGGTACTTTGAGGGTGTTAAATTATATTATCAATTTTGAAATAAATTTTATTCAAGTGAGAGAAAATAGTACGCTTCTGACTAGATAATTTGATATTAAAATGTTTGGGTCCAAAATAGTTAATGAATTGGGGATGAAATGGGGTAAGGTAATGAATTTAATATAATATATTCATCACTCTTCCTACTATGACCTGAAGTTGCCATTTCTACAGGAATGAAATTTTCATCATGCACTGCCTTTAGATATGGTTGGTGTGCAATTGTGTGGCTTTAGCGCATTTCCAAATTCAACATTGTAACATGCCTAGATTTTGGTTCTGACTTGATAGTTTTTCCGTCAATCAAGTCATATAGTTTGTAGTCAATCTGTCAGTCCAACATGATTCAGAAATAATCAAAACTGTTAAGTCTTTTAAAAAGAGTATCATACGCAGTGAACAAGAGAGAGTGATATGTATTTACAAAAAACATTTTACAGAGATAACTTGCTCTAACAGCATAAGATATAGTAAAATTCCCTTCCCTGTACTTCAGGAATCACTTTGTTAGATTACTGTGATTTAAATTACTGTTAAAATTTTCGCACTTTAAATTGTAAACACACTTTACACTTGAAATTTGACAAACTGCAACTGCAAGCTTATGTGGGGCGCAGACAGTTGTTTTTGGTTATTTGTGAATTACCCTACTGATATCCATTTATTTATTTTTTTTTTTTATTTACTTATTTATTGATTTCAAACGGATGAAAGCCCAGTTACAATAATACGATTAGTAATACACTGTTAAATATAAAAATAAATGAGAACATGTAAATATGTACATACATATAAAAAACAGAAAAAAATATAAAATGAAATAAAAAGTAGATACTTAATACGTAGTAACAATATAACTGATTAACTATAACAATTTCTTTTTAAAATTATTTATATTTAAAAAAAAAAATCACAGAAGATAATTTGTTGCAACCGTTCATTATTCGTGACGAAAATTTGCATAGTTTGTTGCGTTGTAGGTTTTTGAAAACATTAATCTCTGACGAGTGCTCTACAAAGGTACATGAATGTTAAGTTTACTAAGTCAGGGCAATTAATAATATTATTTCGGAGTTTAAAAACAAATATACAATCACTGTTGAATCTCCATTGTCTAAAGGTTGTAGAGCCAGACCTTCTATACTAATATCATACGGTGCCACATGATAAATACCACTTTTCCTATATCAAATAAAACAGAGAAACCTTCTTTGAACAGCTTCAAATTTGTCGACTAGGTTGATTGGTAAGGAGACTATACTAAATCAGTATATCATAGTACTTATCGGCGCGGAGATTTGTTTTAAAGGTGATGATTGATTCTTACTAGTATCTGCATCATTTTATAGAACTAACAGTCAGTGATTGGCTTTTTTGAAGAGGAAGTATTAAAATTGCAATTTACCTTGTATTATTTAAAACTGGGGTGAAGTGGATTTGCCATTTCTTCAAAGATCTTGTGCTTCTACGGGTACCCCATACTAACAATTACACTGATACCACCCCAACACAAACAAGTATAAATGATTGTCGTTGTGGTTGGTTCCGCAGAGCTGGAAGGCATCTCAGAGACGTTTCCGTGATAGCCTGCTTCTTTTTGTGGTCATCGACCGCTTTCGGGCGTTCGCCCATCTTCAGGATGCGTTTGTCACACAGTGTGATAAAACAGAGCAAATTCAGTCAGTGTGTAAACTGGATTTGCTGTGTGCAAGTCTGCGTTAACACTGTGTGACAAACGCCCATCCCAAGATGGGCGAACGCCCGAAACCGGTCGATGACCACAAAAAAAAAACAGGCTATCACGGAAAATGTCTCTGGTGAAGTATTAATGATGCTTGCAGAGATAGTTGACGTCTGTGTATTTGGATTTAGGTATCACAGACATACTCTAGCTCAGTGCCTACCACTCACACTTACTGCCACTTATACTAAATTGAACACTGGATCCAGTTTTAAATAATAGATAAGTTAACATTGCATACCAAGATGTTATCACTACATCCATCATATTCATTATCTTAACTTCTTTTCTTTTTTAACAAATAAATTATACTAGTTTTCAGTGTAATCAAAGTAGAATAGTTTAGAATTCATGATTTTATGCCCTTTGATTTATGAGACATTCTTGTCAGTTTTTGTCATTCCGTTTTTTTTTCATTCTTTAAGTGATTCAGTTGATAAATTCAGATTAATTCTAAGTATGAAACCATTATGAAATGTATTAAGATATGATAGTAATTCAGATTTATTCGCTATTAGTAAATGTCAACGAAGTTGTTCTTTATTTTTCTAGTAAAGCAGAAAGTGATGACAATAAAAACAAATAGTGGATGGAAACATTGCCCATTGGTTGGTTAATAGGGAGGTTGAATATTGATTAGACATGAAATAGGACCGTTTGGTAAGTGCCCAATAAATTTCATTATCTGTATTAAACAAATACTAATTATTATTTTTTTAAGGCTGTTTATTATTATTATTTTTTTCATTGACTGATTGATACATTAAAATACAACTTATATCATGTAACAAAAATGCAAATAAAATTTGTGGAATAATTTGAATTAGACAACGAAATATAAATCATAAAAAATTATTTCTCTCATTTCAATTAATTCTTTTATAAAAAGATAAAGTAGTCATTATTTTATTCAGTAACTGTTATATTCACGGAATTGTTTTCTTTGGATAGGTACATTTTTCAAATAATTATCGATATATTTTTAAATTTATTTATTCTAATTTCACTATTAAAATAATCAAGTTATTTTAATATTTGGAAGAATTCATTTAAACTATATTTTCCAGTACAATAAAGACAACGAATAAGTAAGTGACGATAAATCAATAAGATGAAAGTTACTCTTGAAGGAGGAATTATAGCAAATTTTAACTAATTACGCTCTGTGCGTAATATAAAAGTTAAAGATAATGTTTTATTATATTCCATATTAAGGACTTTATTTTAAATACGCATTTTGTTTTCATTATTAACTAAATTTTATGTGTCTAAGCTTGAATATGAGGAAAAAGCAAAAGGGAACATTATATATAGTTAAAGTGCTCCTCATTAACAATTTTTTTAATAGTTACAAAAAACTGACATACCAACAAGTAAGATAGAAATCTCGGAAAATCTTTGACTTTGTTCACTAATTTTAAACCAGTATCAAGCAGCTCATTTTAATAATTGTATAAAAAAAGTTGATAATTATTTTTAAAGGGCCTTGCTAAAAAAAAGAAGAGAAGATAATTCCTTTATTTTTTAAAAAAATATATATATATATTTTTCTTTTAAATAATCATAAACATTTTTAGCCAAATGTACATCGGGACCATCATACAATTGAAACCAGAATATTATCTTCATTTTAAAAACTAGAAAGTTATATGTACCACTAATTTACATCATACTTTCCAGAACATAAGCTCTTCTGTTTATTGTTCTCTAGGATCTCCCACCTGTTTTTATCATTGCGGTTCACGACGCTACTTAATACTACCTTCTTCGCTACAAAAATTATTGCATTGTAAGGCAAAAGAAATGGTAAAAAAAAAAAAGAAGTAATTTTATTATTTTTATAACCTTAAAGATATCTGTATTTATTATTCTTTGAAAATTCAAAAATATATGTTGTGCACAATGGGCCCAGCTGGGGTGTAAGTGCTGGAAGCGAAAAATATATTTACTTTCCTGAATAGACAATTTTGTTAAGTGGATGATAGGATACAAATTAAAAATTCTCCTCAATTTTAGTGAATGGAATAAATTATGATTTGAAATGTAAAAGAGAAACTGAGGTATAAATAATTTAAAAAAAAAAATTACCATTTTTTAAGGAGCAGGAAATCAATGCTAGATCTGGGTCTCCTTTTGTGTATTACCTCAACAAAACAATGATCAATAAATTGATAATCATAGAATCTGTGTCTTGTCTCTGCTGATAAGATATTTGGAAATGTTTAGTCGCATTTGTCTAAAGTCCTTTGCAATACACGTCGTAATGCCTATTAGAAACCATGAAAATATCTATTCAGTTTAAAACTTCACACAACCTATGTATGTCCGTTTAACCCACCTTAGAGCGGACGTTGCTATCTGATCATTATGCATTTATGTTGCTGTGCATGTTGACAATTTTAATGTAGTCACTTACTTTCTACAGAAGTGGTCAAAAGCGCTCAGATGTTGTCCATTAGTACATCATTTCTTGCATCAGTTTCTAAAAATTCTGAATATGTAAGAAATGAAATATAACTAGTAAAATCAGAATAAAGGTTTTAAATTTATGGTTATCTAAGACATATAAACAGTATTAGGGACATTTATAGGTTTCATTAAAAACATAAACCCGGCTTTTGTATACATACATATCTCAAAACTATGGAAGATTCTTCTCGACTGTTGCTTGTATGAAGGAAAGGATCGTGATTTCGGTCTTTTTTTGAAAAAAATAAAAAAACTTAAATTCTTGCCAACGTTTCGACAAATATATTGTCTTTTTCAAGATATAAAAAATAAAAACTATTAAATAATCTTTAAAACATATCAAACTTGAAAACTTATATTTTTTCTTACAGAATACTTATATTTTTAATGTTCAGAATGCAGACTTTGATTTCAATATTTAGAATACTCCTCTTGTATCTGAACATGGCGTTTTCTAGTTCCTTTATATAGGGCTGACATTGCTGCAATGGTGCCTTTATATTATCAGAAATATGGCGAGGAAATATTCTTTCTCTTCTGCATTTTAACAAGAAAATTCTCCGATTAAGAAGAGAAGCCAGACGGTGATTTTCATTAGCCCAGTTTTTTAAAACTATTGGTGCCTCCTATCCAAAAGTATTCTTTATTGTGTTGAAGTAACCCATTGTATTTTGACGGAAATGATGCAAACTCAGCAGTAATTATGGAAGATTCTTCTCGACCGTTGCTTGTATGAAGGAAAAGGATCGTGAGTTTCGGTCTTTTTTGTTCGTGGGTTTCCCTGTGTTGTTGAGGTGTTCTCAACTTTTTATCTACAAAATTATACATAACTTTTCAAGTTTGATATGTTTTAAAGATTATTTAATAGTTTTTATTTTTTATTTTTTATGCCTTGAAAAAGACAATATATTTGTCAAAACGTTGGCAAGAATTTAAGTTTTTTTATTTTTTTCAAAAAAAGACCGAAACTCAGGATCCTTTTCCTTCATATCTCAAAACTAAATTAATTAGATTATAAACAGATCACAAGTAATCTCTCTCTCTCTTCACTACACCATTTACATTTACTCAATTCTTTTACCTTTATATATACATTATATTTAAAATCCATGAACATAAAATGAAGCCAGGCTATGATGAAAACATATCTTTTTTTCAACACTGCGGACCTAATCACGAATAATATGGCAAATTTACCTGACATTGACTCATTTTTTTTTTTTTTTTTTTTAATGTACAAAAGAAATCTTAGAGAAGATTGAATAAAAAATCTAAAACCATGTTTCTTAAATTTCCAGCAATATTCGAGATCAGGATCCAAATAAAACTTATTTATGGATCAATCTTTCAGCAATATATATATATCTATTTTATCTACTAAGGATCTTGGGTTTCACATGAAAAACAAGGAAAGAAAGAAGAAAAAATATTTATTTTAAAAAAAGAAGAATAAAATCAAATTTTCGCTGTAAAACAAATTTTATAAAATTAAGTTAAAACTAAAACAAAAAAATCTGGTATGAACACATACAACTTTCTCTTATTCAACTTATATAGTTCTGATTTATCTGTTTATGTGGGTATTATATATAACACATTTAACTGAAAATGTACTTATTATGTACATCATGAAAAATAATTAGCCAATAAATGTACTTTTGGTAAACCGAGTTTCATTCATACTAGAATTTTGGCAATACATTAAATCCTGATTGTGCGGCGGGATTAGCGCAGTTATTCTGTAAAAGCCAGAGGTCGAGTCTAGCAGTTGCTCTTAGATTTTCACACTTCAAAGGCTTCTGCACCTCACTGTCCAGTGATGGGTAGTATTGTTTATAAGGAAAGAACACTGGCCGGAGGCCGCAATGACCATTAGAAGACTCTGAGCGCCAATGACCTCAGATGTTGTCGCGCCCTAATTAAATAAAACAAAAAAAAATCATGTGACGATAGAATCTTATATTATATATATTAAAATGGCACTTTAGAGGAAAGCCTAACGTTACCTCTCTCCCAGGACACCCTTTAAATGACTTGCCACTGAAAAATATTTCAAATGTAAGTCTTTTCATGATTAGTTATTATAATAAGTTTCAAGCCGTTTCGCTAAAAAATGCAAAAAATCGAACAACCTATTGAGTAAAGCGGTATTTCCGATCAAGAGATTTTTGACTTTGTTACCCCTTTCTCCCCGTTAACATTTAAACGAAATACCAAGTTTCAGCTTTCTGCGATACTCCGTTTCTGAGTTATGCTCCCCCCCCCCCCCAACACACACATACTCAGAGAGAAAGCAATTTTTAAAAACATCTGTCTCGGGCTCACGAGACTTTAAAACATGTATTTCCGTTAAAAACTCACTATCACAAATTTGAAACGATTGCAATAACTCCTTTTACTAAATAAATTAAAAATTTTAATAAATAAATAAAATAATCAAATAATTTTTTTCAACATTTTTTTATACTTTAAATTTCACTTTATTGATTTAGTTTTTTTTTTTCCTTTTTCACTCTTGTAACCAAATCATGACGTCATGTTGACAGTTTGAAATAATTTTCTTTTTCTTCTCATCCTGACCAAATGTAACAAAGAGAATCGCGCAATATTAATTAGGTTTGACATAATTTAGGTGTTTAAAATTTTTAAAGAAATATCAGACATGCCTCAAGACGTAAGAATTTATAAAATGGGAAAAATACTGATTTATTTTGTTATGAGAAATTTGAAGTGATGTACTCTATAAAATCTAAAATAAAGCGATGTGATAAATGTACATCTCTAAGTATATTATCTTCTTGACAGTCCTAAATTCTATTTTTAATGGATTGCTGGACAATAAATCTATAGCCAAAAAATAAAAAAAAAACTAATAAATAAAACAATGCTTTTCTAGGTTGTAAAATATGGAAACACTTTGTAACAGCATCATCTAATTTGTGAAATAATTATATCAGTTGATGTGAGTCCCCACTCTAAATTATTTAATCATCTAATATATTCAAACGTCATATCTGTTTCACTAGTAGCAAAATTGTAAAACGTCATATTCTTCTTCTTTTTTTTATTCGATTTTCGTTAGATTATCTTTAATTTAAAATTTTTTTTTTTTTTTGAAAGAAAATATAAATTTTCCAAAAAAAAATTTTTTTTTTTATCAGAATTTTAAATTTTTCTGTTATAATCTCTATGTATAATATATTTTTAAATGATTTCTATCTTATTTATCTTTTTCTTGGTTAAACTAGGGGTAAGTGGTAATGTTTTCACTATTGCTACTCAAAGAAGTTATAGGAGGGGATTGTAACTGGTTGAAGATGGGGCATCATGTAACGGGATTAATTCACATAAAAAAGATTTAACCCTATTTACAAAGTTCTGTTATTTATTTTTGACACCAAAAAACAAAAAAATAATAATATTAGAGAAATCGCTAATTTGTTGTAACTGCATGGGTAAATTATTTTTTGACAACTAGAATTACAAAGCTATCTAATGGAGCAACTAAAATTACCTTAAATGACTATTCTGCAACAGGTGTAAAAGCTACCCTAACAAAATGGTATCAACAGCGCAAGCTTGCCCTATGTAAACTTGAAAACTTGGTTGCTTCTGATTAGAATAATTATTCTTTTTGTTTATCAATGATTTACCGATATATAAATATTTATCTAAATATTTCTTTAGAAATGATTATTTCATATTTAATTTTGCAGAAGGTATTTGTGATTTTAAATCTGCAAGTAGTTATTGATTGCACTCTGTTCAAAAGAAAATAAAAAAAGAAATATTAGCAACATCAAATGACGACTTTTTTACATTTGTTTCTGTTAAGTTAAATTTTATAATTTTCTTATATATGAATTATGACAATAGTTTAAAATAATTATGAGACGGAAATGAAAAATTTGTATAATAAATTTAATTTTTATAGTCTTTTTAATTTGTTTTGCTTGTATTTAAAGAATTTCTTCCTTGATTTCATTGTGTTCAAAAATCTAGACGAATTCCGAAATCTAAAAAATTCGCTTTCGTCTAAAAAATTTACTTATTTAAATTATATGGTATTTTTTTAAAAAAGGCTGATTTTGAAAAGTAACCTTTTTTTTCTATATACTACAGAAAATTTAGCTGATAAATGTTTCGAATTTAACTAATAAAAATTAAAACATTTTGAAGAGATAATCCCCAGGGTTGATAGGTATATAACTAATTTGGCTGTCGATCAATAATTGTGTTGATAACCACAAGGAGCGCTGAATGTTGTTCCCGCGTTGACCGTGGCGTTTCAGGCAGATCCGCCATTACAATCCTTCACAAGTTAGTTGCCAGGCTCGTTGTCATTTTTAAGTAGAGTTCGGAAGCACTGCATCTTTATACCAGTACTTGTGTGTATCATTTTCTCTTGTTCTAGTTCTTCTGAAGAGTATGGAAAAAAGGATAGAACTTGAGAAGCGTGGAAGGAAGCCAGATCAAGTAAGTAAATTATTATTATGTGTTTATAGAGTGGTATAACGTTAGATTTTGCTATGCAAAATAATTTTCGAGTGATTCCCCAAAAAATTTGTAATTTACAAAATATCTTTATTAATTTATTATTATTAACTAAAAATGCTTTAATTAATTGAGTATAATAGGTAATTGCGCATATTGTGTCTTATAAATTGAAAACTTGGGGTTATGCATTTTTGTAGAAATAAAAATTGAATAAAACGGGGGAATTTCGAATCAACAATAGGGTAAATTTTTGAAACAATTTATGCTTTGTAAAATACATAGAAAATTCTTGACTCTTTTAATATTAAGATTTAATTAACTAATATACATACAATTTTTTGTTATAAATCAAACCGTTTACCATATGCATACCATCGTTAATGTTGATAGTCAGGTTGTTTTATATTTCATATGCTACTGTAATGTGTAAATGTTGGTTATGAATTGTCCTAAATTTTGTAATTGGATGCATTTTAAATTATATCCTCTGATTTTTGTTTTGGATGAACCCACTATTTATCAAAAATTTTTAACCTGCTTTCTTTCTTACAAAGTAAGCGGCATAGTTAATTTTTACTTATTTTTATTATTATTATTATTATAACTATGATAAATAGTTATGTTTATATCCTTTAATTGGATTTTAAGTAATGTTTAAAAAAAATTTTTGTATTAACATTAAAGTAAATAAAATCCCCGGCTTTTATTTATTACGTGCTCCTTGGAGATTGTTGTTGTAGGAACTCTCATGGCATCACAACATGCAGGGTTAATTAGTGAAATTTAAAAATAGCTTTTAAAATAATAAATTAAGTTTATTATTTAAAGATTTTCTTTTTTTTTAAACAAATTAGTTGAATATTTCTTCAAGTGAAAGATTAATAGATGTCAGTTAATTGCGTTTTCACGCATTTTGGATCATATATACCGGCAGCCATGTTTGGTCGATTGCTATGCGCATTTGTTCTTTTTTATGTTGTGGTCATTTATTAATTTGTTTATTCTATGAGTTTAAATACTTGTTAAACTTTATTATTTACAAGGAAATATGTTCATTATTTTATATAGAAATACCTTATTAGTATATTTTAGTTGGTATAATAGAAGGTGATTGATAGAGCCCGTGTTAGGGAACACGTTCAGCAGTAAACCCCACCTATTGAAAGTCACTTGTGTACTGGCTCTTGCTATGTTTTCTGCCGACTTGTTGAACAAATCAATAAATTCGCGTGGCGAATAAATGTCATAATGTCCCCTCTACGAAAAAAAGCTACTAAAATTATATTTAATCTCAGTTTATTTTATTTTTTTTAAGCCAATATAAATTGCATTATATGTATTCTAAAAAAAAATAAAATAAAAAATATAACTACTGCCAGAAATAGTATTCTTATCCTTATCAATTTAATTGTATTAATGGCCGTCCTCTTAGTTTTTTCCCATGTAACAGAGATTTCTTTTGATAATTTATTTTCGATTCTGGACTGTTTTAGTTAAAATAAATATGTGTGTATAATTATAAAGATTTAATTACGATTATGTCAAAAAGGAAAATAAATTTATTGTAGACTATTATTATTAATACATTAGTGTGGTTGCACTGTCTTTGAGAACATAGTTGACTTAGAAGCTGAGATGTGAAAACTGATTTTTCTATACATTATATATGCGATCTTAGTATTTTGAATCTCGTTTAAAGATAAAGTATAAAAGATGTGCAATAATATTACATTTTTTTCTAGCTTTTAATAAATACAGTATTTCTGATTTTTAGTACCTTTTTTTTTTTTTGGTACAAATTAAAAGTAGCTTGGAAATGTATTTGGATTTACTCATTGTTAGGGAAGTAAGATTTTATACTTATTTTTTTTTTATAATGCCAAGTTCAGATATCATTGCAAAGCATCACATATTAAATAAGGTCAAGTCTACATTGGCTGGCCTTAATCGTGTTTCCTGGGTTCGATTAATTGCTGCTCTTTTCTATAATATCGGAAATTTAGTTTCATTTAATTTTATGTATTCACATTTTTGTAATTGATCTCTTTTATCTTCTTTGTTTAATTACGCGTCTATAATTTAGCCGCTTCAAAACATACAATAAATATCTAGTATGAATCATATCTTCAGGTGACTCCAGTTCTCAGATTCCATTGAAAAAATGTATTTAAACAGAATATACTTAATGTAAGTAAGGTTTCATTAATAATTTATTTCTTAGGCGGCAATTCACACAGTTCTAATTGACAAATTTTATTCAATATTGATTTTTTTTTTCTTAATGTCCGCCGCCTTAATTATACAGATGTTGGATGCTTCACTTTGATAAAATGCTACTTTTGAGGGCAGCATGGCGTCCCTCAACTCATTTTCTTCAAATTCGGAATTGCAGTTTACATTGATATTAGTACATTGAAATGGGCATTTTAGAGAGTAGCCTGACTAAACTCTCTTAGTAACCCCCGTACAATCAATTTCGCAGAACAGGTTTTTATTTAAAAGTTATAAAACCACAATTTTGTTTGTTTGTTTGTTTTTTTTTTTAGCCTGGCAACAGAGATTTTAAAGACAATCGTATAAAAAGAAAGTGAGGTATCCATTCAGTAAAGAGATGCTTCCTGTTAACGAATCTCCATCAGTGCTCTCCTGTTTTAGCTTTGGAGATATCCAAACTAACTGAAACTCAAATTCGTGCTTCTTCAGTCTAGTATTTTTTTGTTTTTGGGTTATTTATTCGCACAAACACGCATACAAAATATATATTTCTATATATTTTTCTCTCGCTAAAGAGTTTTATAAAAACAATTTTTTCATGCTCAGAGGGTTTACTTCAAACATTTTTTCCCGATAAAAACAATCAATGTCGAAAATTGGACGATTGCTAAGCGCATTTGTTCTTTCTTATGTTGCGGTTATTTATTAATTTGTATTTGACCCTGATATATATAAAGTTAGATTTCTAGGCGATATGTTTCAAATAAAAGTAAAAGAATTTTTCTGTAGTAATATTTATATTATTTTGAAATAAATAGTTGTAATGTTAATTTGTACTGAAGCCTTAAATGTCTGATCCTAAAAAAAATATCAAGTTTGTATTTATTAACATTTTTGGTTTCAGAATTGTATTGTCCACATACAAATTATTCTCTGAATATATAATAATTAGGATAAAATTTGTAGTCGATTGCTGTGGCGAATGCTGACGTCGTGTTTTGCCTGCAACATAATCATAAGGCACCGCCCAAAAGTTGTGTGTCTCCATATGTCACGTGAGGCGTGACATTCCTCCCTACCAAGATTCAAGCGAATAAAGTGAGCCTCCTACCAAACATCCTGTGATATCCGAAGGAGAAGTTAGAAAGTAGTGGGGGAGTTGAGAAAGCATATATAAATGCACGCTACTCAAAGTATATCCTTCAAGTCTACATCATGACTCTGCCCGCTCAGTTTGTCACTCTCTTTTAAACTACCATACTCTGATAGTTCAACATTCCTTTGTACATAATTAATATGCACACGTGTTCAGTCAGTCAGTATACTTTGCTCTTCAACCCTATATCATTTTTTCAGTTCAACTTCTCTACAAAATTCTACGATCTGTTTCAAGTATTGCACTTGTGTTGAATTTTCACTAGAAATTTTCAGGTAAAACTGAGTTCGAAAACCCCTAGGCTTTAATTCCACAAGGCTTTGTTTACTTTTCGGCCTTTTTTTTTTTTTTTAATTTAAGGCGCGATTGGCGCCCGGAGCCTTGTCAGTGCGCTGCCGGCCTCCGGACAGTGTTCAGTGTACTCTCGATACAGCAGACAACACTGTCTTTCACCGGACAGTGAGCTGTAAGGGGCTCCCAGGAAGAGAAAAATCTTAAGGGCAGCATAGCTGGACTCGAACCCGGGTCCTCCGCGTAGGAGTCCCCGTGCGCAAATACTGAGCTAAATCTCTTCTTCTTTTTTTTTTTTTTTTGTAGTTGGTTAAAATTAATTTAATTTCTAAACTTGTTTTTCCATTAAACTAACAAATAATTGCTCCATTAATTACAATATCTTTTGTATCCTCTGCTATTCCTCTTTAGATCTATTATGTGTTTATAATTATATATTTGATATAATACCTCTTATTATTTGTGAGGTTTTGTGTGAGTGCGCGCGCTGTGTGGTTATCACTAAATTAAGGAAAGTCCATGATTATTAAAGGGGCTTATTTCCTAGTTTTCTATACATGGCCGGGTGTTTGAGTAGTTGCGTAACTGTAGATGTCAGCATGTTCTTAAGTAATTAAAATTTCATTTTTATTGCTAAACTATTACGACTTAAGAGGAAATATTGATATATTTTCGAAATTTAGATTTCATCGCAAAAAAAAGTCTTTTTAAAGACTTATATGTGAAGAGCATGATTAGGAAAGAAAGACCGCCGAAGATATATGATATTTCATTGAATGTATGGTTGGGTTAAGGTACGTGCAGCAGTGATGGGCAAAACGATTCCGCTTTCGGATTTATTTTTTTCGAATCAGCTCCAGGATTGGAACCTATTCCAAAACTCGCTAAATGGCAACTTATGAATTTTTAGCGCTAAAATGACCTTTACATTCGTTCAAATTCTTTCAAAATTCATTTCGTAATTAACTTTGTCAGAAACAAAATTGTATTGCTTGTCCTTAATAAAAACAATAGACCAATATAGCAATATTTTTTGCTTTTTAATATTTTATTCTCCAATTTTATGAATAATTTAATATTAATAAAATCAACAAAATATAGAAAACAACCAAGTAACCAAATATAATTTTAAAAAATAGCGCCAAACAAAAAATTTATCCTAATCTTTAGCCACCCACTTTCATACCTATTTCACATACGTCTTTAACCCACTCTTTCGTAAAATGAAATTTCCTTATGTCATTCATTTATTATATCACGTTTTAAGGTTGTTATAATGTTTTAATATTATATTTCTGATTAATATTTTTAAACAAACTTTGTTGAATATTTAAAAAATATATAAACATTGAGAGCGATCTGGTGCTAGAAATGTGAAGGTGGATTTAGTTACGAGCAGCATGACTTTGGCACAAGCTCGTGGAACCGTTTCACTTCCAAGCGTTTTAATTCCCTAAAATAGTGATTTGATTTATTCGTTCATTTCGGACCGAAATAATTTCAATCAACTCTGATACCGAGTCCAGTCGGTTTCGAGGGATACAGCGAATGTGAGTATCCAGATTGCTATCGGGTTCAGAAATTCGTTCCAAATTCATTGCTACCTATTTTGAATTGTACATCTAGATGATCTTCATTAAAAATATGATTATATTGATGATTTTTTGTTACATTATAACTTGTTTGTATGCTACGGAAATATATTTTTGATCATCATCAATGCATCCGTATTTACCACCATTTGTTATATTATGGTTTGAGGTTGATTATAAATAATTAAAATTTTCATTTAATTTTGCTGGAATGACTTCATTTAAAAATAAGTATTCGTATCAACGTTCCACCACCGGATTCATAGAAAAGCATGCTTTTATTAATTGTGACCGGTTTCATTTTCCTACATTGTCAGAATTTGGTTCAGTGTCTTCGTATTATTTTAAATTATTTATGTTTCGTATACATTTTTTCGATTCCCTTGGTATATTGTATTTGGGAATCACTTGGAGATTTGAGAAGAATCTTTCAGTCAAGACTAGGAAAAGTGAAAATATCGGTTCACTATATACTTTTCTGCTCCATTACTTCCTAGTAACAGGAAGTATTGCGATCGTGTTAAATTTTCGAAATTGAGTTTTCACCGGAAATATATTTTGTTTCGAAAAATTTTTAGTATTATGGTCTTTATTTGAACAAAATATTAGCCCTACGCTTTGCTTTTCCTTGCCGACATCGAAACTTTTTTTCACGAAAAAGGCTTGTCTGGGGTTAGAATAGATGCGACGACCGATATTCTGGCTTTAGCATATGCCCAGGATTTGGCTATGCTGGCGGATTCTAGATCTGATGCAAGGAATAAGCTCCGTGCTTTGGAGGAAACTGTGATCAGAACGACTTAAATGTGAACGTTCAGAAAACCAATATGCTGAGGGTCTGCAAAAGCACTGGTAGGGGAGGTATGACACCGTTTTGGTATACAGGTCAAGTTGTTGATAGCGTTATCGGTTATGTTTACCTCGGAATTCCTTTTGCTGATTCCTCCGTGTTTTCGTAGGCAGCCGATTATATGCACAAGAAAACTAATATGGCAGTTAGCTCGGCATTGTCACTCCTCGGCAGGTCCAAGGTAAATTCCTGGGAGGCCCAGACCCGTGTTTGACTCGTGAATCACTCGTCAAAAGCGTACTAATGTACGGTGCATCCATATGGAGCCTACGTTATGTCCATCTGCTCGATAAACTCCAGTGTAGCTATTTTAAGAGATGGTTGGGTCTTGACGTTCCACCCCCTCATTTGCCATAAGACTTGAAACGAGCACGTTCCCTATGGCAAGAGATGTTTTAAAATCGGTATTGGGATGGCTTAAGCGTATTGGAGAAATGGATGACTCGAGACTACCTAAGATATGTTTTAAAAGGTTATTAGAAATCCATGAACAGGATAAAAAAAGTTCTATCAGATATAACTGGGTTACCCAAGTCGAACAAAATTTTGAGAATAGGGAGTAGTTAATGTGGTGGATTTTAGACTCCCGGAGACTTTAACACGCAGTACGATTGCGTTAGCGATGAAGCTGGCTGAAACCTATTTGAGGGCAAGAGATCTTGAATCTCTTGCCAGCTCTAGGTTTAGCAAATTTTACGATTTCTCAATGGTGATGGATGTTAGCCCCCAGAGACACTTTCTTAGCGAAGTTCCTTTTAAATTGACTCGCCTATTTATTTAGAACAGACTAGCTGGGGTGCACATAATGAGGATATCGGCAGGGGGGAAACACCACACCATCTTGACCGATCGTGGGTGCTCTATCTGCAGCCTGGATATGGCGGAGGATTTGGGGCATTTACTGTTTCACTGTCCTAGCTACTTCACCCTTAGAGAGGAGTTTATGATATCCACCGAAACAAATGAGAGTGAAGCCATTAAAACAATATTAAATGTTCTTAACGAATTAGATATGTATAAAATTTTGAGTTTTATTTGTAAACTATTAAGCTTAAGAGAAAGTATAATACTCTGGTAATTAGTTTACTGTATACAATTTATTTACAATAAATAAATTGAATTGAATTTGAACAAAATATCTCGAATATGAGAAGTTCCACATAGCTAAAAGTTGGTATTCGGCTTAGGTACCAGCGCCGCCGCATCTAACTAGATGGTTTCGAGCAAAATCATCAAACGGTAGTGCGACATTAAAGAATGCTTCTTTTTTTTTAGTTTTTCGTGATTTTCTCGAAAACGGCTCCAACAATAATTTTCCTAAAACTCCGTCTTATACTAACTAATCCACATAAATGCCTGTCACTTTTATTTGAAACATTTTTTTGAGAGTTCTGGAGGGGGGCAGTTGCATTAACTTTTGCTCTAAAGTACCATTTCAATACAATGTATGGTATGTAATCTATACATATAATATCTATTAGAAGTATTTCTAGAATTCCAAATTTGAAGAAAATAGGTTGGGAATGCGTATTATGACGAGATAAAATTTCATGCAGCAATTTTAGAGAACTTTGAAATCCAAAAAAGACGATTCCAAAAGAGTAAAAAAAATAATCAAGTTTTAAGAATTTTGAAGTAGTAGCGTTTGCATGGATTGCCTTGATTGATGATTTTTTGTGTACATCGATTGGTTTTGAGAGTTTGTCCATCATAAGAATGTTTTGATAAAACATGTGATAATACAACTAGGGTGAATTGCGAAACCGGTCGATGTATACAAAATTAAGCAGGCTTTCACAGAAAAATAATCTTCACGTTTTTCAACTCTGCGAAACCCAATCAATCACTCATATGAGCCAAGTAACTGATTATATGATTGTATTCAAAGGATATAATTATAATTATATCCTTTGAAAGTAATGTTCCAGGTAAGGTCGAGATCTCTTTATGAATATGATGAAAATATCACTCAAAGAAAATTATGGAAATAGGCATTAAAGTAAAACAGACTAGAACGATTTTAGCAGAACCTTTCTCAAGGTTTCATCTAAGGTAGGAAAGGTTATAATACAAGGGGAATAGGTCCAGTGTATTCAGATTTATTTGAATTTAGTGGATCTCGAATATAATATGTTATAGAGAAAACTCAATCTTATAATCTTTAACGAATTTAATACTTCTGAATTAAGAGAAAGAAGAATGAAAACAGATTGGAATGCAAATTTAATATTAAAGGAAACTATCACTTTTATATTGTTTTATTTAAAGTGAACTAATTATAAATGTAGCAAAACATAGAAAGAATAAATTAAAAAAAGGCTACTAAATCAGCAATTTATCTAAGTATAACACTAGCGCGGAAATAGGAATTATTTATATTGTCAGCAATATTGTAATGTGAATTCATTTTAACACCATTTGGAGAGAAATATGTACATTCTTATTTAATTTATTTTACTATTAATGTACCTTATTAGCATTATACTATATTCATCTGTTTGTAGAAGATAATATTGATCAAGCGGTGTTCACAGAATTTGTTTGTTCAACTTTGATAAGTTATATTCATTTAAAAAAATGTAAACGCAAATCAAGGTGTCGAGACAGTTATTGTGAAATACGTAATATGATTCCTTTTTTTAATTTCTCTTTCTGCTGGAATCGTTTCAAATTTTCAGTTTCAAGTTTTCACCGGAAATCTACGTTTTTGAAGTTCCCTGAGTCCGAAAAAGTGTTTTCTAGGAGTAGTGTTTGTGTGTGTGTGTGTGTGTTGTGGTCAGCATAATTCAAAAGCGGAAAGGTCAAACTTGATATTTTGTTTAAATTCCAGTAGGGGGAACTAACTAACAATAAGATTTTGGAGAAAATAGGTCAACCGGAAATACCACTTTACTAAATGGATTTTTCAGTTTTTTTAAGCTTTTTCTCGAAGATGATTCGCAATGATTTTTTCTTTAAAGTTGGTACATCAACTACACTTACACAAAGCTCTACAACTTCAATTTTTGAAACATTTCTCCGGGAAAATTTATTAAAGGAGGATTTTCTATGATGTGGGATGCTTGTCTCTAAAGTGCTATTTTAATTTATTATACGATTCTATCATCCATATAATATTAATCAGAATTAAATTTTGCAAAAATTCCGAAGTTGAAGAAAATCTGTTGACCGGAAGTATGACATTTCTGAATAGTTTTTTCAGTTTTCTCCTATTTTCTATATCAAAAAACTGTCGAATTTCATTAAACATGCTATACTAACTGTACATACCTCTAGAGATATATCACTTTTGTTTGAAACTTTTCCGGGGAAATTAATTTAAGGGGTGTTTCGAGGGAGGAGAGGTTATGCTTTCTTCTAATGTTTCCCCTTCAATTTGTTTTACATCACTGCAATCTATATAATATTAATTAGAATTAAATGTCTCGCCAAAATTCCGAATTCTAAGAAATATCAGTTGACCGGAAGTATGACATTATGATAAGATCTGAAGAATTTTTTTCGGTTTTCCGCAATTTAATAAAGCCGGGTTTCATTAAACTTTGTATATATCCTAACTTTACAAACAGAACCCTGTAGCTTTTGCTTGAAACTTGTTTTCTGAGTAAGAGAACGCCGTGTGGGAGTTTCACACCAGATTTGTTTTAATTTTGTTTTTGTTTTGTAAAGGCTTATCAAATTAATTTTATTTGGTTATAGAGTTGATTGTTTTGTTATTGTTTTATGCTTTTTATATTGGCCTAGGAATGTCCCACCATCGTTCGAGTGTTTTTGTTGAACTAAAGGAATTTTAGAAAAGGATCTTTAGTTATGCTGTGGAGAACAAATCAAGTAGTTGGGTGCAGATGTTTTGTTGTTAGGAAATGGTTGCGTAAGTGACGAATGTGGATGTAAGTATCCTAAAGCTAGGTAATTTACCAACTAATTCTGCAGTGTGATAGCTCTTTATATAATACGTTTACTTCAGAACCATTGAGGTATTATTCGGGTTTTTCTTTTGTAATTGCAATAAGATTTAATCTATGTTGAATGGTTTGTTCTTAAATAAAGATCTTAAGTTTCCTTTTAATAAAAGGTCTGTGTAAAGATCTGAATTTAGTTTCTACAGTAGTAGAAATATGTTCCTTAGGTTGAACAGTGAGCAAGCTGACGAGGATAGATTCCCGAAATCATGATTCTCTCGTCTGGCCTGGGTTACAAAAAAAAAAAGAGTACCAATATCTTCTCTTGTAGATACTCCGAGGAACAAGGCAGCTATGATGAAAGAGTGCTTTCTTTCAGGCAATCCCCTTGAACATGTAATAGACTGCAGATTTTGGCTGGAAATAAAGGTAACGGGATAGTATGTTGTTAATGTAAAGGGTTTGTTGTTAGGCAGCGGGTAGCTGGGTAGCTTGTAGAAGAAAACAGTAGGTCCTTCTCAGTTATTAGTCAATAAAATATGTATTAGAACCCATTGCTAGAATTCAAAATTAAAAAAAAAAAATTGTTAACTGGAGTGTGATTTTTTTTTTTACTCAATTGGTTTTTGAGTTTTTTTTGGGAATTTTCTTCTCGAAAACATCTAAACAATTTTCTTTAAACCTAAATTTTCAGCTGCATAGATTAAGAGTATCCGGAAAAACTGATTTTATGGGTTTCGGGGGAGGGGGTCATTCAATTAGGATAGCTTAATTGCTTGAGATATTGCTTGGGCGCTGGCACACAAGTTATATTCGAGTAAAAAAAAAAAATTGGTCAATTAAATTGTATTAGTAACATTAGAGAATATGTGAGAGTGTTTCACACCAGATTTGTATTACATAGATCTCTTTGTATGTATAACTATGCTTTATTAAGTTATGATAAGGAAAAAATACGAAAAATGGAACATGTAAGAGTGCAGGAAGAAGGTGTATTTTTTAAAACTGGTTTGTGCTTGTTTATCTATTTTATTGCACCGTGCGTTTGATTGCTGAAAGTTTGTTGGTAGGTACGAGGATATCTTTTATTTATCTATATTTAAGCGAAATTATAAAAAAAAGAAAGAAAAAAAAAAAAGAGAGAAAGAAGCTGATTTGTTTATTAAAGATAACTCAAATGCTCATGTCCTTTTCACTTAAAAACTGACTCATTCTATTTATTTATTTTTCTTAATGTTTATAGATCCTTTCAAGAAAATTATATTCAGCAAATATGTTTATTCCAATTATAGTTTTCATCAAGTAGTTGATTAAAACTGCAAGGTTTTTTTTTTTTATTCTTGTACAACAGTAAAAGAAAATTTTTAATATTGTAACATTGACAAAACATTGCATGTGATACAGTAGTGGGGAATTCATGAAACAATCATTAGAGAGGAGGAGGGAGTGATGAACCTCCACCCGTTGAAAATGGTCACAGTTCTAGAATATTTGTTTGTACACACACGTCTGGCTGGGCAAGTTGGTAATGATTGCGTAACTTATTTAAAATATATATAAATAAAAGAATGATTATCAACCAAGGTGATGTAGAAATTGTTCCATTTTTTAACGAATGTTTTCATATTTTTGTTGTATTTTTTTTTTTTTTTAATAAAAATTCAATTTGTTATTGGTGTAAAACATTCAGATGGTTTCCTTTTATTGTATTTATTGCTGTTATAATAATTGAGAAATTTTTTTCAAACAGTTTATAGTTGGAACTTTTAGCAGTGATATTATAATTGTTGGTTATAGAGCATAAAGAGTGCCTGAATCTGATTACATTGAATGGTACCGCCTTCTGGTAGCCCACAGCAATGAGAAAATTTGGACATTTGGAAAATTAAGCCTTAACATTCCAAGAACTTCTCTAAAATTAATTTTTCTGACAAAATGTTTCAAATTTGACAAATTGATAGACCTAGAACGAAAGCGTTCCTTTCATTTTTGAGAATAAATTAAACATATTGAATATGTGGATGGATCCGCAATGCTGGTGGATAACATCTGGTATTTTATCCGTCGTAGCATGCATATTTATTTTCTTCCTGACAGGTTTCGGATTTGCATCCATCGTCAGAGCAAATTCACCAAGTTCGTGTAAAGAGTTCACTTCAACATAATGTTTCTGCCACTTGTTACTCACACTCGTTGGTTGTATAATAAATAGAAAAATATAATATTGGTTGTATAATAAATACATGTTGGTTGTATAATGTAAAATTCAACATATCCTATAAATTTGCATTTCCAATTAATAGATATATTTCAAACTTGGAATTGTATCAAGATGTTTAGTGAATCTTTATACTTATATAGGTTTCATTCCGTACGTTGCACTGAAATATTATTTTATATAGAAGCTTAACGTTGGAGGTTTCCCCAGAATTTTTCCAAGAGTGTTATGAAGTTTTTCGAAAAGATCAAAAAGTTGCAAAGAACTGGAGAAAGTTAACTGTGATCTTCGGATTTCGACGAAAAACCTTCGATTTGTATACACCTAAAACAGTTTTTGAAGTTTTTTTTCTCTTTACGTTTTTTTGTGTATTTTGAAAAGGATACGTACAAAAAAAAATTGGTTTGAACTCAAACGATAGCGCAACGTTATAATGTTTTTAGTTGGGCCGGCCATAAAAATGGTGATGGGAATTTTGCTTGCATACCTGAGCGGCCTATAATATCATGAGGGAGCGCTCTATATTAAAACCAAGCAAGCTTGTATAAATTTAAATTTAAACGAACTGATAAAATCTCCAGTATCTCTCAAAAAACAATTTTTTCAGAAAAATGTTTAAAATAAAAGTAAATATAATCGTAAGAAATTATATTTACGCAACAAGTATTCCAAATAGTGT
Organism: Triatoma infestans; assembly: GCA_011037195.1. Classification (NCBI taxonomy): domain Eukaryota; kingdom Metazoa; phylum Arthropoda; class Insecta; order Hemiptera; family Reduviidae; genus Triatoma; species Triatoma infestans. The sequence goes on from JAAEAF010000351.1 coordinate 125,477, forward strand.
TGTAACCTTTTTCGAGAAAATTCCAAAAAAAACTCAAAAAACATATTCTGTAAAATTGCACTTCTTTCTGATATATCGATTTTTTTTACAATTTTGCATTTTATTAATGTTTCTAATGTATTCTAATTATTTTTATGTAGGTGGTAAACCACATATCTTACACTGAAATGGTACTTTAGAGGAAAGCATAACGCTACTGTTCCCATAATACAAAATTTTCCCGGGTAAATGTTCCAAATAAAAGTGATTGGTAATTATATTTATAAATAGTAGTATATTATAAAGTATAAAGAAAATCGTTAATTTGTCAATTAACTAATATTTTTCATTTCTCTTACGCCTAGTATGAGGAAGTATTGCGATCGAGCCAGATTTTCCAAATTGAGTTTTCACCGAAAATATATGTTTTAGGGTCTTTGCTTTGTGATCATGAAATCTACAAATTGGTTATTATGGGTCTGTAAGTTAGTTTAAATTTTAAATTTGCACAAGCTTTGTTGGTTTTAAGATCTGAGCGCGCCATATAAGGCCGCTCAGATATACAATTAAAAATCCCCTCACCATTTTTATGGCCAGCCGAATTAAACATAGTAGCGTTAAAAATTTAAAAAGAAAATATCTTTTGATTAAAATTGTATTAATTAGAGTAAAGTGAAAATCTTGTGAGTGTTTCACATCAGATTTTACTCAAGTTTAGTTGCCCTAATATTAAATGTATTAGTGGGGGTCCGAAGATATCAGATTTTGAAGGTTTTGGTCAAAAACCGAAGATCTCAGTTAACGAAGATGCTGCGACTTTTTGCTCTTTTCGGAAAAACTTTGCATACTAACATGCAGCAACAAAAAAACTATCAATTTTATATGAGTTTTTTTTTCTTCTAAGAAAAGCGATTCTGGAATAGGTTCTGGGGAAACCTGCAAATTGGATTAGACAAAAAAAAGGTATACTTGAATGTACAAGACTGCGGCGGCCTAGATCAAAAATAAAAGTTTCAGCTTTCCTAGAATACAGCTAAAATCAATTTTTCTGGAAAAAAGTTTCAAATATATTGTGTACAATACATTATACTGAAAATGGGACTTGGAAGAGCTTAATGTTACTGTTCCCCTGGAAACTTCCAAAAATAAAATTTCTTAGGAATATCTTCCAAATAAAATGATATGAATTTATGTATGTTTGATTAGTAGTATATTATAATTTAAAGAAAATTATTGCAATTATTCTTGAAAAACTGGAAACAAAAATTGTGTAAAGCACTTCTGGTTGATAGTTTTTGGCCGAAACTTTGTGTCTGATGGTAGTACTAAAATATAATATTAAAATTGTGCTTCCTGAATTTTTTAGAGGGTTCTATTGGAGTTGCAGCCTTATTCAAACTCTCTTTTAAAGTGCCATTTCAGTACTATAGTATCTAAAACATTTAAGATACTATGAAAAGCATGTTAGAATTTCAAATTGTAGAAAATCGGTTAATCGGAAATGCAATCTTACAAAATAATTGAGTTTTTTCACATAGATAGAAATCTATCACTTTTATTTGAAAATTAATTTTAGATTTATTCTGGGATAGATAATGAATGAGACGTCAAATCTATCTCTCTAAATTGTACAACAAGTATTTCTGGGCTAGACTACCATAAAAACACACGTACTTTGTGGATATAAATCTCAGGATTGTGAAAAAGAAAACCTGGAAAAATTAAGTTAAAAAAAAAAAAATTAAAAGCAAAAAAGGAAGTCGATCATATCTTTCTAATAGTTTGAAACAAACATATTTAAAAATTAAATACCTAATATTAAATTACAATAAGGGTTTTTTTTAAGAAAATAGGCAAATTCTATAGTTCTTATTTTTCTCATAAACGAATTTATAGTTGGGACTATTAAACAGAAATACATATAATTTTTTTAATGCTTTCCATAAAATGTTATAACAAAGTACTCAGAAAATAGAGGGGATTTATTAAATTATTTTGTTTTATGATTTAGTTAATAATGGTAATAATAATAATAAAAATAAAGATTTGATTTTTGTTCAGTTTCTTGTTAAAATCCAAATAAAACATGGTTAGTGTAATCCTCCTACAGTAAGTTATAGTCATTTTGAGGAGCGATTAGAATATTGTTAGATTTATATATATATAAAAATTTGTATTGTTTAAAAAAGGTTTTTCTATCTACGGGCTAGCCGAAGGGTCCTTCACATAAAGTACGATAATTCACTTTTTAGTTTAAAGAACTTTGCCCCTATACATTGATCTAGCGGCTAGAACACGCCTTTGGTGTAAGAATTCAGGGTTCGTTTCTCCGTGAGGGAAAAGACGAACCTAGGTAGTAAACGCCAGAGCTAAACGGCGGTGGTAACTGCGGCATGCCTATTTCACCTCCCCCAATAAAAATCACGGTCTGGTAATCTTTGTCCCTGTAAGGGCTATTGCGCCAAAGGTTTGGCTATTTTTACTTATCTCTATTCAATAGTGACTGGGAAATGTTCATCATTCATGTAGTAGTTCAAAGCACCCACAAATGGCTAGGAGCTGATAATAGTCAGGTATCAGTTCGCACACAGTTTTTTTTTTCTCACACGTTGTATTCCGGTATCCAAACCAGTGTCTTGAGATTTAAAGGCAAATCAAGTTTATGTTATAGTTATCCTAATCCATGAGAATATCGGAGAAGTCAATATTTGCGTTCATCTTAGATTGTTATCACGACTTAATTTTCTGAGAAACAAAATTTGTATTTCTTAAAATCCTAAAATTCATGGTTTTAGAAACGATGTTGAAAACCCAGGGGAGGATTATAGGTTAAAAACTGATCAAATAAAAATCTCTTTCTTTAACAGATTTTAGGACTGAGGCAAGAAAAGACTTGGATTATATTGAAAACTTTTAGATTTAATTGTTCAATTTTCTGCAAAAACTCCTGATAAATAGAAAATAAGCAAACTGTTATTCGTGTATACAACTATATATATGTATTTTTGTTTCAGATATACGAGTTAAATCTTGATAATTGCAGAAGTACTACCATTGAAGGACTGACAGACGACTTTACAAATTTAAAATCACTCAGTCTTATAAATGTTGGCTTAACCAGCTTAAAAGGATTTCCAAAACTTCCAAATTTGCAAAAGGTAAACATAACATAGGGAAATTTAATTATACTTTTCAATTTAATTAGAATATATTTTTCCATTTTTTGCACATACATTATAACAATATTGTATGACAAATTTTATTTTGTATACAATTAAATGTTTGTGCAAAAGTATATGCTGCACAGACACCATTTTATTATATTTAATAATAAAATTGGTCGATTTGTAAGCTACATATTTCTTTTAAATTTCTAATAATTAAAGTAATTGTAAACAAAATATGGAAACGTAAGCATGATCTAATCACTACAAATAACCAAAGCAAAACTGCAGCCAATGAGAGTTTAGCATACCTTTATAACGCATTATAACATAGGTGAGGTTGGTTCCGCAGAGCTGGAAGTGTATTAACTAAATTTGCTCTGAGCAAGTCTATGTTATCACACTGTTTTGACAAAACATCCTGATGATGGTCGAACGCCGAAACCGGTCGATGACCACAAAAAGAAGGCATCACGGAAATATATGTGATGCATTATAATATATACTGAAGTTGTTATTGTTTTACATTAAATTAGAATTGTGATTTAGTAAAACTGGTTTGAATACTATAATATTTTTATCAGTTTGTGGCTACATTCAATAGTTATTGTGGTAAGAATTGATAACGTTTCTTTAGGTCAGTTTATACTTGTACAGCTTATAATCGAAAAAAATTTTAATTTATAAACAATACTACTTATAGCATTTTAAGTAATTAAGAATCTCAGCAAATTAGTCGGCAAGCTTAATTCTTCCACTAGGATAATTCTTTTTTCTATGAATTGATAGAATTGAAGGTTTGCTATAAAATTTGAACAAATCCAACCATCGGGACGCATTAAGATCTTCAGTTCAAGTTTCAATATTAAAAGACATCTTTTTCTCTATCACTGTAATCCAGTGAGGCGTGGACCCTAATAAGCAAAAACAGGAACAAATTGCTGGTAATAGAGATCCTTTTCTGAAAAGAATCCAGAATTAATCCAGATTGGAGCTTATCAAAATACAGACGTCTGAGCACTTTGCGATTTGCGAAGAGATTATAGAAGAGAAATGTGATGGTTTGGACACGGTGCAAGAATCACCGAAATTGATTAGATCGCCTCGTAAGACTCAGATTGGTGAAGTTTTTTTCTAGCAAAAGGATGACACTAGTCAAGTTTATCCTAGCGATACCTAGAAGTAACTTTGGTGCGTACACACTTCAAGCAGTTGATGCATCCCACATCTCAGACGAATAAATTATCATTAATGTCTAAAATGAGCTGTTAGTCTATCTACTGTTGTCATAGGTGTTCTGATATGATTTTTTTCATTTATAGTATTTAACTGTGATAAGTGTTCCACAAATACTCATACGCATTGTTATCTTAGTGCGTTTTAGATAACATACATTCCGACCCAAATCTTCACGAAGTGCAGTTTGCTATGAAGATTACTTTGTTATTCATAGTGGTGACTACCGAAATTTGCCTCTACCGTCGGAAAATGGATAATTTGAATGTATTGTCATAAGTATAGATGCGCAAAAAAGTGGGACAATAACAAAACCTGTCGAAACATAATCCCTTTTTATTGTATTAATAAACAATCAGTCATTGTGCCGTCGCACTGTATAAAATTTTAGGATGCGCTGGCGACTGATGTTCGTTTATAGTAGGATATCCAGGGAGCACATGAGAACAATCTCATCTCGGAAGCGAACAACTTCAGCCCCCTGTTATGATGTAAAATTGCAATTAAAAAAATAAAAAATAATTACTTCAGATGACAAAAGTTCTTTTAATAATCCTGATCAAAACTCAAAGGAGCAACAGTCCAGTTTGGATTTCTTGTAAATAATTACAGTTTAAATCACGTTTAGATCTATTTATCATGAGTAAAAGATTAATTAATCATTAGTTAAAATATAATGTATTGTTAAAAAGTTAAGTAAATGTCGTTAAGATTTTAAGTACTATTTTATTTTATACAGCTTGAACTCAGCGATAACAGGATTTCAAATGGTCTAAATCTCCTTCACACAAGTCCGAAATTGACAAATCTAAATCTCAGTGGGAATAAAATCAAAGACTTAGAAACTTTGGAGCCATTGGTACGTATTTATGGTTGTATAGAGGATTATTTTATTATTATTATTTTTTTTTAATTAATTATATTTTACTTTCTTTATTATAGAAAGAATTTGAACATCTTAAAAGTTTGGATCTATTCAACAATGAAGTAACGGTCATTGATAATTACCGAGAAAAACTTTTTAAGCTGTTGCCAAGTTTAAAATATTTAGATGGGTAAGTTTGGAAGCATAATTATTATACAATTACACATAGAAATAATATCTACTTAACATATTCATGCAAACTTTTTCTGATCTAGGTTTGATGTGAAGGAACAAGAGGCTGACGATAGCGAACAGGAAGTAGATTCTGTTAATGGCAATGAAGAAGAAGAAAGTGGTATGTTAGTTTTATTCAAAATAAGTTTGATTGGAAGAAAAAAGTACATTATTAAAAAAGTAGTTTATTAAAAAGTACATTTCGTATATGTGTAATAGAATTCGGACCCTAGTATTAACAACTGGCTAACCCGTTTGTAAGTAAATAAGTGCAGTTTAAATCTTTTGAGTGCACTGCATTTTCACTCAGTATCAGTGGAATTGTTTTTTTTATATAACTTTTGAAATTGTTTTCTATTTTATTTTATCTTTATACTTATATTCACTTTTTAATGTAACAAGAGGATCGTTTTCTGTACTTCGCACAAGTAATCCTAGAATAAAAAGTGCTAAAAGCTAGTCTGAACTAAGAGTTGAAAGTTGTTAAGAAAGAAGCGTTAATTTCATTTACCGTCTGACGTTTCCTCTCTTCCTTCCTCTGGTGTGTCTAGATTAGATTTGATTCTTTGGGGGGATTGGCTCTTCAGCCTGCCCCTCCGCGACCCCCGTGGGTCTATTGTGGCACCCCCTAAGTTGGAGACTCTACCCCCGTCCTGTCCTTCATCGAACTGTGGCGTCTGGGGAGGTCTCCCCAAGTGGTCAATTAGAGCACCTTCTCAAGCCCTGTCTGCCCTAATAGACTTAATAGACCCGAGAGGGGCCCGGCTGAGGCTTGCAGGTACCAGCTTTTCTTGTCCGAAGAGGCGGTACCTCAGCCATACTAGGCCCTCGCACTGACAGCACGTGCAGTGCTGTTTCCTCTTCTTCCTGACAAAACCTACCCAGGATATCCGTTGCCAGGCCCATGCGGTGATGTGCTTATTGAGTCTGCAATGACCAGTGAGAACGCAACTACCATCCTTATGGCCACCTTGCCTAGTAGATCCAAACGATCTGCCGCCTCATTACCTCGGTGACCCAAATGCCCAAGTACCCAAACCAGGAAGACCTTATTATGGCTACTAATATCCCTAAGTGCACCTAGGCAATCCCACACCAGCCTTGAGCTGATCTTCCACGTTCAATTCCCCCTGCGGGCAAGCCTGGCTATCCGAATAAATAACGATTCTGGAGTTATGCACTCCGCGTCTTCTTATTTCGGCGGCGCAGGTAAGAATTGCGACTAGCTCCGCCTGAAAGACCCATAACTAGCCTTCCCAGGCTCATCGAGATATTACATCTCGGATGAGCCCCATACACACCGGCTCCCACTCCTTCTTCCATCTTAGACCCGTCCGTGTATCACATAGATTCGCCTGAAATTGGCGGCCCGTTCTTCCATGCCCCTCTGTCTAATATCAAGACTTGGTTTTTGGAAGTCGTATTATATCCGAAATTATTCCGTTTATTGGCTCCGTTATTATTGGTTTAGGAGCCATTATATCCGAAGGTATACCTAGAATCGGGTCTGCCTCCAACTCCTCGCATAGTTTCTGGTGTTTCCCGCTATGCCTGGATAAATGGGAGCTTGTCCCTGTTGTAGTCGAGCCCACGGCTGCTCTCGCAACGCCTTGGGCGTAGATGTGGAGTGGTGGAAGGTTTCTGGTGTGTCTATGTCGCAACTCATGGTCTCTATGACAAAACTTATGAATGGTTTGTTCGCTAAACTCGCATCTTAGTTTTACACATTAAGATTGTGCTCTTAAACAAGAAAATTAGAAGCTGGAAGAGAATCATTAGGAGGAATGTCGACCTTTTCAATAATTAGACAATCGTTGTCGAAAGAATTGGATATTTATGGGTTTGAAATATAATCTCGAAGATAACTTGAACAATTTAGTTGGTGAATTTTGTTACGCAAATTTGCAGGTGGAGATTAACATAGTGCAGAATATTCGAGTTTTTTACTTGGTTTAAAAGGAACTCCATACAGATCTCTTCTGGGTAGGTATTCACACTTCTCACTCAGACTTCACGGTGAGTTGCTCTATTTAAATTGTACTTCTTCAGTTGGGAGAAGTAACTCCTTTGGTTCTTTATGTAACCCCCCTGCGTTGGAGAATGTCTACCATTTTTGGCTGAGTGTACGTTTCCTTTATTTGGTTGCAAACTGTCTAGGTTCCAGTTGATATTGCTCCTCACTGGCGAAAATTAATTGGGATTGTTAATTTGCGAGCCACGCCTACCAATTTAGGTATAATTTAATTATGGAATTTAATTTTGATATTTGATTCTTTGTTTGATTACTTACTATTGGTGCCATTTTTTTTAGTTAAATGTCTTTTAGGAAACTTATATTATTTAGTTAGTTTAAGTGAATTACTTTATTTCTATTGTTTTTAGCTTCTATTTTTTCTCCAACGGATATGTTTTATTTAGTAGTTATTACTTGTTTATCTACTTATTCAAATTATGATACATATTGTATTTATATATGTAAGTATTAACATAACAATCTTCTGCCAGTGCTGTCGAATTTTTTTTTTTTTTTACATTCGTTACAAATTTTGCATAAATAAAGTATTATTTTATTATTAAAGGTGGGAGGGTTATCACTGAACTAAGCTTTCGTTATTCTAGGCTAACAATACGAACAACATTCTGGCACTACTGGCTCATATATTAATGTAGTATTGGGCCTGCAGAACAAATTCATGTGTGCAATTAAACCAAACTCTACTATTTACCAAACGCACTCATTTTTGCATATTGTAAACTTACAGTTGATTACATTTTAATGAACAAATACACATTCAAGCCTACTATACAAGATCTTAGTCACAATGGATTTGCCTTTGAAAAGCAAAGGCTTTGTTGAAGCCGAACATGTACATCTTGTCAGCTATGTTCAAGGGATGGTTAGATTATTGTCCGTTGCAGTTATTAGTCATGAATCTTATTTATTATGCAGTGTTTTGAGGAAACTGTAGGGCCATTTTCCCTCCCCCAATGTAAACGCTGTTATTTTTTTGGCATTTCCACAATCATGCTCTTTATTTGCTTCTAATTTAGTTCGTAGTTGTAGAAAAGCCATCCACTGCTCTTGCTATATTGGTAAGTGGATCAGAGAGTAAAGAATTTTGAAAAAAAAATTTTTCATTGAAATAATGAATTCTATTTTTGACGTTTATACTGTTTTTAGGAATATAAGAAATGTAAAAGTGGGTGTAGTTTTTGATATAAATGATGATTGATTAAAAAAATATATTTTAATTTTGTGATCAGATGAGTATGGAGATGGTGAAGGTGGCGAAGAGGAGGAGGATGAAGATATAGAAGACGATGAAGAAGTTGGCTTAGATGCCGTTTACAAGGAAAATTTAGAAGTACGTATCAGCTGTTAATTATTTTCTTATAATTTTATATTACGCTGGCCTATATACCCGTATTTGGTAGTTTGAAATTATAGTAATTTTGGCTAGTGACTTTTACATCTATCACTAGTAAGTGGTACATCAAAATATTGAAAACCAGAATTCTAGTGTTCCAGCATTCCTTTGGTGTCCGAACCAGGATTGTATTTGAAAACATGAATATTTCAATTTGCATGATTTTCCTTTTACTATCTGGACAGGATCCACGTTAGCATCGTGTACTCGGCAAGATTCTTAGTTGCTCAATCGCATGATTGGAATTGTTTCTCTTCAGCCAAGCAGAAATAGAAAAGATAAATATAGTTCATTTTGCTTTCTCTAAAGGAAAAGGGGGGTTTAAGTAAGAGATTCAAGAAGCGCTTGTTAAGAGTTAATAATTGCTGAAATGGAATTGGGGATAACTGCCGTTTGTATTTACATCATTAGAAATTCCCTTTGAAGCTCTTAATCGGCTCTAACTTTAGAGAAAACAAAAAGAATAAAACTGCTGCTATATTTTTACTGTTTAATTGGTGCTGCTTTATAGCTAATTCCAGCAGTGCGATTCAGTTAATCAACAACTGGCTGATAGTAGAATGCTAGTGCAAAAAAAAAATATATGTATATAAATGAAAGGTCTAGAATCTTGGCAAATATAGGATCCAAGGCCAAATTTAACAAAAACCAGAGATCTTTCCTGCAAATAGATACTATATGAAATTTAAACTTTGCGATGGCGTGCCACATAAAAAGAATAAGAATTATCTTATAAATACAAATTATTGAAAATTAAAAAAAAATATATTAAAAATAAATTATTTTTATTTTCTTCAAATTTATTTCTCTTGGTAAGTCATAATCACTTTCATCGCAGATTGATTTTAATCGTATAAGGTTAAAAAAAAAACAAAATTAAAAGTTGGTGCCCCTTCTAGAGAACTCTAAAATGAAATATCCTATACTTCAATTCCAACTAAGCAGTGTAATTTCATTTCATAAAACAGTTATTTATACTTCTATATATGAATTATAGAAGCAGAACAAGATTAAGAACGCAGCATCTAATTAATAAAAACTGAAGATATTATAGTAATATTTCTGGCTTTATAGGTTTTACATCATATCACATAATAACAAATTACCCAAAATTATAATTTAATGTAATTTATTTGAGAAAGGCACTATAAGGTTTGTTTTTGTAAATTCCTCTTTGATATTCACTGCAACCAATTACTGAGATTTAAGGAATTAATCTCCCAATTATTAATTTATTATTGAATCCGAGATTAATATAAAGTTTTTTAAGATAGGAATGTTTTAAATTTATATATTAGGGCCATATTCATTTGTATCATTAGAAGTAGATCAACAAAATTAATTGTAAGTTTAAATGCTAGGAGGAAAGTGAAGGAGATGATTATGAAGGAGAAGGATCTGAAGAAGAAGATGATGAATTTATTGAGGAAGAGGAAAGTTTTCAAGGTGATCTGGACACAGAAGAAGGTATTTAATTTATGTATTGATTTTATGTATTATGCTTTAAAACCTTTTTCATCGAAGGAACTTATAGGAATCTTCATTATAAAGGCTTCATTGTAGGTATTGACGAGAGAATAACTTTGGAAACAGAAACACAAATTTGTCTCCTTTATAAGTTAAATAGGGGCGACTTGCATTTTTGCGTTTCGCCAGAATAGTTAAGCCGTAAAGAAAACGAATATCTGGAGCCAGATGTACATGTAAATTGTAATGAAAATATTAAGAGATATTTGGTCTAGGAAATATTTGATTTTGATTTTGAGAGTCGATCAAATGATCTGATTAAATAAGTTAAGGTTAGTGCTTGGCAAATGGAAAGAGGAAAGCGTTTTGATTGCACAGACAAGTCAGAAATGATTGATCATGGCGGTAAGCTTATTGGTGAAAAAGGTCGAAGAGTTGTAACCGGCTGATGAGGAAAAGATTTGAGGTCCAGTCAGTAAATGTTGAGTGTGGATTGGGATAGAATGGGATTTGTAAAAGTACCCAAGGGTTTCAGAGACATTTTCCGTGGTAGCCTGCTTCATTTTGTGGTCATCGACCGGTTTCGGGCGTTCGCCCATCTTCAGGATGCGTTTTTCAGACAGTGAGACAACACAGACTTGCACAGAGCAAACTTAGTTTTTCACACTAACTGATTTAACTGTATTTTAAAACTAAACTCTTAAACTAGGTCAAGGGATATGGCCAGCTGGGTGGGAAAACACGTGTTTCGGTTGTTAAAGGGCAATTTTTTCTTTACAATGGACACAACACGTAATTAGGGGTCTAATTTTTAAAACTCTGTTGTCGAAGGGAGATTTACTTTACAATTAACTAACCAAAATAGAATATACAATACACAAAATAAATTTAAATAAAATTAAATAACGATTTAAACTAACATTTAAAATTCATTCATTCATTAAAAATTAAACGATTGTTATAATTAAGTTTTTTATGACTATGCATTCCAGTCATTATTTCACTTTTTCACGCAACATTCACATCCTCGCAAGGGTTTATTTATTTATCCCAAGGGTTTATTAGCGGCAGATTTTGTAGCTACAATTACTTCTGCGTATCAAAAGTAAAAACGAGCAGAGTTGGTCAAAGCGGATGGTGCAAGTGCATAGGTGGTTTACACACGAATAAGAGATCAAAAACACTTAGGTAATCGGGTTTAGACAGCATCATTGGTTTATTATAAAACAACGTTTCACCCATGGTGCTATCGACTTCTTCGGGGTAGTGTTGTGACTGTAATCACACAATGAAGTTACAACATGGGCGACACGACGGTATATAATAACAAACAGTGATGCGGACTCAGCCCGAAGATCTAAATGTTTTGCATGAAAATGGCTGCGGAGCCTGAAAGATTCAAATAAGAAAGGTCAAAGGTATCAATCCTTTATGGGAAGGGGTGCAAGGTTGGAGATTCATTTTATTTATACGCATTCTAAATAAATTTGAATTAAAAATACTAATATTTTTTATTTTTCCAATTCCAGATGCCACACCAAGGGGTAAGAAAAGAAAGCACGAAGGGGAAGAGGAAGTGAATTAAAATAATTAAATAAGACACTCCCATCCCAATTGGAAAAAATATTTAAAAAAAAGAAAAATAATAATAAAAAAAAAATTAAAAAAAAAAAAAAAATCAGTGATTTCCTACCAAGTCAAAGCGTCATCAAGACCACAACTATTGGGGACATGCTTTAAGGTAGCATCCAATTAACCATTATTACTTATAATAATTATTTTTGTTTTTAATAATATTATGTTTCTCCTCACACTAATACTTTTGTATAGTTGAAAAAGAAAGAAGGAAATATTATGCATTTTTTAAACATCTGATTTTTTTTTTGTTAAGGTCACAACGTAGATGTTAGTTTAATATTAATTATAAATATTGTTAATGGGTTATACTTAAAACTTGATCCTGGTAGTTGTGATTTGTTAAATATAATAATTAGGTCGGGTTTTTAACGTTACAACTTTATTGTCGTGTTCTTTTCTCTTTTTTAAAAATAAATACGAAAATTAATTTCATTTTCGTTGGAATTATATAATTTTTTTCTTATGATTTTTGATGAAAATAAATATAAAAAAAAAATAAGGTTGAATACATTTTCCTTTTAATAAATAATTTTTATTTAGAAGATATTATGTAAGGAAAATTTTTAATGAGTACTAGTAAGTAGATATTTATTCTTTTATTTATTTAAAAAAAAAAGAAAAAGAAAATGGAGTAAAATTTTTAAAAAATTATTTATATATAAATCATATTATATATAATAAAATCAAACTTATAAATGTTTGAATACATATTTGATGATAAATCTACTTTACCAAGTGCCTAATCTCTTTGTAGATTTTCAAATATTTATAATCTATCTCATCCTCAAAAAAAATAAATAAATAAATTAAATAATAAATATATTTATAAAGATTTCATTGGAAGTAATATAAAGTTGTATGTTGCAAAACACCGACCATAGTTTTTATTTAATTTTTTTGTTTTTTTTTATTTTTTTTTAAAGGAACACTGGTTAAAAAAATATAAATATATATTATTTATTCTAAAAATAAAGGAAAAAAAAAATACAAAAAAAAAAATGATACAGATTTAATAATAATAAAAGTTTTTATTTTTTGCATTAATAAAGATAATAATTAAAATTGTCATGTATAGGGATATTTTTTAGGTTTTTGTACAGCATTATTGTTCTTCAAAAATTACTACATGGCACATCCTCAAAATTATTATATTTTTTTTTTTTCTACGTTATTTTTCTTTTCTTTAAAGTTACAAAGTGAAGAATTAATAAAAGGAAATGAGGTTGGTTGCAAGATTGTTATATCTGGGCGTGAATTTCTGTCATTATATTTGCAGTAATTTTTCCATATATTTATTCGTCGAAATATTTCGCCTCATTATCAGCGAAGAATGTCTCCGTTATTAAGACCAGTACCACCCTTGATGAACAAGGTTCAGACTGAAAAAGCTGCGGTAGGTTACAAAATGCAGTAGCTCAATTCTGTCTTGGACAGCAGTTATGCTAAGCGCAGTTGCGCTTGAAGATGTATTAACTTTTTGAGGCCTTGTTAGGAAAAAACTCTTATGATATCCTTGATACTTCTTGGGCTTATAGTTCTGTCTTATGTAGTTAGTTATTAAATCACCGTTTCTTTCTTATTGCGATAGGTTTCTTCAAAAGTGTGGGGCAGTTCTAGTTGAAATTTCAACAATAGTAAATGGAAAACTTAACCAGCACAATTTTGAAGAACTATGTTGCAATATGGGCGAAACGTCCGGTTATACCAAAAATCATAGACACTGTCAACCTGAAACTCAGGATTTTGTAGTGTTTTTTTGTATGATAATGGGTATCAAGAGGGTACCATGGGTATCAAGAGGAAAAACTTTAAAGTTCTATGGAAGTCACTTGCATAGCAGGGTTGACGAGAAAAAGCGAGCGTCGCTTATCACTAAATTAAGAAAATACGAAATTACATAAAACAGGAAGTAAAAAAAAAAAAAAAGTTAAGTAATTAATATATAAAGAAGATAAAACTAGCTGAATACAAAAAGAAACATACCGTAATATTGATGATAATGTGATGTATAGTGAGAGTGACTATAAAAGCCAAATGCAGTGCGGCCTAAAAGATTTATTGCGATTCTCTTGGTGTCAGTGTTTGTATGTTGGTCTCCCTCAAATATGCGATGTTGTAAGTGTGAGCGAGTGCATGTAGTAGTGAGCTGGGTTTGTCTGGGTCTGAGCTAAAGCAAAGTAGTTGTTCACATCAGCTACCACCTTTGCAGGCTTCATATGCACTGTGAGAGTGTTCGGGTTTGTCAATGTGGTCAGGCTGGGATACTTGCAGGGGTCAGTTTCCATCAACGGGAGACCAGAATATTAATTAAATATTTTTCTTTTCGACAATTAGGTAAAATTATTCACACCGTTGGAGGAGGTACTCTAAGCGCGAGGAGTTGAGAATTTGGGTGGCATTGATTTTTTTTTGACAATTTTTGAAGAGTACTTTTTAGTTATATGACTTTTCCATCTTTTCTCTTTAGCGTGTGGTCAATTTTAACTAAGTTTTTGTCTTAGTGTCGCAGTAAATACTTGGTCCAAACACAGATTGCGGTTTGGATATTTGAAGCACTATATTATTTTTATCTCTATTCTTTTTGTTTATGCCACACTTCCATTCAGTAATCTCACCTCATCTTTAAAATAGGTAAATAAAGAAAAAATCGTCCGGGTTGGATCAACTGTTAGCAAATTTAAATAAGAAATATGTATATGTTAGTTAAGGAGGTAAAGCTGATATTTTTTATTTGTAAGATCATTTCATTGAGTAATTGGAAATATATGGAGCGTCAGTTAGCTTTTGTGTAGCTAAAATAATGGCGGAAATAAAAGTGTACTTTTAAAAGCATGTTTTAATCGAACGGCTGGACACCTTCGATATTAAAAAAGGCCGGAGGCATTTTTCGCTGCTGATGGGCTTGAAATCAGACTGATAATTCTCAAGAAGCGGCAAGCTTTGATGCATCTACACCTCCTATATTCAATGGATCAAACCATGCAATTTAAGATTTTCAAATAAACAAAAAAAATTTATAAATTTTCTAGCTGAAAAGTTTAAAATTTAGGAATAGGTATGATAAATCTAAATGTTTTTTATTTTTATAATTTTTACATTTTTATCTAAAATAGTTTATTATTTTAAACATTGGGGAAACAAAAACAAAAAATCTAGTAAAGAGATCTTTCAGACTTGATCTTTCATCAAACGACATTTCATCAAATAAGTATACATTCTTTATTGTTCATCACTGTCCATATTTTACCACACATGTGCTTTTTATCACAGGTTAAAGATTATTTTTTTTTTTTTTTTTTTGGTCGGCTAATTGTTTCAGTCCGGTGCCCCAGCAATCAGTAAACCCATTAGACACATTTTTAAATAAATCAGCCTTATAGACCTGTATGTGGAGGTAATCTTTATGTATTTATACATGAGATATTATCCATTGGGCAAATAATTGATTTATATTTTTGTGCATGGAGCATTCCATGAAATTATTAATTCCCCGAGAAAAGGAGACGTGAGGTGGAACCCCCCCTGAAAATAGGAATTTATGAAGAAAATAAATAAAAATCTGATTTTTAACAAAAAAAAAGTCAAACATTGAAAATGTTTTATAGAATTATAGGTAAAATGGAATGAATACACTAATATATTTGAAACCAAGAAAGTTGTAAACGATACCCAAATTTTAACTGATGAAAATTATTTTATTATTTATTAATAAACAATTTGATTAAAATGTGTTGGTGTTGTTATATTACATTAAATTACACTTTACACTAAAATCACCCTCTCATAAAACATTTTTTTTCAATGTTAAAAGTATTTCTATTACAATTCAATATATTTACATAGTATTTTCTACATATAATATATACCAGGAGTATCAAACTCGAATTGAGTCGCAAACAATTTTTCATTCGAATTCACATATCTCGGGGCAAATTGCTAAATAAAATTTTATGAAACTTGTAGTGTCTGAAAATCACTCAGAAATTTTCTACAAATAGAAAGCAAGTCATCCTTTATCATATATGCATCTTGATTTCATATACATATATGTATATAGAACAGCTGTCTGTATGTCTAAAAACTGACTGTGAGCTTTTGATCATTGTCTTATATAATACAGGGAAAACACAAGAGTAGCTGATATAATTAGCAGAATATAAGGAAAACCATGACTACAGATATGGGGTTTTTATTATATATTGTTAATTTAAATAGTATTTACTTTCCAATCATTTAATTTACTTCAATGTTATGATTGATATATGTTATAGTGGTGACAGGCATGAACGATATAATATTGCAACTTTCTGTTATATTTTAAATTCATCTGGGATTCATTTTTCATAATTTTTTTTTTTTTGTAAGATATTGAGGACCGCCAGTTTGATATCCCTGGTACATATTATGTTTTAAAATTGCTAATTTTGCGTTTCCCACTTTTCAAAAGAAGGAAATGTAAACACTGCTTTTGTTGATGAATATGTGGATGGGTTCGTAGTGCTGAGAATAACATCTGGAGATTTTAGCCATTTGTTGATGCAGATTTTTGATGTTCCTGATCGGTTTCGGATTTTAATCCATCGTCAAAAGTAAAGTATCAAGTTCGTTCAGAGTGTTGAAGTCAACTCTTTAGTTCAGCAGCTAGAACACAGTACCCTAAATTCCAAGGGAATAAAAAATTCTCTTTTTTTTAAAAAAAAAAAAAAATCCACATCTCTTATCTTTAGTATCTAATTTCTATTGATATAAAGCCGAGGTTCTAGGACGCAGGAAACACACCCTTTTTATGTAGGCTCCATTATTTTAAAAATGAACATGCCAATTAGATCAGTTACAAAATGCCATGTATACACTTTTGATTTTGCTAACTTCCGATCTTATTTGCAAATTCAACAATCATTTTCTTATGAAAATTTTAAAATTATAGATACTATTGAAGTGTGATTAAAAAAATTAAATATATATAGATAATTATAACTATATATTTATATAGATAATTCGGACAGCTATAACACGTACATGTGATGAAGTATCATCCGATTTTGACTTAAAACAGTGTGAAATGTCAGATGAAATAGTCATAGATCTTGAACAGATTTATAGCGTAAGATTGTGGAGAAAAATGAAAGTTTTAATTATATTAATTAATAAAAATAAGTTTTAGAGCAAACAGTTTTTTTTATTTAGTAGCTGAAATGATAAACTTATTGTTCCATAAAAAAAAAAAAAATACGCATAATTTCAATTTTTATGTTTAATAAAATTCTTTTTTTATTTTTATTATAATTAATTTTTTTTTTTTATTATATAATTTCCTAAGTAGTGTATATAAATTTTACATATATTCAGATGTGCCCCATTATTATTATTACTTGTTACCTTAATGGTGTTTTTTTTTTCATTTTATGTTCTTGTAATTTGTACAGCTTTATGTATAAGTTTTATTTTGTTTTCAAAATAAATATTAAAAATTATATTATATAAATATTATAAAAAAAAAGTAATGAATAAAATCATATGCCATGCCTTCATCCCAATTTCTTTTTTTTTTTTAACATTCTGTAAGCATGGTTGGGGATTTAGGAAAAAAAAACAGGACCATAAATATAAAATAACATTCTTTTTTATTTCTTTTAATTCTTTTAGTTAAAAGAACTCATAAAAATAATAATAATAATAAAAAAGGAAAGTATATAGATGGATTTTTATTGTTGAAGGAAAAGCATTGTATAATTGTACAAATTTATTTAAGAGTTGAGATTGAGTGCTCACAGATTTGTAGTTGGTTGTTGGATATCTGATGTTTTAAATAAACTGTTTCACTTAGTATATTTTTTAGTTAAATAAAGTAAAAAAAAATACAAAAAAAAAAAAAAAATGTAACAAAATTCATATTTGTACAGAATATTTAAAATTAAAAAAATGGATATGAAGAAGAAGAAGAAGAAAAAAATCACTGAAGAATTTGCACATAGGACGCAAGTATTTTTTAGATTAGGTAAAAAGTTAAATTTATTTCATTTGTATGACCTTAAGCTAAATTGTATTGTTAACTTAATAATTATCAAAAAAAAAAAAAAAAAATTTGTACAATAATCTATCGACAGTTCATTTCATAAATCAGCCTTTGTCCCTATTTATTTATTACTTTTCAAGAACACATAAATATAAGTAAGTTTCATTCATTTTTACTCTTCATTTTCTTATATTTCAGAGATCCCTCAGGTTATTTTTCCAAATCATTATTTGATTCCAGTACTGGTATGTGCTTTTGCCCAGTGTAATGAGAAAATTGATTTTGAAAGCGCTTTCTCAAAAGTCGCGTTTTTTAGCATAGTGTATAGGTTCTCGCTGATGTCCAGGACTACACGCAGATAACTGCAATTCAAAATCGTCAAATCGCCAAATTTGGGGTTATAGCTGATCTAAATTAATTTGAGTCACTCAAGGAAATCGAACACTGATCGCTTGCACCAATGGTGAGTGGGTTTATCACTGAGCTGGATATACATAGGTTCATTATCAGTATTTTTAAGATATATATTTCACCGAAGAAGTAAAGTAATTTGTATCATTCCATAAAGGCTTTATATGGTGGACAGAGTAAATATACTATTACATTTATCAGATAAATACAGTTAATAAACTGCAAGATCAAAATATGAAAACAAATAATCTCAACTTGGCAGTTAGCGCCTCTAACACTCAGCTATAGTTGTGGCTATTAAAATATATTGCAAGAAATTTAAATAATTATTAATTTTATTCAAAAACCTTTAAAAAATGGTCGTCCCCTACAAATAGCTAATTGAATAATAGGAAATAATCTATAGAAATGATGAATGGGTAAAAGTAAAACTGATTTTAATCACTTTTTTTATACAAAACGAATATTTCTAGTAGAATATAATTTTACTAGGCAGCCTGCTATCTGATTTTTTTTTTTTTTAAATTTCGAAACTATTGTTTATTAATTAGTATATAATTCAAGTTTAGTTTGAATTTATGATGGAAATATTTCGGCAATGCGATCAATGATCATATTTTTTTTTTTTAGTTTTTAATAAACAGGAAATTTCAGTAAGAAAAAAGAGAGATAATTAGAAAATAAAGTAATGCAAATTTTCTAATTTCAATAATGTGAAATCATGAAAAAGCCTTTTTATTTAAAACAAGAATAAAAGTAAGCCTGAATAAAGGAATTTAAGATGTATAAAGCTGTGAAATATTTATTGTATTTATGTCTAAAAGTCTAAATTGATTAGATATCCCATGAATGACTAATGTAGGGCGAAGAAATAAATCGAATGTAGGAAAAACCACCCCCAAAATATTCCGACATACCACTTTTTAAAAAGTTCCAAGATTAATTCTCGGAGCAATTCAATACAATAAGAAGGCCTCACAGAAGAAGGAGCTCAGGTAGAAGGACCTCACATCTTACCAAATCTGTATTCGTCACAAATGCTTTCAGACAGAAATTTTGTTCTGGAAGGCGCCGCATCATCCAGAAAACTTATATTGAAGGTGTCTGTATTTTAATTGATTTGTATTAGTACAAAGATTTTGTTTACCAAATCTCCACAAATTATTGGATTAGTATTACTAAATTACTGATCCTTAGACTAAATCTGAGATTGGCTATTGTAAGGGTGGAAAATGAATTCGAATTGAAGAGAGACGGAGATGCACTCTTAACCACCATTACTCACAGTCAGGGCCGGACAAGGATACACGAGAGATGCCAACCATTTAGGGCCCCATGCCTCGAGTAAAAATAAAGAAATGGTAAAAGTACATAATAATAATGACCAGTATTTTGTCTCTGTTTTTAAAAATGTTTTTCTTTGCTGTCTTGTCTATGAAGTCTTTAATTGTTGGCATTTGAGTCCCTTTGGATTTGCTCGTTACGTATAAACCACGGTGCTCCCAAGGCGATGGTAGGACTTTATTTTGGAAGGTTTGTAATCTGTACATTGCAGTCTTCGAAGCCCCTATCATACAGAACAAGTCAGTATAGGTCTCAGTGTAGAGGTATAGAGTAATCTGGAGCATTGCGGTTTAAGTAGCGTCCGTCTGTTAATCAATAAATCAATGGATAGAACGATGTAAGGGTCTGATTTTAATGTTATGTGCGGAGTCCAAGTGAGTCTTGTTCGAGCTGTAGACCAAGATATTTAGGTGTTTCGTCCTGCTTTTTTCCATTGTATGTTATTGTTAATTTCCAGTATTTTTGCTGGTTGTATTCGTCTAAGAGTGAAAATTTTTGCCCGTGTCTTTTGTATGTTGATGTCTAGCTTCCATTTGTGGAACCAGTCCGTTATCTGGTCTAGCGAAGTTTGTAAGTGATCTATGGAGTCAATAAGGTTGCGATGTCTTGAAAGGAGGAGAGTGTCGTCTTCGTAACTAGCCAGAACGGAGGTATTGAATGTAGGTAACGTCGTGTGTGTAAATTGTAAATAGGATGGGGCTAAGAACCGATCCCTGAGGGACCCCGGCATTAATGTTTCGGTGAGTACTGAGGGCAGAAAATTTACTCTTACCTCAAATGTACGTCCGCTTAGAAATGAAGTCAATATTGCCTGTAAGTAAAGTGGTGCTTGGATGTAGTCTAGTTTGTAGAGAAATCCGGCGTGCCATACAGTGTCAAATGCGTAACCAACGTCCAATGAGGCAACTGTCGAGTACTGTTTCTGTTCAAATCCGTACACAATTTGCTCTATTATTCGTTGTAATTGCTGGGTTGTTGAGAATGATTTTCGGAAGCCAAATTGATGAGAAGGTATTGTTTTACGTTCTGTTCGGTGAGTCTGCAGTCGCGTATTAGCTTTTCAAAGAGTTTTGAAAGTGTGTTAAGAAGGCTTATTAGTCGGTAGCTGGAGGGAGCGTGTTTTAGAAAACTATTACCACTGCGTTTTTCCAGCACTTGGGGAAATAACCAATACGCAGGCAGCAGTTGTATAAGTTCGTTAAGTACAATATTCCTTTGTCAGTCAGGTTGTTTATAACTAAGTTTCGAATTAAGTCGTCTTCTGGTGTTCGTTTGTTAGGGAAAATAGTCTGACTTCTTTTGGAGTGATTAGACATATTACGTATATTGCAGTATGTTGTGCTCGAGATAAGAAGTTATTACTAGGTGGTCAGTTTGTTGGTTGGTCATGTTTCTCGTCTGGAATGTAGTCCGCAAGCATTTCAGATTTTTCGCGGTCAGACATAGCCTGTTGAAGTTCATTGTTTAGGGCAGAGAGCGGTGTGTACTGTTTTGTAATTTGTTTCGTTACTTTCCAAAGGTCTGAGCTGTTGGACGTAAGTGTTTTTAGGTATTCCTGGCATCTTTCAATTCTTAGTTGGTGCAGCGCCCATTTAGCTTGTCTCATCAGTCGGTTATAGAGTGTTTCGTGTTCTGGATTCCTGGTGTGTTGCCAAATTCCTCTGTGTATATTTTTGTCATGGATCAGTTTCAGTATGTCACTGGGGATGTAGCTACGTAAGTGTGGTCTCTGGTCGTTATATGGGTGGTATATATATTATGCACTGGTAGATTGTGAGTTAATATGTTCTGTTGTCAAATTCGGGTCAATTTTGATCTTGTTGTCCAGTCCGTTTCTAAAAGTATCCCCGTCAAATTTACCTGCGATCAACCTTGGGAGAGGCGGCTCACCGTAGAAATTTTCTTGTAGTGTAGCTAGAACGGGGAGATGGTCTGAGTCAAGGTCCACTAAAACAATCTGGTACAATGGAGTGTTTAAGTTTCGTGTGAGGATAATGTCTAGAATGTCTGGAGAGTAATTTCTTTCGTCAGGTGCATTTACTAAGATCGCGAGGTCACTAGTAGTCTCGTCCGTTGGCATTGGTAGTTCTGCATCCCCAGATCTTGTGTTTGCTGTTGAGGTCCCCGTACAGCATTGAAGGATTGGTTGAAAATATGTACTGAAGGTCTTCTTTCTTGAGATGAAGGTTTGGTTTGAGATAGGTGCAGAGGATGTGAAGCGGTGTTTGTACAGGATAGAGTCACAAGCCGACACAGTCGAGAGATTGCAGTCTAAATGGAGGTAGTTCGTTGTGTTTGAGAGTGCTCTTGATGATAATAGCAACGCCGCCTGATGCATGATCCGTAGGTCTGTCTGCTCTGTAAACTTTATATCCTGAGATTTTAGGTTTGTCGTGGGTAGTTAAATGTTTTTCAGTCAAGTTGGCGATATCAATCTAGTATCTTCTCAGGAATTCGTTGAAGGCTGAAGTTTTGGTCTTCAGGCCGTTTGCGTTCCAGCTTAATATTTTTATGTTTCTGATGGATGAATAAGTATGGTTTGTGATTATTGTTTTGCAGCAGGTTCGTAAATAAGTCTATGAGGAATGAGGTAATTTGCGGAAGGAAGGGCTGAATTATTTGAAGGATAAGATTGCTGAGTGTCTGGGTGCGTGAATTATCTTCAATTGGTTCTGGACGTAGTTTTGTTTTCCGAATTGTCGCTCCGGTAGCTTCATTAATAACGGTTTCAGATTTTGGTAGAGGCGGCCATGACTTCGGAGTGTTATCAAATGGGGTTTTGTCTTTAGTTGATTGTTGTTCATGCCTGAGAGGTTGTAATTTAGGTGTAGGTGATGCGGGCATTGTCTATAACTACCTGGATGGTCTTCTCCACAGATCACGCACTTTGGTATTTCCAAGGTTTTATATGGGCATTTTGAGAAATGGTGGGCACCTGCGCATTTGACACAATTAGGGTGTAAGTGGCAGAAGTTTTTCGTATGCCCATATCTTTGGCAGGTGGTGGCTACATTGCGGTATTTGCCGTGATTTGTGTTGTGGTTCGACTGTGATTACTACGTAGCAAAGCCTTTTTAATTGGAAAATTGTTTTTGCGGAGGAAGTATTCTCTATTTCCACAGCAGAAAGGGGAATCGGCTGTTTGTCTCTGTTGTGAAGGCGGGTGACCTTGTAGCGAGTTCCTCGACAATTTCTTGATCGGTTATGAGTAAGGAACTCCTTGTAATATGACTGGTAGACGCTTGGTCGAGTCCTCAGGATTTAAAAAAGTGAAAAATTTGAGTTTTGCGTCTGAATAAAATCTGGAAACTGTACGGAAGTCCTCAGATGTACTCAGTTGAATTTTGATTTTATTGCTACACTGTTTAATATGGAATTCAGATTTAGTCACATGTTTGATGTATTTTGTAATCATTAGCGCAGCGCCCGCTCTAGAGGTTACGTCGCCCCGGACAAAAAGACAAATTGCTGCCCCTTAAGATATATACACTACCGACCAGAAGTTTGGGATCAGTTAAAAAATTGGGTCTTGAACTATTTCACTAGAGTCGAACGTGTCCAATTAAAATTCTTAAAGTTGCTCTTAAATCTGCCACGACAAGTCCCCAATAGTTTCGTTCGCTGGAACTTGAATGACGGTAAGTGAAAACCAATATTTTTAATAAATCTATAAGATTCTGGCTGAAGCTTTTATCGATGTAAAGCAGCTCACCTCTGAAGATATGCTATAGAAGACTTGTGAAGCTTTTGGATGGTTCTGACATTCCCTTTAACTGGGTGGCTCTTGTGAGAGAAATGCTTTATTCTATAGGAGTCAGGACGTCTGGGAGGCGCAAGCAAGCGGTCGTGGTCCCTAGTAACTAAAAAAATCTTTCTCTAAACTGACGTCAATGAAGTACTCAACTCTTCATATAACATCCACTATAGATAGATATGCCCCTTGGCTAATGGTAGTTCATATATAAATATTAGTGCAATATATTAAAACCAGATTGATAGCTCAAATTAGAGTAGCTTGATCGTCACCCCAGAATTTTTAATAATGGAATAGCCCATTTATTTGATTCTAAAAGAGTTGCTTTACTTGTGCGGAGATCCAAAATGATAATGTTATGCACTTTATTTTCGAATGCCCTTATTATAAATATTTGAGAAGGAGGTTGTTAAATAGGTATTTGCCTTCACACAGTTCTTATGTTTTTGCTCACTTACTAGATATAGAAAATAAAGAAAAGTTAAACCACTTATTTTATTTTATCTCCGAGGCTTTGGAGGAAAGGTATACATAGGTTTGTAAAGGTATTATTTAATACCTACAAGGAGATCCCTCAAACAACTTCCCTAAAATAATTTGTATAAATGAATAAAGTCTTTTTAAATCATTGTTATTATCTACTTTATTAATCAAGTATTTAATATTATTTTATTACTTTGAAGAGTAATGTTTCTTCTTGTAATGTTTGTATTTTTGGTTCAGCTTTCAGCAGAAATCAATCTCTTGCTATAGTAATGTATAGTTTATTTAGGCAAAAAATAAATAAATATTGAATGAAATTTCTCAAGAAATGTTTTAAGATATTGGACCAGCCATTTCAAGAGATTTTGAAGCTGGTTTCAAAAATGTATCAAATACATTATTCAATCAAATACCAACAAATGAAATTAGCCCGTAAATTTTATTGACAAGATTTAGATAAAAATTCTTGAACTATATGTTGGTAGTTACACATAAATGCTTATAAAAATAATTGATTACATTATATGGATGGATGATTATATAGGATGGATTACTGTTTGAAACTATTCTTCAATAGTCTTAAATTTCTCATTTTAAAATTGTATGTAAGTTATTACATATGAAAATATTAATATTCGCAGCCCTCTATAGCTTCTAGCTGTAAAACAAATGTATAAAATCTGAACCCTCATCTGAAAAAGAAAGGGGGGAAAAATATCATATCAAGCATTATTCCAGAAAAATAGCTTGCGCAAGAAAAAAAATAAATAAATATTTGAATTGATAATAAATATTAATATATTCATTTATTTCTAGTTTAAAAATTAAGTGTAAGCTTCTTTTTTTTCAATTATAGTGTACATCTAAGTAATTTTTTCAGTTTTTTTGATTTTCTCCATGAAAACACCGACGAATTTTATTAAATTTGGATACTTACTACAAAGTTTGTCGATTACAATTTTGAAAGCTGGAGTAAGAGAAACTTGTGTGAGTGTTTCACACCAGATTTTTTTTGTTTTTTAATTAATAAAGTAAAGTAATTAAAATTGGTATATTTGTAGTTATAAACATGGCCACCAGATAACAACACCTACCGAGAAATCAATTTTATTTATGGTTATATAGTTTGTCAATAGGTGTCGCTACTTCCAAAGATTTTTTTGGGGACTTCATTACGCTAACTGGATTCCCGTCCCTTCCTTATTACATCAGAGGATGGCGCTGTGATCGGGTGGCAAATTTTGGAACTACAGTGCTGTATATCTAGAAGCTTATGCTTTCTAGCGGCAATTATTTGAACTACTACAAATCTAAATTAAGTAAGTGCTGTTACCTGGCGGTTAATTCAGAAACGTTAATTTTATTCGTTTTTAATTATTTTTCTTTTTTTATTGCAACTAAAATGTAAAATTAGTATTTTTTGTTTTTTGTTTTATAAGAATAGTTCTAATTTTTTAGTATAAACTTCATCTACAACAATTACATTCTGAAACAAAAATTTAATATTTGTTCCTTATCTCTATCTTTTTTTATGCCTTTTATTAATTATTCAATTATTTGGTAAAGGAGGCTAATTGTGACTCTAAAATTAATTATTTTCTCTCTTATTAAGTTACATGTATTTACTATATTTAATACCGATTTAAAATATTCTTCCAAATAATTGTGAAGGGTGTTCTATCCTGAGACAAATTGTCCTGCAAATTGCCGTCACAAGCATTACTACTTTGCCCTTTGCTTTGAAAGAGAGCTTGCTATATCATACAATGCAATCTTATTTAGGTAAATAGTATAATCCTCATCTCCATACATTTCTCTGTGACTGTTTTATATCAGATTTCTTGTTCCTAAATCGCGGCAATAGACTAAATAAATTTAGCGATGTCAAATCTAGGCTATGAGGGAAAATGCAGACGTTGTCGACAGAGCATAATTTTGATTAGGAACATAATTTTTTTCTTGTACAACTTTATTTGAATCTTATTTTTCGCATTGTTTGTCTCAAAAGTTTTATTTTAGGGACTTCATCAGTCATCAGTTATTTTAGTAGTACTTTAGAGAAAAGCATTTTGCTATTGTTCCCCCAGAAAAATCTGGCAAATAGAAGTGTTAAGAATTTATGTATTCAACGTTTAATGAAAATCGTTGCAGCCAATTTCGAGAAAATCACGAAAAAGTGAAAAAAAAAAAAAATCAGTAAATTCGCACTATCGGATAGATTTTGCCATCTGTGCAATCCAAAAAGTAAATTCTGGCGAATTGAATTAATTAACTGGTTTTGTTCTTACTTTGTTTGCAATGTTAAGCCTTTGCACTTCTATGGCTAGTTGCAGCGCGCTCGCTCTAGTGGTTACGTCGCCTCGAACAAAAAGACAAATTGCGGCCTCTTCATATATATACACTACCGATCAGAAGTTTGGGATCAGTAAAAAAATTTAATTATTTACTAAAATTCTTTAAAGAAAAATATAGTTACATTGTAATAAGAATTTTCCAGTAACGTGATTTATGCATAATACCTTCCCCATTTAAATGGCACCTTTTAAAATAAATATTTTATTAACATAATATACCTCGAAGGATACCTTTATACGCCCGGACCCCTTCTGTGGTTGCCCAGGAGTCTCATTCACGCCTCTATCAAGGAATGGATAGAAGACCAGCATCTGCGATGGTGGGAAAGAACGCCAGGGCTGAGGTAGGCTAAATTCTTTGAGGTAACTACATTCACCAGGGTTCTACTGAGTCATAGCCGAAGAGATATAAGGATAATAGTGGGTCTTCTAAAGGGCATTGCAGGCGGCTGAATAGGCACATACACCATTTACTACAAGCAGACAACGCGTTATGCCATTTCTGCTGGACCGAGGAGGAAACCCCGGCACATGTCCTTTGTGTGTGGGTCGGCCTGGTGAGGACAAGGTTTCTTCAACTGGGAACTAGCAATCCCGAAGCCACGAGCTTCATGACGGAGCCACTTTCAGCTTTGCTAGGCCTGATTAAGAAGGCGAAGGTGAGGGATGTCATACCCAGGGGATCCACAATAGACCTCTCAATGAAGGTCGCAGTGGAATGAGATGTGGCTCGCCCCCATCCAATCTAACATAATATACACTTTGCCCTTTGAGAACAATTTACCTCTTGGATTTGTTAGTAATTCACAGAGAATAATTTCTTTCAAATTATTGATTCAGTTTATGGATTAGGATTTTTTTATTCTATTTAACTTAATTGGGATTATTCACTCCTTGAGCTTCACGGTTTACGAATATATCTTCACGGTTACAAGCATATCTTCACGGTTTAGGAGAACATCTTATAGTAACGTTGATTTTTCCTCTTTTGAATTAATACAAAATGGTTCTTTAAAAGTTAAAGAACTGAGTGTTGCTACCAGAAGTGCTATTTGAACTTTACATAAAAAAAAAAATCAGAACGAAATATAATGGCTGAACTTAAAATTTCAAAAAATGGTGTTCACTGAGCAAATATGGTGATCATGAAAATTTACATCGCTCCGGGAGACCAAAATCACCAACCACAGGTCAGGATAAGTTCATTATTTTATGAAATAAAAGAAAAGACGACTCACACCTCCAAAAATCAGAGGGGAAGTTATTAAAACAAGTTCGAGGCCAATTTCTGTCTCAACTGTTTAAAGGTGACTTCGTCAAGCGAACTTAATGCGAAGAGTTGCAAACAAGAAGAAACGTTCAGAGTGGGCTTGTTATTACAACCCACAATTTCTTTGTATTCAAAGACTTCACAGTGAAAGGTTGGAGGAACCTTTCATCAGCTCAGAAAAACTACATCCACAATACATAATACACACCGTTATGCACAGAGAGGGCTCGGTCATGGTTTGGAGATGTTTTTCACGCTATGGAATAGTGATCTCGCCCGTAGTGACGGGATAATGATAAAAGAAAATTATTAAAGCATTTTAGAAAATCACGTCTTATCCTGCAGTCAGCGATTGATTGGGGATAAAATCATTATGCAACAGGACAGTGATCCTAAACATACTTCCAAATTATGTAGACAATACCTTAAGGAAACAGAAGATGAAAAATATGTGTTAATATGGTCTGGCCCTCGCAATCCCCAGTCTTGAACCCAATTGAAATTTTGTGGGATGAGCCAGATGGAAAAGTTCGTATCAAGTGCCCTAATTCTCCAGATGGTGTGTGGCAGATACTGTACAATGTATGGGGTAATATTGAATCCGAAACAATCAATAAATTGATGTTGACTTGAGCAATCTATAATTTTAGTTTTCTTTTAAAGAATTCTCTGAAGAAGGCTAACGTTTACCAAAATGTAGGATAAATAAAAACCTCGAATTTTGGTAATTTTATTGCATCAGGCCGAGAAGACAACAAGCTCTGTATATATATATCACTTACTAAAAAAGCAAAGGAGTTCATTGATTACTTACTGAAAGTGCCGCAACTCCATATGCTGGATATACTTACTGCTTACTAAAAACTATCAGTAATTTTCACAGCAAAGTTCAAAAAGTTCGTCAGGATCTGAATCAGAAGATAAGAATATAATAGGTGCTTACTTTTGTTTACACAATAAGATTATTCACCGGCAAAATTATTAAAGGTGTTTATTTGATATATTTAAGGTACTAACAAGCATATAGACAAAATTTGAGGTGATACACATGACTTTATGACATTTTAGTGGAATTTTCAGAGTTCTAGATAAAAACACTTGAGTTTTTAGATAGAGAAGTGATCGTTGCAATTTGGGCGAAAAATCGGTTTCTAGCAAACCACTGACGCTGTCTCAATCCGGAAACTCGAAGTGTTTTCAATGAAAATACCCGCGGAAACCTAAAAGACCATGATACTTAAAAGATAGGCTTAACGTCGTCACGCCTCCGGAAACATATTATTATTTGTTTTAAAGTACTTTTAGAGTAACATTTTAGAGTAGGGGAAAATACTTTTGGAGACGCATAACATCGCTACGCCATCCCCAGAATTGCACTAGAATTTATTTTTCCAGGAAAAAATGGTTCAAGTAAAAGGTGGAGACCTACTTTGTATGTAAAGTATATACATACAAAGTTTAAAGAAAATCATTGAAACCATTTTTAAGAAAATTCGGACAAAATGAAAAAATTCATTGTGCAAACTGTTGCCTTCGGTTAAATGATTTTCTAAACGAAATAATGTTTGATCTTTTTCTTTTTTTTGTGATTTTCCGTTTTTCATAAACAGAGAGAAGGAGGCCAATTTCGATAATTTCAAAAGATTGCAATACTTCCTTGTACAGCAGTAGGAGAGAATGTAATAAGTAAATTACAAAAATAAAATAAAAAATAAAAATAATTAAATTAATCAATTGCGCATACATTTATTTTTTAAATGTTTATTAATTTTTCAATACATAACATTTCATTGCATTCTATCACAAAATGGTAAGACATATATAAACAAGTGTCTATAATGTATGTACAATTTTTTTTTTTTTTTATTATTTAAATATTTATCTCTACTACCAATCTTTTACACGTCATATAAGTATTTTATGAATTATTTCTTTTTTTTTTTCTTTCTCATTAATCACACGTAATAATTATTTTAATACCGGATTTTTCATTATCCGTGAGCTTATATACTGGACTTGGCACACACATTTAGATGAATTCTTTATGGGGGATATTCTAACTTTAAATAACTCCCAAATTTATCTTTAATTTATAGTTTTTTTGTTTTTTTTTTTAATATACAAAAATAATGAAAATTAAATTTTATTTCTTATATTTGGCATATTTCAGTCACTAGTTATAAAAAAATTTAAAAAAATTCAAATTACTTTTGTTTTGATAACAATAAACCAAAAAAAAAATATATATTGTACATTATTTGCATTACGTTTTATAAACCAAGTTTTCAATAAGGCATACTAAAAATATGAATTATATTTTTATTTGATTTTCTCTTTTAAATTGTTTACTACCAAACAAAGATTTTATATATTTTTTAATTAATTAATTAATTTTTTTTAAATTAAATTGAATGTTTTATTCTTATTATTTTTTTTGTTTTGTTCTAAATCTATATATCAGATTGCCATACACGCATTTATTGTGTATTAAGCTCGGATATAAATATCTTGAGTTTATTTCACAACAGTGTATTTTAGTCCATGTGGATTATTTAAAAATCTTATTTATTAAAACTATTACTTAAAATTTTTTTTAATTTTTTAAATCAGCGTAAATATTTTTTAGTTTGGACGGTTTTTTTTTTTTTTTTTTTAAATATGTTAAAAGCTTTTCTTTTCAACGTTTATATACAAGTTACTCCTTTTATTATTATTTTTTTTTTTAATCAAATTATGATTTATATCTTTTTAAATAGTTATTAAAAACATTTTATTAGCAAAATAACTAGTTAATTTGGATGGCTAAGATAACAATAATAAAATGACAATGTGCCATTTTTAATTTTTAAATTATTTTTATTTTTTCTTTAGCTCCACTTTGGGTTTGATAATTTTTACTTCAGGCACCAATATGGTTAAAATAATTCTTCAATTTTCATTGTTTTTTTTTTGTTTTGTTTTTTGTTTTTGTTTTAAATTATTATTATTATATTATAAATAATTTGCAGTAAAGCAAATTTATATTTTGTCCCTAAAAATAGTTTTTTTAATAATCCATAAATTTAGGGATATTTTTTAAGTAAAAAAAACAATTTTTTTGTCAGGTATTTTTTTTTTTTTACATATTTAAAATTGTATATTTTCAAATTAATTGCTTTAATTCTATTTCTTAATTACATTTATATTTAGTTTTTCCTTTTTTTATATATAATATAAATTGACCAATTTTTTTTTTTAATCCAAATTTAAGGTTTTGATTTTGTAAAATTCATTAAACAATCATATATAATATAATTTTATTATAATGTATCTAATGTATTTCTAATATGTAAATTATATAATATTTATATAATATAAACATTATTTAAACAAATGTACACATTATGGCAATACCATATTTTATTTTGCCAATATATATTCACTTGAAATAATTAAAGACGTCTTTTTTTTTTAAAAACTTATTAGTTAACTTATTTGTATACCCTCTAGGAAAAATATTTTCTCCCAAATTTTTTATATCGTATATACAAAGAAAAAACTTACATTTTTTTTTTCAAAATCCATTGAAATTTATTTATAATATCAAACTAAGCACTTACTACTTTATTTTTATACTGAATATACATCAAAACACTTTTGATTATTACGATTTTATTTAAATAAACAACATAGGCAGCTTTAGATATTATTCTTTACTTTTTTTTTTCTTTTTTTTACTGAATTTAAAACTTCTTCATTTGAGCCTACACAGAATGAAGGATTCAACAATGGGCAAATTTTAACTGGCCATTAAAATTTCTTTTCAATGAGATCAATTGTACACCTGGAAAAAAAAAAAATCAGATCAATTAAAGTTTTGATTTTGTGAAAAACTATTATAATCATACTAAAATTGAATTAAAAAAAAAAATGGCTCACATTTTTCTGATTTGTGCACCCCTCCCAAATTTGATAAATTTTATCATGAAGGCAAGAGGGCCTTATAAAATCGGAAAAAATATTTTCTAAAATGTTAAAAGGAAAGATAAGGCATTAACTCAGTGGTAGCGCGCTGAAATTATACGCGGAGGTTCCGGGTTTGAATATAAGAAACGCTTGAGATTTTTTTTTCGCCCTAGGATCCTCTATAGCTCACTATCCTGTAACTGTCACCCTATTAGAAAAATAGAGCTCGGAGACAGGCAGTGAGTTGAAAATGCTCCGACCTTAAATTTCTAAGAAATATATTTCTGGAGGGTGTATACATTGATATTTTATCTAAATATATTCTAAACAATTATACATTATAATGAAAAGAACTGAACCAAATTATGGACAGACGCTTGCTTGGGAACTAGAAAATAAGAATGAGGTAAGATCGGCTTAGAGAGGAGAAATCTTGGGTATGAGGGACATAAACAAAACAAGAGCTTCATTCTACTATTTAATGAAGGTATTGGTGAGGTCGGGAGTCTATGGAAGATTTAAGGGACTGCCTGTAAGGAACTGTGCTGGTATTAACACGGAAAAATCGGAAGGAACAGAGGAACAGGAGGTAGGTGATCTAGAATTAAGGCACGCTTCTATCTCGCATAATAATGTGTACATTTCCTCGAAGGTTAATAATGATTTTCCAGCTACCCTGATTAAGTGATGCTTCAGAGATTTGACTGCTGCCTCTTAGAAGCCTCCAAAATGAGGAGAAACAGCAGGGATAAAGTGCCGGTTTATGCCTATATTGGCAATAGAGTTTTTTTTAAAGACTGACCAGTTTCTGAGTTATAAAGTAGTTTACGTAGTTCCTGTGAAGCACCTTCAAAGTTTGTAGCGTTATCTGAGAATATGTCCGAACACTTGCTTCTTCTAACAAAAAAGCATTTTAGCGCTGCGAGAAATGCATTTGTTGATAGATCTGTAACAAGTTCTATGTGAACTGCGCGAGTGCAGAAGCACATAAAAACTGCGACATATGCCTTAATTTTGATGTGCCTTAATTTTTATTTACGTTATGTATACTGTGCCACAAAAATCTATCCGTGTTCTTGTAAAAGGTCTAATTAGGGGTCACTCTTTCGGCAGGTAAATGGTGCATTATTTGAGACAAGGATTTAGGCTTTACCTTAGAACAATCCATACAATTTCTGACTACATGTTTACAAATATTTTTACCATTCAATGGCCAATATTCTTGTCTAATAATCGCCAAAAGACTTTGTGGACCTCAATGAAGATATTGTATATGTATGTGCTTACAAATTAAATACGAAATATAAGAATTTTTTGGCAAAACAATAGGATGTTTTAGACTGTGAGAAACTTGTGAAGCGTTTAATCTCCCACCTACCCGAATTATTCGATTTTCATCTAAAAAGGGAGACAAAGACTGTCTGATCTTGTCAAACAAATCAGTGGACTGTATTTGAGAAGGTGTAGTTCTGAATGCGGGGAAACAGAGAATAGTAATTTCAATAATAATGAATAATAGAACGCTTACCTTGTAAGATGTGGACACCGGCGTAGCAACGCCCCAAGGAAAGGGATCCCAAAAGGAAAAGAGAGTCGACTCCCCCACTACCCTGGCCCCAGATACCTTTGTGAACGTAGATGGTGTCCTCCAGTCTAAAAGGCAAGCAGATTGAAGGCCAAGTAGGCATAAGTAGATTTCTTTGTATGATGTTCTGTACTCAAGCGGGGAACATGCGGTGTAACGAGAATAGCGGAAAACTGTGTACCCGTGAAAATGCGGTGTAACGAAAGAGGTGAGAAACGAGACGCTCGTATACTTGCGGCAAACAAACAGAGAGAAAACGAAACACTTAATATGCGGGGTAGCACATGGAAAATGTAGAGCACTTCCGTGCTCGTACGAGCGAGGGTACAACAGAACCAGTACAGAAGTACTAGAGAACTAACTGATTGGAGGTGAAGCTGAACAATGGCAATCAGAAATTATCGTAAGTACGACAACAGCCGAAAGTAACATATGTATTGCGGAAGGCATATATTGGGGGACAAAAAGGAGTCATGAGATTAAACAAAGACTTTAACGTACTATTCGACTGGACATGTCTTCCAAGATTTAAGTCTCGAATTTCTTTGGCTTTCTTGTAACTTTCTTCGAAGTTCTTTTCTTGTACAGCCTTGTATAAAAACAATTTGGCTCTTTTAAACTCCTTTCTGTCCAAACTTGAACCTCCTAATAATCGGGAATTAATTTCACTCAAAACTTTATGTTTTAGCTTAGATTTAAGTTTGGACAAAACTCTTAAAATCCAAGATGTTACTCTTAGGAACATTCCCAAAGTGGAAAATTTATTGATAAACTCTAGGTCTCTATATTGGAATGTAAATAAGGAGTACTTTATCTCTCGCCTTTCAGGAGGTGAAACCTAAATCCGAATTGTGAATGTACCTGAGGTTCACTGAAGTTCATCTAGAAGGAACCATTTGGGACCAAACCACCAAAATCGGCATTATTTGAAACGTGTTGCCCTTGAACCTCTCGAAGCGAGATCGGCAGCGATATCTCCTCAAGGTACATAACGCCAATGAGAATGTTGTGACAATTCCTGAATAGTGGTTACCTATTGGCTACATACGTTTTCCGCTGCTCTAGAATGCCTCTAATCCATGCAAGTATAATTTGAGTCTGTCCAGTAGGTACGGCTGACATCATGAAGTCGTAACATTTTTACTATCTTACACATCAACTCTGCTAACATAACTGCCTCACATAGTTCCAAACGAGGCAACGTCTCTGACTTTAACGGTGCTACCCTTGCCTTTGCACACTAAAGTGGAGGTAACAATCACAAAAACCAAGGATATGTGTTATCGACCATGTGCCTTGGTATTGATAAATGATTAAATTCTTGTAATTCAATCCTAAACTTTAGCCCCTTATCTCTTAAATTAGCAGGAATTGCTTCATCCCAAATTAAACCAATTTGCCACAACAACTGTACAAAGAGCTTGCCTAAAATTGTAACCTATATTGAGAACCTCAAAGGATCAACACACTTAGACACATCCGTAAGTTTATCTCGCTTCGAAACCTTATTGTAGCAAGGAAAACCACAAATCCTAAATTCAAATGCGTTTGCAGACGGCCTCCAAACTAAACCAAGTATCTTAATACAACCATCCTCGCCGATATTCACAATGTGATGCGCCTCCGAATCGGAAGCAGATATATGACCAACAAGTTCTCAGAATTGGTAGGTCCACCACTTGCCTAACACAAAACCACCTTGCCTTAAAACGTCAACGATTCGACTCTGAACTTCCTTAACAACCGCCTCTGAATCGGTTGTTAAGGAAGTTATGGTTGTTTATAACCAAAGCTATTTCAGGGAATTTATCTTGGACTTCATGGACTAGATTCATTTATCTAGACTTCA
This sequence comes from Triatoma infestans, assembly GCA_011037195.1. NCBI lineage: Eukaryota > Metazoa > Arthropoda > Insecta > Hemiptera > Reduviidae > Triatoma > Triatoma infestans. Next base: position 160,499 of record JAAEAF010000351.1, read on the forward strand.
TGGACTAGACATTTATCCTGGACTAGCTGATGCAGAGATCTTACAGCTAAAAACGGTGCAGAACTTGTGCCATAGTAACAGTACATAATCGATAATGCTTAATTGCTTCATTAGGCTTATCTCGCCAAAGGATTCTTTGTCTCTTTGCTCAGGATTGACATAAATCATTCGAGACATTTTACAAATGTCGCCAGTGTATATTTAAATTTCCGAAATCGTAAAATTACTTCGAATAAATCATTCTAAAGTGCTGGACCTGGATCCGGAAGATCATTTAATGATTTGTTATGTATGCCCCTAGGTGGTCGGACTGTATTTGCTCTGTGCAAAGTCTATGTTGTTACATTGTTTGACAAAAACATCCTGAGGATGGGCGAACGCCCGAAACCGGTCGGTGACTACAAAAAGAAGCAGGCTATCATGAAAAATGTCTCTGAAAAATCCATTTATCGATTCTGGTTAGGGAAGCTTTAACCCTAGCGCGCTGTGCTACTAATTCCTTTCATTTTATCCTCCATGCCTTAATCCTAGTTAGGAAAAATGAGGGAATAATAAATTGTGATAAAACCAAGTAAGAAATGAATGAATAGTAAATTAGAAGGAGAATGTCTCATCAGTACCTCTTGACAACCACAATAAATGCTCAAAATTGTACTTTGACGAATATGAATCCGGCCCGGAGGACCAAAAATATGTAAGGAATTGGAGCTTCAGAATTCTTCAGCGTTCCGTTCCATTCCTTACTATTTGACTGGTTTTTCATAAAACAAACACTTGAACTTGATAACTTATATATTTACTTGTCTGACTAACACACACAGACTGGCAGCTTGAAGTGGACTGCGCAAAAACGAGCACTTACGACAACTTAATACTGCTGCCACGTTAACAATACTTTATTGATTTATTTAGTGTATAGACTACATTAGTTTCTATTCTATTTAGTTCTGTATAGACTTTATTTTTATTTGCTAGGTACACTTGTACAGACCTGAAAAAGGCAATAAATTTGCCGAAACATCGGTGAAAATTTTGTAAGAGTTTTTTTGTGACCGAACCTCAACATCCATTTTACATCAAATTCAACGGTCGTAACGAACACAAAAATCTTAAATTTAATTATCAATAAAAATTATAGATACAAGATGGAACTTTACAAATGGATTTTTAGAGAAGTCTAATTTCATAGTTGTCTTAGAATTCTTCGATAATCAATTTTATCGGAGAATGTTAAAATAAAAACTGTCATATTTCCTGCTAAACAACTAAAAAAAAAACTAATGAATGAAGTAGTACTTCATGTGACGAATTTAACCGATCTCTTCTTCTGTGATGCCGAAAAGAAATATTAAGTTTAAAATTAGCGCGATTTGTTGCTTTTTGAGATACATTTCTCAGTTAACATCCTTTGTTTTCTACAACCTTTTTTGTCTTGCACAAATGACCTCCAGAACATTTTATTTCCCTGAACGTTCAAGTGTAAAATTCTGGCAAGAATGCAAGCTTATCCTTATAATAAATGTAATTTATTACAACAAATTACAGGAAACATATAGGTTTTACAATGTCTAGTGGAGTATTTTGAAGTTGGTTATTTTTTGTTTTGAAAAAAAAAGCGGATTTGTTATTTGTAACATAAATTCTTTTTTTTTTGTAGATCATGGCAACGAGACTACTTAGGAATATATTTGGAAAATAAACTTGACTGAAATAATTATTCACAAAATAATTACTAATGCAAATAAGAATATTCATACCAAATTAATAAATTATTATAGAAAGTAAAGAACACTTCTTACTGTAAAACTAATATCATTAATGTTACAATGTTTGTAACTAATATTATTAGTTTGGCTTATATTTTTTGTCTTTTATCGGTTGGCGCTCGGAGCCCCTTCAAGGTAAAGCCCCTCAGGTGCATTTCTCGCATATGCCCTCAGTCGATCTGAAGCTTAACATAGGAAAACTGGGATGGCTGGGAAAGGACTTAGTCTAGGGCACTCGCCTTCAAGGTTCGATTACTGTGAAAGCAAAAACGGTTGGGACCCAGCATCGTGAGAAAAGATGTGGAGCTACACTTTAGTAATAGCGAACCTTGTTAGCGATGACCAGATCTAACGACGGTGAGAATCGCGGTATGCTTGCTTTATTCTTTTACTCCGACCATTGTGACAATTTATAAAAATTTAACGATATTGTTGGTTTAACACATCTTTATTGTCAAGTATATGAGGTTGTTGCTATAGTTTTTACACCTTGCAATCAAATAATTGGTATTTATTAGGAAAACTGAGAACATGCATGGTTATTTGAGCTAGCTTTTTTTACAATGTTCGATTATAAGTGTATTTTATATGTTTAAGTATATATTAAATTTTAACGTGTCAAAATTATCATTTCATTTATATTTAGAAACTAGAAGCAAGTGTGCTCATGTTCGCTGTTGTCAATCCAACCAAACCAACATTCAAAACAAGGGGCATACTCCAGTGTAATCTCCAATTATAATTCAAACAATAATTTAAAAAATTGATTATTAATGAATACCTAAAACCGCAGGACCTGAGCAAATATTGCCTTCTATTCTCCAACAAATAAAGCTTCTCCTAAGCAAGAATTTCCGAGCAATCTACCGTTGAGACAAAAATAAGTTAAAATATCATTAATCTCGCATCTCTTCCAAGCAATCCCGTGCTTACCAAGTTGTTGCTTGACAAATATGCGGAACCTAATATTAGCGAAACGGGTACACTGACCTAGATCGTCACATTTCTGAGGCAAAGGGCTAGATGGCCCATTTTGTGCCAATGACCAGCTAGTGAATACACCGTCAATCGCTTCCACTCAACGCACCCACCAGTAATGCAAACTATCCTACTCTTGTGGAGAGAAGATACTTCAAGTCTCCCTGTCTTATAACTTTTCCTCCATTCTTTGATTTTGTACAAGAATGGAACTACTACAGTCTCCCTCTCTCTTCAAGGACACGTTACAAGAATGTAAATCCTCTTTGCCTTCTTTAACAAGATAACGGATACTAATATAAAGCCACCTAAGACCCCTTCACATATGTGTTCATGCTAGAGTGAACGGTTTTACCGTATGGTCAATGTAGGCGACAATGTTTCACTTGACTGAATGTGTGTGTATATAACCGACCAAACCCGATTTTAGGCCGAACTAGTTCTGCAGTCAACACGTGTCAAGATGAACTAGTTTATCCTGTGCAATATCAGTTTGTCCTGATAATAAAATTCACACTTCAGGCTAAACTAGTATCGCTTTGGACTAAACTGATTTTAAATAATGGTCTAAGAAAATATGATCATAAATAGAAAGCAATAACAAAAAACAATGTTGGTTAAAATCAAACCGTGGCCGGTATAATGCACAGTGTAAAGTAAATCGCTCCGCTATCTGCGTTCAGCTTACCATATTCAGCTATAACGTTTCTTAGGATTTTGAGTCCAGTGGGTGCATTATATATCCACGTTAGCGAGGTTACCACGCCTCCAGACGGCATTAAATAAATATACGTAATGTATTTAGCAATTCGCCTGTTGGTTATAATTCTCTCCATATCTTCTTTATTTCGGTTACTTGCAGGTGTAGATTTCAAGTAAACAAATAAAATGAGATGAAAAATATGAGCCATTTCTATTTAAAAAAAAACAAACAGAACAATTGATTATAAAAAATTCAAATACCCGATAATTAGGGTGACCTGTCATCATGATATTAAGAGAGTCATTAAAATCATCCTGCCTATGTAAGGAATTCATAAGTTCCTCATTCTGATTATGAACTGAAAACAAAATGTAAAGAGTAATAGTAAAATTGTTCACAATAGAAAATAGAGCAATAATATTATTCTATGTACTACTATTGTAATGTACCATGATTTGTATGATTTAAATGAAATATACCCATTTGATCTATGATGGGAGCCATTCTTAAAGTAATACCAACAAGTAGCATGCAAGTAAGCAGTAGGAATCCAGCGGTAATAATAATTGTCCATCTTGCTCTCTTAGGCAGATCTTCAGGATCAACTATCTAGCGACAAAAAATTGGAATCAATAACAAGTAAAAGAAACAGTCTCTGAGAAAATTAGAAATTATTAAATTATGTTCAACAGTTTTTTGAATAATTATCTTATAAAAAAAATTGTTGCAGCCATAGCGTCATCATAGTGTTTGCTTTTCTTTAAGGCAGGTTTACTATTGTGGCTGAGAAGCTTGTTAATGTTAATGGTCGCATTTTAACTGTCAACAGGCGCTCTATTTTAATTAGTTATTTTCGTGCATAATAAATAATGCCTTAAATATGTCTTAAATTAGCTGATTTTCTTTAATTCAGAAGCAAGATGCTTGATTGTTCTGAACCCTCTGTAAACAGTTTCTCGAGGATAGACATCTTTAATAGGATAGAATGAACGCAAAAGGGTGTAGCCATTAGACGCATAACAGTTTACACTTAATCTTTGCGTATGTATGACCATGGAGAACCTTGTGGAAGAATTGCGATATTGTAAATTAAAAATGGGCTACCATTAGGGACGATAAGGAATTAAAATATTTGCGTTTGGCAAATATTTATGTTCGAGGGATGGGTATGGTGCACTGCGACCAAAAGAGGTCTATCGTGCCATTATTACAAGGAGCTGGAACTTATTGCAACATCAGAAGCGCTTGCTAAACTATACTCGGTATACTGAACAATCAATCAATTCCTCATGAACAGTCCAGAGTGGAGATTTTGTGGCTTGTTTTCGACTTGTGGCAAGAGAGCACCTCTATCGCCTTGGTATTGCTGAAAGCCCAACTTGTACGCTCTGCAGCAGTAATATTATGGACCGGCGCTCACTTCGACAGGTCTGTGAGACATTTGCGAACGTTAGACTTGGCTATTGGTCTGAATAATAATTGGTAACAATAACGGCGACAATAATTATACCAATTGTGACGACAATATGTCAAGATGCACATATTTATCAAAATTATATTGCGCAGCTAGACGTTTAATGGTTGATCGCCAATAAGAAAACCACTATCGTAAAAAAAAAAAAAACACTGACGATAGATTAGAATTTGAAACCTGTCAGAAACCACAAAAACTAACATGCGACGATGGATATAATCCCAGATCTCAAACAGTGTACTTTCGTAATTCTAAAAGTGTTTTATTTTTACGAAATTCTTAATCATCAAAAAATTTGCCTGCTTGAAAATTCGGGGTTCCATTTTTTTTCCTGCCAAAATGCTTTTCTTCTATAATTATTTTGATTTAACCCACAATTTGCAAATGATTAGTGAGAAAACTTTACTAATGTTATTAATATTGAATTCATCTAAGTATAATAATGAAATGAAATCACCTTTGGTTTAGCAACTATGGGTGGGCGATGTAACATGGGACCAACCATTCTTTTACGTTTTCTTCTTTTTCTTTTGTAACTTTCACTATCATCATCGTCCATGTCCAGTGTTACATAACGTTCTTCACCACCTACTCTCCTTTAACAATTAATTAACAAATCAGTTTTTAGTTTGTACTCAATTTTTATATAAAGAAATCATTTAAATTAAAAACGAAAGAGAAATAAAGAAATATATATATAATATACAATTTTTCACAAAATTCATTTTTTTTAGTCAATTGCATTCAACTAATGAAAGAAAGTAACAATATTATTTTAATTATAATTTGTCTTAGAAAAAAAAATAAAATCGTTGATATTCTATAAGCGAATTCTTCAGGGATGTGTAGGAAATAAAATATTTAAAATATTCACTACTGCATAATCCTAAATTATCTAATTTTATAAAAATGTTTAAACTTTGTTCTGAACATCACAATTTCCAAGTTTCAGGCTTACTGCCATTTTTCAAATAGTATTATTTGAAACATGCACAAATTGTGTTTTTATTTGAAAATCCTCAGGCCGGCCACTTTCCAACAGTTTTATATCCACCCGCAACGAGTGATTGTACTCTTATCTTAGAAATTACTTGTCTTTAAGAAAATATCGTACTCAGAATTAATCAGTAGCTATTGTAATATAATTTTTAACTTACTTAAGTCGGTAATGGCTTTATAGCCATTCGGGCAAATTAGAAACTCGTGGATTGTTCTAAATTATTAGAAAAATTCTTAAAGAGAAAAGTCAATAGCAAAAACTATATAAAAATTAAAAAAGATGTTACTTCAAATTCCAAGGATTTACTGCAATTATTCTGGATTGTCATTTAATATTATCATTTAAAAAGGAATTTTAAATCCTCTAAAACTTTCAATAATATATTCTTAGTTTATGAACAAAACAATAATGAGGAAAAGTGATTTCATCTTTTGAAATACATTTTTTTTTTTTTAAACTTAAAGCATATAAAAATAAAATCTTGTCAAATGAACAAAAGAGTTCAATAGAATCATAAGGAAATACGAATATTTTTCATGCTACAAATTTGTACAATAAAGAAGGGACCAATCAAGATCTTATTTGTTTCTTAAAAATAAGATTGTTACAATAAGATGGAAGTATCTTTTGCTGAGAATAGTCATTCAGGGATAACAATAGATAAGAATCAACAGCTATTCGCATCATCAACAAATCACAAACATCAACGAATGATTATGTGAATTCATACACATTTATAAAGTCTGGTAAAAAGAATTTTGAAAAAAAAAAAAAATATCAGGGCCAGGGGTGATTTTCTACTCATGCTGTATATGTTTAATGGAAAAATGAAAATATGATTTGGAAAGATTATAAAATATAAACTGAAATCTGTAATCTTTTGAGGGCCTCCTGAAAATGATTAACATTTACTAATAGTAATATCATGAAGTTGTAAATTATTAACTTATTAATCATTGATAATTTTTTATTGATCTTTAAATGATATGCTTCAAGAATCAGGGAAATTCTGAAATAGTCGACCTGCATAATGATGCAGATGAAAGATTATATGTAGAGCCTAAATTCAACATTCGAAGCTGTGTAAAATCAATGTCAAAGAGGAAAGGGGATAATGTAATGGAAAAAAAATTAGAATTTTATCTAAACAGCACTGGAGATTCTATATTGCTGATACCAGCCTCTAATGGGGCCCCTTTCTTACTCCCACTTGAATGGTACACAGACGAGTAGGTTAGTATTAAGCTGCCCCTCCCTCTTAGAACTGTATTTAGCCCCATACAGAGCTAGAAAAAAAAAGTATTTAAACTTGACAATCTCAGAGCTTAGGCCAATCCTAAGTCAACATACAACAAGAATTCTAAAATCACTCTCGAGAAGTAAATAGCCAGCCTATTATACAGAAGGCTATACAAAACTTTCAAAGATTTATATCAACAACCTTACAAAAAGTAATCAAGTGTCATCACTCAGCTCTCTACCAAAAGTTTTTTTACAGGCCAAAAAGCACTAAAGACCTAGCCAAACTAGCTAGCTAACAGAATCGTCCTTTAAAGGAAGCAAGAGTCCTAACTAGGCTACCTTAATAGCCAACGCTATCATTCCACATCATCAAAATCCTCAGCCACTCTATTCTCTCTAAATCCACTTTTATTCTTATCTAGACAAAAGGATAACAGCTCTTTGTACAAACAATGAATCTGTAGAACAAAAATGACTGAATGAAAATGAACGGAGTAATATACATCTATGAACATGCTGTAATTATGAAAAAAACAATGTGTGGTACAAACGGTTTTTATTATTTTTACATAGAGTTGAAATAAATTCGTACGTATAATAAGGAAGATTGACTATGTTATAAAACACAAAACATAAATCTTTATATAGATTTATAGATGGATGCAAATGAAGTAGATCTTTTTCTTGGGCACATAGAAACAGCTGGTCAGGTGGGCAACAAAAGTAATTATAAAAATTATCACTTACAACCTCTTTGAGTGTGATACTAACATGCCTGTACCATCATCCCATTGTCTAACTTTACGCAATGCAGACTTAGACCTTGATCTGTCTTTATGTCTGAAACATGAATAATTTTATATATATACGAGATATATATATATATACAAAATATAAATCATGCAATAAATATAATATGGTGATGTAATGGTATAGAATGTGGAGTATAATATGTAGGGCAACAGTTACATCAATATTCAACGTCAACATCCAAGTAATAAAATGAATTTTTAAATTTATTGTTTTTCATCTGCGATTTTAAAGAAAATACACATCTTACTAAATTTAAAAGTGGTACAATAATTCTTTAGATTTTATTTATTTATTTCTGTTATTAGCCTGGTACATTGTTTCTAATTATACTTTAAACGCTTTAACCATATTATAGAACTCAAGTTTAGGACATTTTTCATTCATTTCCAAACTAACCTAGCAGTAAAACGACTTTTATTATATGTACTTTTTTTATGTTTATTTATTATTCTTATTTTTGTTTTTTTTTTGTAATTACTTTTGTAGACAATTTTACGGTTTTGAGCTATCAATTTACCTTTTATTCAATAAAATATAATTAATAAATAAATAAAAATATTGATCACGTGGATCAGTTTCAATACATTTAACTTAAAGTGTTAAGACTTATATCATCAAAGAGATGCTTTTATTTTGGAAAAACGTTTTAATTTTTTATTTATATATTTATAAAAAAAAAATTACAAAAATAAGTTTATGAAATTGGTAAATTTGTAATATATTTGCAATAATATTCTATGACATTAAAGGCCCCTTTCGGGCGACCTTAATATTTTTATTTGCAGATAATAAATGATAGGTCTTTAGCGGAGTAGCTAACCTTCATAATAACGCTAACCACCACATTAAATCAAGGACATGATTTACAATACTAATATAAAACATATATTTATTTACCTGCAATGCCTATGATGATGGTGATGTTTAGGCAGTTTTGGTGGAGGCCTATAATATTTTATATAACTATTGTCTGCTTTCATGGCTACAACTTTGCTGTCCACCAAAGCAGCTAGCAATGATTCCAATTGCACTCGCTTCCATTCGCCCTGTAACAAGCACTATAATAATTGAACTCTACAATTCTTATAATTAAATTCTTAAAGAAATATTGGTCAATAAAGAAAATATTAGTAATATTTTTCAGTAGTTGAAAATTAGTGTGTTGAAAATATGAAGAATATTTAAGCTTGGAACCAATAGTTGTTTGGATTAAGTATAGAATATAATTCTTATTTAAAAGCTGATATGATATTTTCTCAATATTAAAGTACCTATATTTTTATTGAAAGTAGATATGTTACAAGTAAGCAGAAGCCAAAAATGACATGGAAAATTATGTAAGAATTGCAAAATAAATAAAAACGCATTAAAAAAAAAAAAAAACAGTAAGAGAAAGTAATAACACAATCGGTGGGGAATTCTGGTGGCAATTTCTATAAACAAAAAAGGAACAATGAATTCCTATGCATTTTTATCTCCGGTACAAATTAATAATTGACGATCACAAAAAGTTTTGGTGGCAATATTTATAAGTATTGAAATAAGGGGGCGGAATTAGCTCAACGGTAGCGCGCTGGATTCCTACGCAGAGTCCCGTCTTCTTGTCTAGCAGTAATGCCCTTAGATTTTCTCTATCTAGGAGCCTCTGCAACTCACTCCTCAATGATAAGCAGTATTGTCTGTAGCGAGTGAACACTGCACGGAGGCCGGCAGTGCACTGAGAAGGCTGGAAAAAGCACAATAGATCTTTTAGGTAGGACATGCATTACCTCCTAAAAAAAAAAAAAAAAAATCTAAGTACGAAAATAAACAAACATGAGCTCCATTTTTCTCTGTTCCTGCTGCACGTTCCAACAATTTATTATTATTATTTTTATAAAGAAGTGTGAAGGGAACTAAAGTTAAGCATACTTTCCAATTAATTTCTCAACTTTAGTGGCTATATCTAAGGTGAAATTCTTGTCCCTCATTTCTAAAAATTATGAGTATAAAGGGAGCTCCTAGAACATATACTCATCTCCTGATACAGTCCTAATATTTTTAGGATGTCCTTAGACATAATATATTAAAAGTTGTGAACTGAATTTATGCGGTACTTTTTCTTGATTTCTAGGAGAGAGAGAGAACTCTGTTGAGAATTTTTATAAACACAAAAGGATTGCAAATGAGCTCCTATGGTTTTCTTATCTCCTTAAATTCACAATATTTGACACAGTTTAATGTTTTTGGTTTAAAGCAGATTTTTTGCTTATTCATAATATCCTAGAGTAAAGTGGCCGCCCTCAGATGCAAAATTTTTGTAATGAAACTCAATAAAAATAGGTTTTTAAAATATTCCTATTAAAATCAACCGAGAACTGAAACTAAATAAAACTCTACTATTTATATAATAATATAGTATTGTTACTTTTAATTTAAAATTGTAGAAACATGTGATAATAATTACATGGGATAATGTGTCTTTATTGAAGTATAGTAGGTATTTAAGAATAATGCTTTATCTTAAAGGAATTTCATTTCTGTTTCAATATGACAAAATTAAAAATGATACTTGGTTTTTATTTAGTGATTAGTTTAACTTGAAATAAGTCTGAATACACGACGCATTTAGAGAGGAGCTCTCAAGTTATAAATAACTCATTTTGAGTTGAATTTAACACGATAGTATTAACTTATTTGCTGCAGGAGAATAAACCATAGATTAGATCCTTGATTCTAACAGGAAAAAGCCGTGTCAAGTCTTTTAAGAAAAAAGAAATTTAGTCTTTTGTAAATAATTATAGGAGTTTATTCAAAAATAGATTTGAGCTGGTTTTGATTTGGGGAACACCATTCTTTCTTGAAGGAGTTTTCTATATTAACTTTAAGCTTGATAAGTTAAATTTTATGATAAAATTAAAAATGAGCAAAAAACTTTTCGTATAAATAATAAATTTTAAGCTTATAATTTCAAAAAATAGTGCAGCTGTTTTAAAGTTATTTCGTTCAGCGATGGCCGAGGTAATTTAGTTTACATATTCAAGCACAATCTCTGTTTATACAATCTTGTCTATATGTAAATCATTTCTTTAAGGTCTAATATAAAAGCTTAGCATTTTTATATGTATGTATATATATAAGCCAAGTAAGATTTTGTATCTGCTTTTATTTACATACTTAAATATTTATTTTCTTGTTAATTTCACTGTAATACTTTGAATTTTGTGATCTTAATTTTATTTTGTCAACGTTTGTTGAATAATTAGTTTATTTATGCATAACTGAAAATGGTTATTTAAAAAAAAAAACTTGTTCAACAATTAATATTAATTAATTTCTTTGTAATATAGGTAACTAAAACATGGGATTAATAAGATATGGTGAGGTCAAAATTTAATTCAAAATTACAGTTAGTAAAATATTTTGGCCCCTTAAGCTTCCAATTTTTCTGTTTCCAAAAAGTATAAAATAGGCATTTATTATAGTTAGGGTTCATCGTGTTTTTGTTATTAGAACCTTAAATATATTTACAAATGCAGTCTCAGAAACTTAGTTGCTGATTTATGCAGATGATATTGTTTTACTTGCCACGGATCCAATATCTTTGCCAGTAATGATAGATTCCTTAGAAAGTTATTGCACGTTTTGGAAGAAAGTTAATGCAAGTATTTGGAGAAATCCAAAATTTTGGTTTTACGAACGGTGGAAGATCATCCAGAAGGGAAAGATGGTCTCTTGGTTCAAAGATTATAGAGGTAGTTAACGAATATAAATTTTTGGGACTTTGGCTAACATCTGCCTTGTCTATGTCTAAACATTTTAAATACAAGTTAACAAAAGGAAAACAATGTTTAAATGACATTTGGTATGAATTCATTGAAAATAAAAATATTGCCCACTCTGCCAAAATAAAGCTATTTAATTAGATCTGTAGATCTGTTATCAATTATGCGGCTCAGGTTTGGGGATGGCAGAAGTCTTATGAGTTAGACAAACTTTTATATTTCTTTATTAAAAAACTATTTAGAGCCCCCCACGTACAATTCTGCGTTTTGCCCACTTTGAAACAAAATTACCGTCAATTTATCTGTTTACTTTAAAACTATTCTTAGATTAGATTTTGAACTTCCAAATCATAGATACCCAAAATTTTAGCCTTACAAGTAATATGTAAGTAAATGCTCTGATTTAGAAAATTTCTATTTACTTTAAAACTATTCTTAGATTAGATTTTGAAAATATTAGAACTTCCAAACCATAGATACCCAAAATTTTAGCCTTACAAGTAATATGTAAGCGAATGCTCTGATTTAGAAAATTAATAATTGTTTACAGACCTATGGTTTAAATACAGATCTAAAGATAGAAAACTGTAATAATATTAAACTCTGGAAATTAACTTTTGTAACGTTCAAAGAATCTGTAAGGAACTGTGGCTGGCAACACTGCTATTCAGTACTAGTGTTCGCGCGTTTTACACACCTCATGTTTTTTCCTAGTTACTACACTCACCTTCTCATACAAGTGTACATGAACCGTCTCTTTATTTATCTCTTAAGTGCAGTATATGTGTATATTACTGTTTTTACTTTGTACAATTTACGTTTTTCTAATAAAGGCATACTTTACGTGAATCAGTGGAGTTAAGGTGACTAGTTTCATATATTACCATCACCCCACCAGCATTTCCACATTGGTGAACCCGAGGTGATGAAAACAGAAGAGAAGAACGATTCACCATCAAATGCCGAACAACAACCAATCAAGGCGGAGTTAGCCCATATTTCGGTAAAAATCCCTCCTCTCTGGAGAAAAACAGTGAAGGCACGGTTTATGAGAATAGAGGCACAATTTATTACAGCTGGCATCACCTCTGAGGTAACAAAATTTAATTATGTTTTAGGTTCCTTGGAAGCCGACATCGCCGAAGTAATTTCAGATTTTCTGTGCAAACCTCTTTCAAATACCCCTTTTACAGATTTAAAAAACAGATTAATATCAGAGTTTGAAGAATCCGAAGGGCGTAAAGTTAACAAATTATTAACAGAAATCGAACTGGGTGATAGAAAGCCATCTCAATTACTTAGAGAAATGAGAACCCTCGCTGGTTCACAAGTCAACGATGAGTTCTTACGAACTATTTTTATTCAACGTCTCCCCGTAACAGTGCGTACTATTTTGGCTTCATGTAACGACACGTTAGATAGCCTAGCCGTAATGGCAGATAAGATAATCGAAGTGTCAATACCCGGCCCTAACATATACGCAGCGCAGGAGAAAACACCTCCTGAAACAAATAACGACAGAATATCTAAATTGGAAAATCAGATTGCACAATTAACTGCGTCAATTAATAGATTAGAGGCAAACACAAGATACAGACCCAGGTCTAAAACTCCTCCACATTGTTCGGAGAGTACAATCTGTTGGTATCATCGGAAGTTTGGGAAAAAAGCAAATAAATGCACGACCTCCTGCAACTATTTAACCGCTCAAAATTCAACTACCAGCAAAGACGTAAACTCCCATGCACCCCGTTGACGGCGGCAAACGATGGGAGCCCTAAATTTAGCCGCCTCTTTGTTCATGACCGCACATCGCGAATAAAATTTCTCATTGATACAGGTGCAGATATATCTGTACTGCCTGCCACATTGCGCGAAAAACAGTGCGTAAGGAAGTTATATGCCGCAAACGGTTCAATAATAAATACCTACGGCGAAAAAATATTACGCCTAGACTTGGGGCTCAGAAGAAAATTTGTCTGGAATTTTATTGTCGCTGGTGTAAGCACCCCTGTAATTGGAGCAGATTTGATAAAGAATTTCGGACTCATGATTGATCTGGCTCGACGCAGATTAGTCGATAATGTAACTGGTCTCTCTACCATGTGTGCGATACAACAGGTAGAACATATCGACACTGTACACATAATGCCGTCTAACCAAAAATATGCCTACATTTTAAAGAATTTCCCTCGTTTGTTGAAGAACGACATACATTTTTCTTCTCCAACCACTGATGTTTCACACATCATAATTACTAATGGCCCTCCTGTAACCGCTAAACCACGGAGACTACCTCCTGACAAGCTGGCAATAGCAAAAACTTCATTCCAGCAAATGCTAGACATGGGAATTTGCAGACCATCGCAGAGTTGTTGGGCCAGTCCATTGCACCTAGTACCAAAAAAGGATGGATCATGGCGTCCTTGCGGCGACTACAGGGCATTTAATTCGGTCACTCAACCAGATAAATATCCAATACCAACCTTCAAGATTTCAATTGTCAGCTATCAGGAAAAAATCTAAGATAGATCTAATAAGGGCATACCACCATATACCAGTTCACTCTAATGATGTCCCGAAAACAGCAGTGATAACACCATTCGGCTTATTTGAATTCGTACGTTTACCATTCGGATTACGAAATGCGGCACAATCTTCCAACGTTTTTTAGACAACATTTTACGTGAATTTGACTTCGTCTACGCGTACATAGATGATATTCTCGTTGCCTCCACCAATGAAGTAGAACATAACACACATTTAAAACTGCTCTTCTCTCAGCTAGATAAATTCAACATCAACATAAATTTGAACAAATGTCTGTTTGGAGTACCTGAAGTTCCATTCCTAGGTTACCTCATTTCAGAAGATGGTATACGTCCACTTCAGGAAAGAGTTCGAACAATTTTAGATTCCCCGATACCACGCACCATACAAGAACTACGCAGATTCTTAGGCCTCACTAATTTTTATCGTAGGGCTATACATAAAGCTGCCGAAATTCAAAGCAGCCTTACAGATCTCATTAAAGGTGCTAAAAAGAACGATAAACGAATAATAGAATGGAACGAAACCCAGGCCGAAGCCTTTAATAAACTCAAAATGGCACTTGCTAATTCAACATTTTTACATCATCCCACTGCAGATGCGTCATTGACTTTAATGGTGTACGCATCAGACTACGTTATGGGCGCTTCCCTTCATCAAATTAAGGAAGGCAAACCAGAACCTCTCGCATTCTTTTCAAAGAAACTGGACGCAACACAACAGAAATCTCAGCTTACGATCGCGAATGGTTAGCAGCCTATTCCGCTGTCAAACATTTTCGATACATGCTGGAAGGACGCGACTTCCCTATTTATTTATGTCTTTCAGCAGAAACCAAAAAAGGCCTCACCAAGGCAACTGCGGCAGACAACTTTCATTAGTCAGTTCACAACAGACATCCGATACACTAAAGGTCGATAGAACATAGCCGCTGACGTTTGTTCCCGCATCGCCTCTATCACATTACCTTCGACATTTTCAACGGACGAGATTGCCAAGGCACAAAGTACAGATGACGAACTCACAAGTCTCAGAAACTCTCCAACGTGCCCATTAGAATTTAAAAGCATCCCTCTGACAATCATCTAATTTGCGACTCTTCCACAGAAAACCTACGACCATATATACCGCAGCCATATAGATTTGCGATATTTAATTCCCTTCATAACTTAGTACATCCAGGGGTGCAAGGATCTATCGATCTGATACGCCGACGCTTCATATGGCCATCAATCAAAAATGATGTTCGCTTATGGGCAACTTCTTGCGTACCCTGCCAACGCTCAAAAACCTCGCGACACACAACAACAACCATCGGCCAATATCCGCCTGTCGCAGCCAGATTTTCTCACATACACATCGATATAGTAGGACCACCGCCACCAGCAAGAGGATTCCGCTACCTAGTGACAATCATTGATCGATTCACCCGCTGGCCAGAAGCCATTCCAATTAATGACATCACAGCTGAAGCAGTAGCAGAAGCTATTTTGTTCGCTTGGATTTCTCGCTTCGTACTTCCACAGTATATAACTACTGATCGAGAACTACTGATGCCAATTGTTCAAATCCCTCACTGAAAGTTTCGGCATTCATCACATTAAAACAACAGCATACCATCCAGCTGCAAATGGCAAGACAGAACGCTGGCATCGTCAGTTGAAGTCCGCTCTCAGAGCACAACTTACGAAGACTGGATTTCCCGACTCCCGTTTGTCCTACTAGGTCTCAGGTCTTACATGAAATCTCTTCAACCTGTATATGATGGACCTTATCTAGTGCTATCCCGGGCCGAAAAGCATTTCGATGTTCAAACACCTCAAGGTAAGCAGACGGTTTCGCTTGATCGCTTAAAGCCCGCGTTCCTTCTCAAAGAAGAGAACACATTCACTGGCTCAGCCACCTTCCTCTCGCCAATCAGATCCGACCTCCATCGTACCCATTCAACAGAAAACCACCAGGACAGTTACGTTTCCTAAAAGATTCAACTGAACGTTGTCAGTGGGAGGGGAGTGTGTGGCTGGCAACACTGCCATTCAGTACTAATGTTCGCGCGTTTTACACACCTCATGTTTTTTCCTAGTTATTACACTCACCTTCTCATACAAGTGTACATGAACCGTTTCTTTATTTATCTCTTAAGTGCAGTATATGTGTATATTACTGTTTTTACTTTGTACAATTTACTGTTTTTCTAATAAAGGCATACTTTACGCGAATCAGTGGTGTTAAGGTGACTAGTTTCATATATAACCATCACCCCACCAGTATTTCCACATTGGTGAACCTCCACAGAACCATTTTTATGATTAAGTGCAGCTAAAAATAAGCAATTCTACAAGGTACAGCACGCCTAATAATGATTTGGATGTTAAAAATGACTTAATTGATGAACAGAACCTGTCATCTATTAGATGGATTTTTAAGACTAGAGACGATTTACTTAGTCTTAATTATACATATTTTAAAAGCACTGATATCTCTGCACCATGTGAATCGAGATAATCTGTTCCACTTCCTTGCTGTGCCCATTATTGGACAACATTAGCCTGAGTTCTCGGTTCTCTCTGGTGGACATTTTGAATGGTAGAGATTGGATTGCTTTGGTCAATTTTTGTAAAATGACATATAGCCAAAGATTAAGTATTGTTCTGTAAATTAAATAATTATTTCTTCTTTTTTTCATTTGTTTTGTTTAAATTTATAACTGCATAGATTATTAACTTTTAAGTTTGCTGGAATAATTAAGTTTTTTTAGTAATGAATAATTTTATATGTGCACAGACGATCCACTGACGGTTGAAAACCAAGTGTTTTCTTTGTTTATGTTTTTAAAGAACAGTACCATATTTTGTTTTTGTTGGTATATGCGAATTGTAAGTAAAGATTTTGTATTCTGTTCAGTCTCAGAAACTGCTGGGATAAGCTAACATTGTGGCTGATAACTTTTCAATTCAAAGAGAGATAAATTGAAATTTTCGAACAATCTTGGAATTTCTATAACATTTTACTTGTACCTATTTAACGCTGTAGTTTTGGTTTTTCAACAAATTTTGAAAAATACAAATTCAATAAAGTGGTCACCTTCCACTTAACTAACCTGCATTATAGTTGCATTGAGTCTCATTTATTGTTAATGTTTTTTCTCTGACTTTGAAGCAAAAATTTTACTATTTTAACTTACATTGCACGCAAATCCTACACTGTAACCATGAACCGTATTCTTTTTTTTTATTATACATAAAAGAAATCCTCCTCTATAAATCTGTGCAAAGTTCCAACCAAACAATAGGTCTTTTAGCTGTCTTGCACATGTTTTATGATAATTCAGTCTGTTTTGAAAAATAGAAATGAATTTGGCCAACACTTGAAATTTTTCAGAATTTCTTTTAAAGTAACTTATATTTCTTGTTTTATATACGCGAAATTCAAATGATGTACCTGAAATGTCGATTGATCTTCAAATGAGAGGCTCAACTGTTCGGTCACTTTTTTTGGTGATCAACCGACTTGTAGAAGTTCGCACGTTTCATATTACTTACAACGTATTGCTCTATGCATTTCGGGAATAAATTTCCAATGGTTTATCCCCTCAGAAACTAGAAATCCAATCACTCTGTGTTTTCACTGTATGCTATTCTGTACAGTGCATCGTTGAATGAGTAAATAGAGGTTATGTAACCTGAAATAATAATGGTTAGGCAGCTGTTTTAAACAGCTGACGAGGATATCACCTTAATACCGTTATTCTTTGTAACTTTACCTATGAAATTACGTTCTCAAACTGATTAATAAAACGCTGCAATAAGTAGCATACAAAAAATAATATTAAATTCCAATATGAAGTCTACGTTAAAGATAATTACAAAAATAGCAAAATTGCCAATTATGGCAGCCGGTGTGTTAGTGAGCCTTGGCAATACAAAGTATACATTTTGTTTTCTTTTTTAACTAAATTAAGTTTTGTGCGCTGAGGGAAGGAAGAACTTGTTGGTGACCATTTCTAACGAGATCTCTCTTTTTTTATTTTAAAAAATAAAAAGTTTTTCTGTGCCTCCATTTTTTATTTATCTTCATTTCAACAGTAATATTAAACTAGTCTACACTTGTATTTATCTATCATCTCTCTCTCTCTCTCTCCTTCACTCCTCTATGCTTTTATCCTTGGTATTGTTAAAATAAGTACATCTTGAGATTTTAATTTCTATCTTCAGCACTAGTAAAAACTGCTGTTTCATATTTGACATAATTTATCATATTTTTAAATGTTTTACCATTCTTCTTCTCTTGGTTTATATTGTTCTCTTTGTGTATTCTCTTATTCATGTTCCTTTTAAGCACGCCTTTTATTTTTTTAAGTTACTCGTTCTATTGTGTAAAATTTGTTCTTTTATATTTTCAAAAATATATTCTCGTCCAGTCCTTGGTTTAATTACCCATTCAAGGCCTTTACAGGAATCGTATGAATATGATTTTATATGTAATAGGATATCAAGAGAGGGATCCATAGCAGAGAGGGAGAGAGAGACAGGATCAATATAATAGGTTTGAGAAGGAGAGAAGTTGAGTTGGATAGATAAACTAGAAGTAAAGATGAACACTGTATAATAGAAAATTAGCACAAACTGCCTGGACTTTACACTAAAATATATAAAATGGTAGTGAGAGGTAAGGAGAAAGGTTGATGACGCGTTGTGACTGTTGTATGAACTCTGCTGCAAGACTCTGTCGGTAGACTCCTTTCTATGGCTGACCCAGCTGTATTTAAACAGTTTCTCCCACTCTAGTCTCTGGCCTAAAATAGAGAGTGATCCTGTCAAATTTTATGTCTCTCTCTCTCTGATATGGATGGATCCCTCTCTTCGGATCCTATTACATATATGATATGATTTCGGGTCAGTTCAATGGTGTTTTTTCGAAATAAGTAGCGTTAAGTTTTGACAAATAAGTTAAAAAAAATTGCAATTTATAAAAAAATCTAATATCAATAAACCGAATAAAATGTCTATTGGTAGATTTTGGATAGCCAGTGCTAATGAACTTAGATCACATTGCCCAATTGAGCTCAGAGATATCTCTGCTAAGGAGACAAATGACTTTTGGACGAGTGATTTGCCTCAACCTCACTGGGCTCTGGAATGTTCAGAGCATGATGAACCCACTAAGACTAAGGAAAGCTATGAAGTGGAAATCTGTTTGACGTCCATACATATTTATGAATTTGACGCTTCCAAGAGATTCAAAAATACTTGTTGATTTGAAGACTAAATGAATCAGAAATGCGTAAGGCATCCAGGTGTTTTAAAATAAACAAAAAAAAAGTTCATAACTCACTGTTGTGTGCTGATTCTTATCTTCAGCAGTAACATCTTTTTATTGCTTCTTGGTGCCGTATTCGGGTTTCTACCATAAGTTAGTCAGAGAAATCTTTACAAGAAACATTTGCGATGTATAAAAATATTATTAGGAAATTTCGAAATTGATATTTTAAGAAAAACAAGCAATTCAAGCCGTAATGGACAAGATGTTGTCCCTTACCAACAAACCAAAGCTTATTAAAATTTGTTGTGGTGGTTGGTTCCGCAGAGCTAGAAAGCATCAGAGATATTTTCCGTGGCAGCCTGCTTCATTTCGTGGCAGTGTGTAAACTGAATTTGCTCTGTGCAAGTCTGTATTGTCACACTGTCTGTAAAACGCATCCTGAAGATGGGCGAACGCCCGAAACCGGTCGATGATCACAAAATGAAGCAGGCAACCAAGGAAAATGTCTCTGATGCTTATTAAAATGTGATTTTTCTTTTTTCGGATAATTGATTTTCCATCGCCGCATTGGTTTGTGCAAATTAAGCAAATTTGGAATGACGCTTGCAAAGTAACTGACCTCCTAATCAATCTAGTTCAATTTTTAGAACATTCGGGTGTGTGTGTGTGTGTGTGGGGTGGGAGGGGGGAGTTGAATCAATCAATGAACAATTTCTCATAGCAGAACACAGAATTAGAAACACTTTTATAACTTTACTAGCGTTTTCAACCTTTGCTATCTGGGATCCCAACCCACCAGAAATGGATTCATTCTTTTGATAATAATAAATACAGAGATAACCAAATTTGTTGTGGTTGGTTCCGGAGAGCTGGAAAGCATCAGAGACATTTTCCGTGATAGCCTGCTTCATTTTGTGGTCATCAGCCGTTTTCGGGCGTTCGCACATCATCAGGGTGCTATTGTCAAACAGTGTAATAATATAGACTTGCACAGAGCAAATACAGTTGATACAGAGTGCTCTGTGCAAGTCTATGTTATTACACTGTATGACATAGCATCCTGATGATGGGCAAACGCACGAAACTGGTCGATGACCACAAAAAGAAGCATGCTATCACGGAAAATGACTCTGACAACCAAAATTATTTGGCCAGCCGCTCCTTTTTCAGATTAACAATTACTCAGCTCCCCCTGCATAATAATAATAATAATAATAATAACATACTTCATTCCAAAATTACAAAAAACAATCAAATATACAACTGCTAATAAAACAAAAGTATATACGGCTTGGATAAGTATCCGTCAGCCGGAGATTGATGTGATCAATTTTCAGCATCAAAAGTAAACATACAAAAGGCATATAAGAAAAATTAATATAAAATAGAAGAAATTAATTTCTTTCTTGGTTTCGATGTAAATATAACAGAATAGAAAATGGAAACAATGATATAATTATACAAGATTGAGAAGCAGAACGAGATATGTACTAAACATTATAAAAATAAACAAACTGCAATAGTACTCTTTTTGTTGCAATTAATCTGTCTAGAAATTGAACTCTTGTACAAATTCATATCTATAGAACCATGCAGAGCGTACGTATTTAATTAACCCCTTGCAATTCAATGAATTCAGAAGACACCTAAGAGACTGCAGTGAAAGAGAACTCACACCTAGGTAGAGCAAGCGAAACTCCGCTAATATAGGACATTATGCGAGAAAGTGCACTATATCCTCTTTGGCTCTACGATTACATAGTGAGCAGAGTTCTATCTCTCGCTCAGCCCAAGGTGTAAAATTCAAAAATAATAATGCCCCTCTCATTTTAAATAACCATCGCAAATCGTTCAGCGACAAGTGCTTAGGACAATCCGCACCAAATGAAAAAATCCTTACACTCAGGTCTAATTTCTTATAGAACAGAAATCGTGAAAATTGTCCTGCACGCAACGCAGACTCATGTCTATACGCTAGCCTGATATTTTCTAATAGAACCGACAATTGTCGTTCAAGTAAATTAAATTATTAGCAGAGAATTCCAATTCGCAATTATATTTTTGCGCCAAAACAACCCATTTCTCAAACCAGAAAGTTCTGCGCCTGATGACTTCCAATGCCACCAGTATCCTGGGAAGCCGGTGTGCAGGAAACTCAGTACTTTCAGACAATATCTGAAGTGTAAACTTAAAGTGAAAACTTCAAGCAAATCGACACCCGTTTCGAGATATAGCATGTAGTTAGGGGTAATCGATGGAAGAGAAAACAGCTTCTTGATAAAAAATCTCAACAACTTTTCCAGGGCCTCATACCGCTGGAATCCCCAAATCTGTGCCGCGTAGCAGGCAATCGCTCTGCATACCGAATTAAATATCTGATATTTATGAGAGAGAGGCACCATGTTACTTGAAATAACTCCCATCCATACAGAGTTTAGGGCCAGCTTAGCTGCAGAAACCTTCTCCTTAATGTGGGTGTCAAAGCTGAGGCGAGGCGTCATAGTAACTCCCAGATATTTGTAATTATTAACGACCTCAATTTCTTGGTCACCATATCGCCATTTCTCTTTTCCCGACAATCTACCACCCTTCCTGAAAACATCGATTTGTGACTTTTTTAAATTAACTTCAAGACCCCAATGTTGACAATAACTTTTAAGAATGTTAATATTGCTTTGCAACTGCAAACTATTCTCGTCCAGGATAACAATGTCATCGGCATTCATTAAAATCTTGACAACTGTATCTGCCACACGTATCCCATCCTCCAGAAGCCCTAGCAAATCGTCCACAAAAACTGAAAAGAGTATTGGGTTCAAGAGACAACCTTGTCGCACACCACTGGCCACACTAAAAAATGCCGATATACCTTTGCCGCCTCTTACAGCACAAATGGTTTCCCTATATAAAGCTTTTAATATTGTTACGAATTTGGATGAAACACCTAAATTCAGCAGTGAAACAATGCAGAACGACTGACCCGAGCTCCCCCTGAATATCTAGCTTTTTTAATTGAACAAACTGAGAGATGCAGTGAAAAATTTGCATTATTTTATATATCTTTATTTCAATCTAAGTCCTAAAACTTAATTAAAAAAAGGTGTTGTTAGAAACAACACACGCAGAAGCTTAAAATTATTTATCGAAATTGACCATTGCAACATTTGCATTACACACAGAAAATTACGATAACGAAGGGTTAGTATTAAAATAACAATCAGGAATAATATTAAAAATAATTATATTGAGAAGGATGAACCTGATGCTGTACCATCAATTTGATTGCAAAGCTTTGTCTTTGTCAGCCGCATTCTTAAATCACTGCGATTAGTTAGTTGTTTGCAATCTTTTCTTTTCTAAAATATGGTACAATATAGTTCTTTGTCTTGTTGATTAGTTCGTAGTTCCTTGCATGAAAATTTGCTCTCTTACGAACTAGAATTAGAATAGTTTTATATGTTTAAGTAATCATCATTAAATCGTTTGGATAGGTAATTCTGTGGGAACTATTAGTAGCTAAGCTACATAACCTCCCGCTCACTGATTCAATTAGTTACCTGTTGTTTATACAATGTTGAAAACAATTAGTTGTGAAATTACATTTCAATGTAATCCTGAACTTGTATACAATTAACAGTCAAAATGTTAACTATTCCAGTTTGTATAGCCAGAATATCCTATCCAGAAAGTCACTGTCAAAAGAAAGAAACGCTTCACTCTCATTATTTGGAAGATCAGTTTATAATGTGGAAATGAAATCACAGAAACTATACAGTTCCCTTAAGAATTGCCATGAGGATATTTTGATGTTGATTGAGCATCTTGTTGGAAGTGGCATTTACATTGAATCAGTGTTATAGAAAGTTCAGGATGTCTATGTGGTTGGCAAGATAGGCTATTTCTTCCACATAGAGAATACTGTAATGAACTATAAAGGCATTGCAGAAGCCAGCATTAAAAACTCCACTAAATATATAATGAAAATATATCATTGATTTTTAACAAATTTTGATTTTATTTCTTTTAAAAAAATCTGACAAAATGTTCAAAATATTTTTTTGCATATTAACAAAAAAATTACTAAATATAATTGCAACAATTAACTGTAAATGCACATACGATAATAATAATAATAATAATAATAATAATAATAATAATAATAATAGGTACTTAAAAGTTAGGTTACTAATAATGGAACGTTACCATGTTCTGCAATACGTGGACATATATATATTCCCGGTATGAATACAACGACCTCCCCGCCGCCCGCGGGCAAAGAGATTTATGGCCATCCAGATGAACACATAACCATTACCGTTCGCCCCAATTCTTTGTCCTAAATTTCCTGTCATCTCCATTCTGCTGTCGTCTTTTACTCTCACTCATTTTTTTCTATTTTTTATATTGATCGAAACATTATATCGATTTTATACTATATTTTATAAGTTCATATACACAACTGAATTCTTATTGAATTATTTAAAAAAAATAATACCAATTTGATGCAAATCGCTCTACAGAATGTTATCTTTTTTTTTTTTTTTAATAATTTTTTTAACAGTGCATTTAGAAGAATGCAACAAAATGAGGTTCATTCAATAAGTAACGAGACAAATCGCTGCAGCTCAAAAACGATTTATTTAATCAATACAAAACTTTGGCTACTTTTCAACATGTCCCCAGCAACATTTACATACTTGTCCCATCGTTCTTCTAATTTGTGTATGCCTCTGGCATAAAATTCTTTGGGTTGATCTTGAAGCCACTTTTGCAACTGATTTTTAACTTCTTCATTGGATTGAAAATGTTTCCCAGCTTCTTGAAGGGGTCCGACTGGGCGAGGTCGTGGCTGTAGGGGGGGATATGGAAGGATCTCCCATCCCCACTTTCTTTATGGGCGTCTGTAAGTTATCTTGGAACCCATCTCGCACAAGTTTTCTTGTTCTATTGCTTATTCTGAATAATGTTATGGACAGTTCTAACACTCGCGTGCACTTCTTCAGCTATCAGTTCAACAGTAATACGCCTACTGTCCTGAATTAGGACAGTAGGCGAGATTCGAGGGAGGAAGTTGCAACTTCGTTGCTCGTCACAGACTTACACGGCCACTTTTAAACTGTTCTACCCTTTTGTAAATAATTTTTGAACAGTTGAAACAATTATTCCCATACACTTTCAACATTCTTTTGTGGAATTTACTACCTTCGATACCCTCTGCAACTAAAAATCTAATTACTGAGTGTTGTTCTTCCGAGATGCCATGCTCGAGCGGACTCGCCATTTTTAACTGAATAAATTTGAGGTTATGCTTACCAAATACTCTCGAATAGCTGATGAGAAACTAAGAACAAGGATGCCAACTTGATGCACTCAAAAACTATTGTATTGATTAAACAAACCGTTTCTGAGCAACGGCGATTTGTCTCGTTACTTATTGAATGAACCTCGTATATCACCAGAAATGTGTTTATAGACAACATTAACGCTTCTAGGTTACACATAATTGGTAAACATGTTAGTTAAGATTTTTCTCAAACACTCTCTCTTTTTATAAAGTAACTATAGAATCGTAGACATTGAAATATACCGCAAATTTCCAACTTAAACGTTTACACAGGATTTCATTAAATACATTCACGAACACATTAACGAATTTCGCGTATTTCTTATAAATAAAAAACATTTGATGCGAAAAATTCACGCGACTGACTCTTGCTGCAGTTAATACAATTTAATTAGAAAATTTTCTTTAAAATTGCAATGTTTAAAAAAAAAAGAAAAAAAAGTGGGACTTGTGCCGATTAAATTTACTGAAGACTCCCCCCCCCCAAATTCTTCTAAAGTCAATTTTTTCCGGAAAAATGTTTCAAATACAAGTGATATGTTTTTATTTGTACCGTGAGTTTTCCAAATTTAAAGAAAATCGTTGCTAGCCGATTTCGGGAAAATTTAAATATCACAAACACTGTTTAAAGAAAGTAGTACTTTCTACTACATTTATTCGAATTTTTGATTCGATTGCAAGTTCTCAGGGGGGCTTATGTTAAACCAGGAAAACGCTGCGACCACTGAGGTGTTACTGGAGATATACATATTTAGTTTTTGAAGGCGAGCATGTGAATCATGTTTTGAGTGATTTACTGCTTTTAGCATGCTGTAATCTGCAAGATGCTAACTACAGAGTGGCTACAAAATATGCATATTATTTATTTAAATCCTGGATACTAAGAAGCGTTGCTTCATTGTTTTAATATAACGGTTGTGGGAAGGAGAGATAATGGATTTTAGAGAAATAAACTAGATGATATGCTGAACACTGTATAATGAAAAGAACATACAAACTGCAAGGACTTTACAGGAAAATAGAAGTTAGGTAGCGAGAGAAATATAAAGAGACAGACTGGTTGACTAATGAGAAGGAAGTAGATAGGTTGCTGACTCGTTGTAAACAGCATGAACTGTACTGCTGTCGCTCTATTTATATGAATCAAACTGTCCCTACCTAGTCTGGCCTAGAGGGGAAGTAATTAAAATTTGATTCATTTAATGTGCTTCTCCGCTCTTTGGATCCTATGAATCCTTGATTCAGATCCCATTATAGTTAAGAACATCTAAATATAACTTTAACATTTGTTAAACTAATATAAAATTTAGCACTTACAAGCGGGTCTCGAACTAGGGACCTTCCAATTAGAAGTCCATGCTCATAACCACAACACTAAAAATCTACTATTAAAAAAGGTTACGAACTGCTGCACTAAAAGAATGTTGCCCAATGAAAAATGTTTTAAACTTCACTTTTAATTTCTAAAGATTAAAAATACAACTTTTTAGCTTCACTTTTAGCCATTAATTTTAGTGGAATAATCATCTGTTGTAAAAAAAAAAAAAAAGTAATTTTTTATATTTTCAAGTCTATATTATAAATGAAAAGAATTTTTACTCTATTTATAAGAAAGGACAGGGTCATTCAAGTGCATGATCTTCTTTTATATGCAAATAAAGATGTCTACAAGTAGTGACAAGCATGCAGCACTATAACCACAGCGAACACTTTCTCTTTAGCTCAAACAAAATCATGCGATTTAACAGTCTGTCAACTTTCAACATATTTGTTAATGCCACTTTCAGATTATGAAAACATGTTTGTGTTTAGATCGTTACGTAATGTAAATATAAACAGGATAAACTATGTATGAATGTCTGTATGTATATATATACAGGGTGTCCCAAGGTATATGGATGACTTTTCCTCGAAAACTAAGATAGCTAGAAAAAAACTAAAAAATACGTGTCCCTATAGTTTTTTATTAGAAAACCAAATTTAATTTGCAAATATTTTTTGGTGCTTCCAGAAGCGAGATACAGGCACCAACTTCATTTTTTCAAATCGGGAGGTGTGGTTTTTATTTAAGAAATAGATCCCTCTATTTTTTTGTAAGAAAAATTTCTGTGAGTGATATTTTACAAGTTATGAATGAAAACATGATTCCTATAAGAAATTTCAAAATGATATTATAACGGTTTTTTGATTGAATAAAAGTACTATTTTATTATAAATTTTACTCCTCATTAATTACTGATCTTGCTCGAACTGGCCCCCACTATTAGAGATGCATATACATGTTTTTTCCTGCCAATCGTATCGTACCTTACGACCAAAGAAATACATCTTTCTTTCACATTACATTATTCAATCAAAAAACCGTTATAATATCATTTTGAAATTTCTTATAGGAAACATTTTTTTCATTCATAACTTGTAAAATATCGCTCAAAGGAAAAAAACGTTCAAGTAAATTTTTCTTACAAAAAATAGAGGAATCTATTTCTTAAATAAAAACCACATCTCCTCATTTGAAAAAATGAAGTTGGTGCCTGTATCTCCCTTCTGGAAGCACCGAAACAATTTGCAAATTAAATTTGGATTTCTAACAAAAAACTACGGGGTCACGTATTTTTTAGTTTTTTTCTAGCAATCTTAGTTTTCGAAAGAAGTCGTTATCCATGTACCTTGGTACACCCTATATATATATATATATATAAAACTACCGAAAAACCGTTGAAAGAGTTAAATTCAAACACTATGACTTTCTATGTTACAAATGTCGTCTTCTGTTTTCTTTGATAACTGTTAACGGAAACTGAAGGATTCCGAAGAACATTAACAATGACAGGACAGATTTGTTTACGTCACGGCTTGTACTTTTTTGGAGCTAGAGCTATGCCTAGGTATATATATATATAAACAAAGATGGCTTTTCATAGACAACTAATATGATGAAATATTTCTCTGCTTTTAAGCAGAAACTTGTATTTTAAACTAGGATACTGTAATGGAATCAAGCCAGCAAATTCGCCATAGTATTTTCAATACCAGCCGCAGCAAGCTTTACCATCGTGCCTCAAATTGAACTACTCACAAACGATTTCCTCAGTCTCGCCAACTGCAATGTATTGGCGAATGAGCTTCAACTTAAACTGACTTATATCCCCATAGAAGCTGTCTCGAGCTCTCAACAAGTGATAGGAGAAACTGGAATAAAAAGCTGGAATTCTGGAAACTTAAAAAAAATTCGCCAGATAAACTTCTGAAGAGTTCATAAATTTCAAGATTAACTTTGAAGAGTTCACCAAGCTAGCCACCACCGTATTAGCTAGTCCATCTAAGCAAGAGTTCTAACAAGCCACATCGCTCCTGTTCAAGCGACTATTCTACATCATTCAATATACCGAATATCATTACTCTTAGTTCAGTCACTCTATATACACGCTTCTCTCCACACTTGTAACATTAAGATATAAATTGTGATCGACACAGTCAATTGTGTGTTCTCATTTAACCATTTTTTAATGTTTTTCTTGGTACCATTAAAATAATACATTATTTTTTTTTTTGGTGTTTTATTGTGGTGCGCCATAACTCGCACCATAAACAGATTCGAGAAGCTAGAATTTTGGTATTACATTTATCCAATTATAACAAGTTTATATTATAAAAGTCACAACAATGCAATTACAAATCAATTAATTTTTATGCAGTTTTTATATTAGACAAAATTTATATGTCTAATAGGTCTGGGAAAAAAAGATGCCCAATTTTTGGTTTAGAAACAATTTTTCAGTACTTTGGGCATGGAGATCCTTGTCTAAGGAAAGCATCCAGCATTAATCGTAGACATCCTCGGGGGGGGGATACAACTAAACACTGTATTGGTAACTGAGATGTTTCAACTCTTTAACTGCCTTTGGGATATAATGCCACGTTTTTCATAAGGTTGGGAGGTTTTAAAGATAAAAAAAAAAGGCGCTAATGGGTTTACGTATAGGATCATATTATCTTCAGTAACAAAATCCATTTTGACGAGTTCATAAACAGTTGGTCAGTTTTTCACCGATATTTATTATAGCTAAGTATTATCTTCCTCATTTTGTACAGTGTAGTTATTTTTTCCCCGCACTGACATTATTTGCTGCTTAAAAAATAAAGCAACTTTAAAAATGTCAATCCTGTAACTTTTCACCTTGTGAATTTACGGATCGACAAAAATTTTCTACAAACTTGTAATAATTTGGTCATTTAATTATCTTCAATATTGCAGAGATGTTACGATAAAACAATATATCGGTAAATAGTGAAGATTGTGGGAAATCTGACGAAACAGTTCCTTTCGAACCTCTCTAAATTACAAAAGTGATAGGCACTAAATATGTGTTCCATATACATACTGTTTAAAGAAAATTTTTGTAGCCTTTAATTCTGTGCAAGTGGCGAAAAAACTTTAAATTTAAAGTTCAGAGTTCTACTTGGCGGATTTTTATCGAAGCTTCTTTCATGATAGAACCTCTGTTTTTTTTTTTTTTATAAAAGTAACTGAGTTTGAACATTATATGATTTTTTTCGTTTTTGAGTTGTCTACAGCAATTAGGGAAAGTAAAAATACTTGTTATTTCTATTGATGAACTTAAAAATTATGAATCTAGTTTTCCCAGTAAGCTCAAGGACATCCTGAAATCTGTCTGCGAACTCGCAAGGTTAAGAACCCCCTGATTTAGTTATTATTATTATTAATATTATTACCAACCATGGGTGGGCTATACCCCGGCACTGCAGCCAACAGAGGCTTATTGTGCCATCCCCAGTAATTTCTAGTAGATGGACCCTCCCTCCTTAAGGAGTTTGAGGGCTTTCACCACCAGATCATTTTGGGCTACTATCTCCTCCGGACGCAACGTACCAAAGGTCTCGTACCTCAATTTAATTATTGCTACGCAATCAAATAGCATGTGGGGGGCCGTTTCCTCCTCCGCCTGGAACAAGGGTTCCCCGCTTATGAGCCCTACCTTGTGCAGATGCTTCCTGAACCTGCCATGACCCGTAAATAATCCCGTCACCAGAGAAATCTGGCTCCTACTCAGACTAAGAGTCATTTGGGTCCTGAAGTTTACACAGTCCTGACATCATCCTTTTACTGTGTATGGCACCAGGGCTTCCCCTCCAGAGCTCTTCATGCTTACTGCGTTACCACTTTTTAATCACCGCACGAATCGCTCCGCCAGTTATCCCCAGGACAGGCTCTGGACCAATAAACGGAGTATTTTCCCCGTTCCTGGACAGTTGGTCAGCTGTCTCATTTTGGTCAGTCCCTGTCCAGGCACCCATTTCAGCTGTACCTAGTTGTCTCGAGGAGAGTCTCGACAATGCCTGTCGACATTCCTTCACTAGGGATGAGGAGGTTCTGTAACTATCTAGGGCTTCACTCTCTGATTTAGTTGAAACACTAAAGGATTCATAATAGTTCTTGCTTTTATAACATCAAAACTAGATGTGATAATTTTGTCATTTTTGGCTTCTCCA
Source organism: Triatoma infestans (assembly GCA_011037195.1). Lineage (NCBI taxonomy): Eukaryota > Metazoa > Arthropoda > Insecta > Hemiptera > Reduviidae > Triatoma > Triatoma infestans. Next base: position 190,909 of record JAAEAF010000351.1, read on the forward strand.
GAAAAAAAATAAAAATGTAACATTGTCCCAGAATAAGACTTAAAACATGGTGAATTAATTTTTTTTTTTTTTATATCTAGAAATTAATACAGTTACGAAATTTTAATTAATCTGGCCAATTTTTTGTTTGATTCAAAATTTATTAATATAATAAGACTAACCTCTCCTTGGAAGTCGCCATCTGTGGCGACAGACTTTTTTCTCATGTCTGGACACATAGCCTGCTCCCCTTCCGGCCAGCATTCCTCATCTGACCTGCGCACATTACAATAAAAATAAAATTATTGAGATACCTATTATATTGGAACAAGAATTATAGAGAACTCAGCTTTCACTATTTTGTCTCATCTTCATCTCATTATAGAGAGTATCATCTCAGTCTCCTATTGGCCGAACTCTGAGAACCAATTGTACAGTTCAAATGCAACAAAAATGTCTAGTAAAAATATAAAAAAAATTCTTCGTTCGGGAGATATTTTACCTTTTGTATTTTTCAAACTACCTTATCGTATAAAATCGCTAATAAACTCAGATGATGCTGAGTCTACAAAAATACGATTACACCATTCGAAATAGTATTAGATTTCCTGTCTTGGAAATCTTGTTTTCAATCTTCAGTATCATTTAAAAAAAGTTAGCCAGAATATTTCAAAACTTAAAATTGTGAAAAATTTGACATTTACTGATTTTTTTGAACAACTATTGGCGCTGGCAAAAAAACTAAAATGTTATTTCAACTATTTTATATCTGTATGTGGGTAGAGAGGTACATGTTCTTCTCTCATCTTGATATTTTACATATGTTAGGTCGTTAATTTCAAGTTTTTTTTCCTAATTGTAAAACTCAGTAGAGACTTCTCATATTTTTATATATAATATAAATCAATAGCATGGAAGAGAGGGATCTGGAGCCAGAGAGAAGACAGGACACTCTCTAGTTTAGACCAGATAGAGTGGGAGAAACTGTTTAAATAAGCTGGGTATCCATTCAAGGGAACTATGTGTGAGTCTTGCTGCAAGAGTTCATACAATGTCACAACGCGTCATCAACCTTTCTCTTTACCCTCACTACCATTTTATATATTTTAGTGTAAAGTCCAGGAGTTTGTTTTAATTTTCTATTATACAGCATTCATCTTATAAAATTTTTATTATCTTCTAATCCAACTTCTCTCCTTCTCCTGTATATATATATATATATATATAGTAGGGTAAAAAGACCGGTTCTGGGCCAGGGGCTACGGATACTAGTCTTTTTGGGGGTTGCAAGAACGCCGCTGCCAAATCAATGAGCTTAATTCAAAGATGACGTCATCAGATTAAATATTATCCAAATCGCGCCCCACCCCCACCCCAGGCCAGACCTAAATTCAAGAGATAGCCCCCAACCTCCCACCACCAGGCCAGACCTAAATTCAAGAGAAAAAAAAGATTTCTACATGACCTTGAATCGAACCAGCAAACCCAGCACTCACAGTCGGTTATCTAAACCAGTAGACCACCGCTGCCACTCGGTCCTATGTAGAAAAAGATCTCGTCTATAAATTTATGTGCGTTGTACGAGCGCGTTCCAAGTTAGTTGTTTAGTTGTAGTAGTGTGTTTTAAAAAAGTTTTTTTTATTACTGCTTACACCTATTAATTATAGCACGTAGTTTTCAACGGAAGAGAGAGAGGAAGTTAAGATGACGCAACATTTAAGCTGATAAGAAGGTTATAATTACTAATTACAATGTTTTACATATATATCGCAGAGCAGCTCGCTATCATCCTATCTTCGACCTTGAGGTCAATCTAATGCGATAACTTAGCATTATTTTTTTTTAATTGAATTTCAATCGGTCAGAAGACCGCACAACCGCTGTTATGACTCACTCGAGACATATATAGATAAAAACAGTTGGTTAGAAGATATTGCATAATTGTAGATGTCCTTGGTCTTATCAGCATATACTGTTTAATCACACCAAACCATTATGATACTGGGTGTTAACATTATACCTATTAAAAAATGCATACCAGCTAATAAATATTTTTTGAGGAGTTAGAATAAAAACTCATTTATATAATTGTTTTAAAAATTTTTTATTATCAATTTGTTACAATGACATGTTTATGGTATAATACATTGAATAATTAATAAAACTCATTTATTTAATTTTTTATGGTATAATACACTGTTTTGATCAATTAATACCAAAATATTTATAATGTATCATAAGAAACATAAAATTAATTTTTTGGTCTAATATGTTTACGCAAACGTTAATCTGCATCAATATCCTGCACTAAAATGTCCCGGTGTCCATAGGCCAACGAGTTTATCCCATCAGGCAGGATGAACCGTTTATTATCTGAGGCTGAAAGGCTTCGTTTATTAATTAAGGTGGAGTAGACTTTATGCCCTACCGACCGAATCGATTTCATTATGCTTAACATCGAGACATCGTTGAATAGGACGGATTTATAATCGGCAAATCCAAGTTTCTTAAGCGTAGATCTTTGCACGCCTTTTGCACGCTTCTTTATATCCCCATCCACATCAATAGCATACATCTTCGGACGCAATGCAACCACTTCGGTAATTATGCGCCCATCCACTTCATCCTTAAATTTCCCCAATACCTTTTTATTTTTAATTGAGAAATTCGGATGGCTTGGATGATATCCTGACGTGTCAAAATGATCTTCCATTTCCAGCATATCCTTAAAAATGTCATCTGTGCTGATACGGTACAATAGGGAGTCCGTATCCGTATATATTAAACGAAGCCGTTCTGGTCCATATTTTTGCAGCATAATGGAGTAATGAAATTTGAAAATTATATCCTTCGAGATCTCCAAAATAGAAAAGCCCACGTACGGAACTTTGTTAAAGTATATCCTCGTTTTGGCCATCCTAACACCAACCAAATTCTCATCATATATTTTAGCATCGAGGAATGTTGGCTTTGCAATTAATTTCATTAATCTGCTATCATTAGTGACAAGCTCAAAGTTCATCCTTTTACGCACATTCTCCATAGTCTTCCCAAAGTTTGCATTATTATATAATTTGTACTGATTCTTCTCAAAATCGTTGGTTGCACGAGTCCTCATATCCGTGTTTAATTTGATGTAAGGAAGAAGCCATGGTGATTGCTTAAATCGAAGGGCTCTACGAACCCGCACCAGCTGCAGCCCATAATCGAGGGCCTGTTTAAGAGCAATGTAGTGAACCACGTATCTCTCCCGCTTGCCAAGATGAGGAATCAATTTTTTAATATTTCCCTCACTGTTAGGAGGCGCCATTGTTTCTGCAAGAAACGGGAGGTCGTTGTGAAGCGGATGAAGATGTTCTGGATATTCCAGATCCACTTCTAATATATATCCAAAGTCGGAATCATCAGGGATGTCTTGAACTTGAATCTCTTCCGGCTGTTCCACCCATTCAAAGCCTCCATAAGGTAAAAACCTACTCTGTGCATCACCATATAAATTGTTTGCATCGTAATACATGATGAATACTGACTCTTGCGTTGGATCATAGGTTTGCATGTATTTATTATTGGCCTTGCAATACCGTAGGGAAGCCTGGCAGATACCTCCTCTTATGCCACGTTCGACCATTAGAATCATTTCATAATCAAGCAGAAGTTCCAATTTAATGCCTGTTAACCTCAACATAGCATCCCACGCCATACCGGGAGCAGTGAAATAATGCGCAGGATCGATTTTATGAGTACTCATTGTCACACGTCTAAAGTTTTCAAAGACATCAGCCAGCAACAAAACATCAGTCTTTAAATAGATATCACTATATTCTCCCAACGTTGTACAATGAAACTCGTTCCACACCTTCACTGCATGGTTATAATCCTCTTCGCCAATATGGCTGTCCGTCAAGGCGTTGTAGAATGCAACCTTAGGTGGTAAATTTTCTTCATCCAATTTCTGCCAGGAACTCACATAGTCGTACGGGAAAACGCCTTTTCTTAATACAAGGGGCAGCTGCGTTTCAGTGAAATATTTCGCAGTTTCCATGAAAGAAGATTTTGGTAAGTAATTAACTAGTTGAGCCAGACTCTCTGCCATGAATCTGAATGAATCCAAGAAGCGAAATTGAATACCATTAATGTACTTTGCAAATGAAATAAACTTCTCTTCAGTATGAGGTATTACATTAACTCTGCCTGGAAGTTTCCCCAATTCTTTAATAATAAAATGCGAATCGTACCCGCTGAGATTGTGAATGAATACTGGAACATAAGTTGGTTGCCGGCATCGCAAATTACAATTATTACATGCAGCGCCCCTATATTTGCCTGAAATATGACAATGATCCCGCACCTTATGGTTGGCTTCGCTGAATGTATGAATTGCAGAGATAACAGGTATCAGCTGCCTTCCATTCTCTTTCTTCTAACTCACTAATCACTATGTCCACATTTTTGTTTAACATCTTGCCAATGACTGTTGATAAATCGCTTAGATGACGTAAGAATTTTTCGGCTGCATTCTCTCCCCTATATAGAAATGGTTCTTTAAGCATCCAAAGATGTTCTATTTCATCGGTGGGTTTTACATAGGCGCAGAAAGAAAACGGTTCATGTTCCTGATAGTTCGTTGTAGATGATCGGGCTGGGGAAGGCGCACATGAATGTATAGGTTTTAAAAGGCACTCGAAATCGGCGTAAATCACAAAATTTGCTTTTAGCTGACGTTCAACGTTTTTAAATTCTATAAAAGGTTCTTCAGTTGGGAGTTTAACAGCTGCTGGAATGTTATCGCCACAATATATCCTGTGTTCTTGTAGTTTATCCTCTGCTGATTTTCCATAACGCCCATCAAAGTGTGTAAAACAGCGTTTACACAACTGTATTGCATGCGCATAGTTTGTTTTTTGCCCGGAAACCAACCTATTGAAATGTTTAATAAAAACATAATGTTGTTTTTCTCCATCTTGCATGAGTAAAAGGTCGCGATGGTCTTGCAGTTCTTCTTTAACAACCTTCAGCGGGTAAACACTATTATCACCATCCAACCCGAATACATTTATTGATATATTGTTTACTTTTTCGAACTTTTTGATCTGGTGAAGAGGCGTGGGGAATGAAACGCACTCAAAATTATAAGGATGGACCAGCGTTTTATATTTACTAACACGTTGAGGGTTTTTATCCACAAATTTTGCTAATACAGCATATTTAAAACACTCCTCGTCGTAATTCTCCGGATTTATACAAGCCTTCTTAGCAGCGATAGATTTAGGAAGTTTGATATATGTCGACCCTCCTAGCGGCTTGTACATATTTATCCGCAACCTTGCTCCATCTATCCCAACCAGCTTCCATCCACTCTTCTCTAACTGTGCCTCTTCCATTTCGTTCACTAATTTCTTGAATATATGTTCGAGAAACTCATCGATATCTGTGTCCATATAAACGGCCTTATTCCGAGTTTTAAATGATCTATCAGTTTGTTCCCCGAGTGTATTCTCAAACAGGCATTCCACCACTATATTAATTTTTAGCGTGCGTTTCTCTTCTAATTGATGTTTAATGAGCTCATATAGGCGCCTTTTAATCGACTGCAGAAACGTAGATAGATCTTCAAATTCCGCTGATTGCAGAAAATATGACTTTATTCTCCCCCGACATGCCGATTCATATTCTTCAGATGCCCGTTTTAACAATTCCGCTTTAGTTGGTTCCACACAGGCCTTCTCAGCGTCTGAATCATCATATCGCGCTTTCTTTACAGGAGGCTGGGTCAGTACAGACTATTTCATGTCGCTCGCCGTTATATCTATTCAAAAAAGTCCGTTTACAGCCCTTACAGACATACATCTGGTTTGCATTACAGTATCTCTGGTGGCGATAGAGATTCTTCTTCAAAGTGAATGTTTTTCCACATTTCTCACAGCTAAATGTTGCCATCTTGAACGATGTTGACGTGTAGAAAGTCACACGAAGACTGAATGACATAACATCATGCATTGTATATATACCTTCGGGGACCGACTTTGCGCATGCGCATAACTTTTCCCAAAATGTAACACAATCTAAAGTAATAAAGTACAAAACAACAAATGTGACACAATCTAGAGTAATAAAGTACAAAACAATTTTTGCGCATGCGCATAGCATTTCTCAATTCTAGAGTAAATTGGTATATTAATAAAAATAATTTTTTTGGAAGCGGTTTAGATTCTTTTTTGAAACCCCCAAATTTGGCGGATACAAATTTAAAACTTGTTTTATTTCCTTAAGAATAAAAATCATTTAAAAAACTTGTTTTATTTCCTTAAGAATATCATAATAAAAATAGTTCACTCATTTCATTTATTTATTGTGATGAAGAACCCTCTGTAATCTATAAAACAGATTTAAAAAATAAATATAAATACAAGTGGAAGTGTTTTCTACTTCAAACACGCATGACCAACTCCATGCCGGCCTGGTCATACTCTGAATATAAACTCTCGCAGAAGGTTGGAGGGGTGAGGGCAAATGAGGCAATCCCCACTTTACATCATTAATATTCCCCCTACTGCCAATAGAAAGAACGCAGCGAATTTTAGGTGAACAATAGGGCATATATGTAAGCAGTTTTTCTCTTCCAAAAATATTTTTTGAGAAAATGCACTTAGTATTCCAAATTAATGAAATTCATCGGTGTTTTTATGGAAAAATCATAAAAACTAAAAACTGTTCAGTAAAAAACACAGTTCCGGCTTACTAATTTTTCTTGAAACTCGGAATTTTGGCAATCCATTAATCTAGGCAATTAATTTTTGTCTAGATGGTAGAATTGTATAATTACATATGGTAGCATTTTAGAGGTAAATAAAACCCTGCCCCATACCTCAAGGCCCGCTTAAAATGAGGTTATCTGGAGAAATGTTTCAAGTAAAAGTTGTAGCTACATAGGAATTTTGACAGATAACGTACTGCTCGAACCCACTGCGTGTGTGTGTGTGTCGGATTCATTGACCTTTAGATAGCAAGTCTATGCATGTTTTTTGCAACATTGTGCAGTACTTGATTGAAGTATGATTATTTCACGCTAAAAGTTGCTAGAAGTGTGCACATGCATAGACTTGCTATCTAAAGGGCAATGTATCCGACACACACACACAATGCACGCACAGACACACGCACGCACAGTGCTATAGTAATTAGTTTAAACACGATATTCCGTCTGGGGTATTACAGCGGTGTAGCAACTTTTAGCGTGAAATAATCATACTTCAATCAAGTATTGCACAATGTTGCAAAAAACATGCATAGACTTGCTATCTAAAGGTCAATGAATCCGACACACACACACACGCAGTGGGTTCCAGCAGTACGTTATCTGTCAAAATTCCTCAAGCGGAAGTGCCACTTTACTGAATGGATTTTGCAATTATTTCAAAATGGCTCCAACAATTTTCAGTAAAATTGATATATCAACTACACATACAAGGATCTACAATTTTTATTTGAAATATTTCTCTGGGAAAATGCATTTAAGCCACCTTTGAGGCAGAGGTAGGGGTTAGGTTGACTCCTAAAGTGCTATTTCTGTTTATTACACAATTCTATCATCTAAATAATATTAGGTAGAATTAAATATGCTGTTGAAATTCTGAGTTTGAAGAAAATCAAATGACCGGAAGTGTTTTTTTTTTTTCAATGTTCTACTATTTTTCTAAAAACGGCTCCAACGATTTTCTTTATACTAAGTATGTGAACTATGCGTATAAGTAGCTACAACTTTTACTTGAAACATTTCTCCAGATAACCTCATTTTAAGCGGGCCTTGAGGTATGGGGTAGGGTTTTATTTACCTCTAAAATGCTACCATATGTAATTATACAATTCTACCATCTAGACAAAAATTAATTGCCTAGATTAATGGATTGCCAAAATTCCGAGTTTCAAGAAAAATTAGTAAGCCGGAACTGTGTTTTACTGAACAGTTTTTAGTTTTTATGATTTTTCCATAAAAACACCGATGAATTTCATTAATTTGGAATACTAAGTGCATTTTCTCAAAAAATATTTTTGGAAGAGAAAAACTGCTTACATATATGCCCTATTGTTCACCTAAAATTCGCTGCGTTCTTTCTATTGGCAGTAGGGGGAATATTAATGATGTAAAGTGGGGATTGCCTCATTTGCCCTCACCCCTCCAACCTTCTGCGAGAGTTTATATTCAGAGTATGACCAGGCCGGCATGGAGTTGGTCATGCGTGTTTGAAGTAGAAAACACTTCCACTTGTATTTATATTTATTTTTTAAATCTGTTTTATAGATTACAGAGGGTTCTTCATCACAATAAATAAATGAAATGAGTGAACTATTTATATTATGATATTCTTAAGGAAATAAAACAAGTTTTTTAAATGATTTTTATTCTTAAGGAAATAAAACAAGTTTTAAATTTGTATCCGCCAAATTTGGGGGTTTCAAAAAAGAATCTAAACCGCTTCCAAAAAAAATTATTTTTATTAATATACCAATTTACTCTAGAATTGAGAAATGCTATGCGCATGCGCAAAAATTGTTTTGTACTTTATTACTCTAGATTGTGTCACATTTGTTGTTTTGTACTTTATTACTTTAGATTGTGTTACATTTTGGGAAAAGTTATGCGCATGTGCAAAGTCGGTCCCCGAAGGTATATATACAATGCATGATGTTATGTCATTCAGTCTTCGTGTGACTTTCTACACGTCAACATCGTTCAAGATGGCAACATTTAGCTGTGAGAAATGCGGAAAAACATTCACTTTGAAGAATAATCTCTATCGCCACCAGAGATACTGCAATGCGAACCAGATGTATGTCTGTAAGGGCTGTAAACGGACTTTTTTGAATAGATATAACGGCGAGCGACATGAAATAGTCTGTACTGACCAGCCTCCTGTAAAGAAAGCGCGTTATGATGATGATTCAGACGCTGAGAAGGCCTGTGTGGAACCAACTAAAGCGGAATTGTTAAAACAGGCATCTGAAGAATATGAATCGGCATGTCGGGGGAGAATAAAGTCATATTTTCTGCAATCAGCGGAATTTGAAGATCTATCTACGTTTCTGCAGTCGATTAAAAGGCGCCTATATGAGCTCATTAAACATCAATTAGAAGAGAAACGCACGCTAAAAATTAATATAGTGGTGGAATGCCTGTTTGAGAATACACTCGGGGAACAAACTGATAGATCATTTAAAACTCGGAATAAGGCCGTTTATATGGACACAGACATCGATGAGTTTCTCGAACATATATTCAAGAAATTAGTGAACGAAATGGAAGAGGCACAGTTAGAGAAGAGTGGATGGAAGCTGGTTGGGATAGATGGAGCAAGGTTGCGGATAAATATGTACAAGCCGCTAGGAGGGTCGACATATATCAAACTTCCTAAATCTATCGCTGCTAAGAAGGCTTGTATAAATCCGGAGAATTACGACGAGGAGTGTTTTAAATATGCTGTATTAGCAAAATTTGTGGATAAAAAACCTCAACGTGTTAGTAAATATAAAACGCTGGTCCATCCTTATAATTTTGAGTGCGTTTCATTCCCCACGCCTCTTCACCAGATCAAAAAGTTCGAAAAAGTAAACAATATATCAATAAATGTTTTCGGGTTGGATGGTGATAATAGTGTTTACCCGCTGAAGGTTGTTAAAGAAGAACTGCAAGACCATCGCGACCTTTTACTCATGCAAGATGGAGAAAAACAACATTATGTTTTTATTAAACATTTCAATAGGTTGGTTTCCGGGCAAAAAACAAACTATGCGCATGCAATACAGTTGTGTAAACGCTATTTTACACACTTTGATGGGCGTTATGGAAAATCAGCAGAGGATAAACTACAAGAACACAGGATATATTGTGGCGATAACATTCCAGCAGCTGTTAAACTCCCAACTGAAGAACCTTTTATAGAATTTAAAAACGTTGAACGTCAGCTAAAAGCAAATTTTGTGATTTACGCCGATTTCGAGTGCCTTTTAAAACCTATACATTCATGTGCGCCTTCCCCAGCACGATCATCTACAACGAACTATCAGGAACATGAACCGTTTTCTTTCTGCGCCTATGTAAAACCCACCGATGAAATAGAACATCTTTGGACGCTTAAAGAACCATTTCTATATAGGGGAGAGAATGCAGCCGAAAAATTCTTACGTCATCTAAGCGATTTATCAACAGTCATTGGCAAGATGTTAAACAAAAATATGTGGACATAATGATTAGTGAGTTAGAAGAAAGAGAATGGAAGGCAGCTGATACCTGTTATCTCTGCAATCATACATTCAGCGAAGCCAACCATAAGGTGCGGGATCATTGTCATATTTCAGGCAAATATAGGGGCGCTGCATGTAATAATTGTAATTTGCGATGCCGGCAACCAACTTATGTTCCAGTATTCATTCACAATCTCAGCGGGTACGATTCGCATGTTATTATTAAAGAATTGGGGAAACTTCCAGGCAGAGTTAATGTAATACCTCATACTGAAGAGAAGTTTATTTCATTTGCAAAGTACATTAATGGTATTCAATTTCGCTTCTTGGATTCATTCAGATTCATGGCAGAGAGTCTGGCTCAACTAGTTAATTACTTACCAAAATCTTCGTTCATGGAAACTGCGAAATATTTCACTGAAACGCAGCTGCCCCTTGTATTAAGAAAAGGCGTTTTCCCGTACGACTATGTGAGTTCCTGGCAGAAATTGGATGAAGAAAATTTACCACCTAAGGTTGCATTCTACAACGCCTTGAAGGACAGCCATATTGGCGAAGAGGATTATAACCATGCAGTGAAGGTGTGGAACGAGTTTCATTGTACAACGTTGGGAGAATATAGTGATATCTATTTAAAGACTGATGTTTTGTTGCTGGCTGATGTATTTGAAAACTTTAGACGTGTGACAATGAGTACTCATAAAATCGATCCTGCGCATTATTTCACTGCTCCCGGTATGGCGTGGGATGCTATGTTGAGGTTAACAGGCATTAAATTGGAACTTCTGCTTGATTATGAAATGATTTTAATGGTCGAACGTGGCATAAGAGGAGGTATCTGCCAGGCTTCCCTACGGTATTGCAAGGCCAATAATAAATACATGCAAACCTATGATCCAACGCAAGAGTCAGTATTCATCATGTATTACGATGCAAACAATTTATATGGTGATGCACAGAGTAGGTTTTTACCTTATGGAGGCTTTGAATGGGGGGAACAGCCGGAAGAGATTCAAGTTCAAGACATCCCTGATGATTCCGACTTTGGATATATATTAGAAGTGGATCTGGAATATCCAGAACATCTTCATCCGCTTCACAACGACCTCCCGTTTCTTGCAGAAACAATGGCGCCTCCTAACAGTGAGGGAAATATTAAAAAATTGATTCCGCATCTTGGCAAGCGGGAGAGATACGTGGTTCACTACATTGCTCTTAAACCGGCCCTCGATTATGGGCTGCAGCTGGTGCGGGTTCGTAGAGCCCTTCGATTTAAGCAATCACCATGGCTTCTTCCTTACATCAAATTAAACACGGATATGAGGACTCGTGCAACCAACGATTTTGAGAAGAATCAGTACAAATTATATAATAAGGCAAACTTTGGGAAGACTATGGAGAATGTGCGTAAAAGGATGAACTTTGAGCTTGTCACTAATGATAGCAGATTAATGAAATTAATTGCAAAGCCAACATTCCTCGATGCTAAAATATATGATGAGAATTTGGTTGGTGTTAGGATGGTCAAAACGAGGATATACTTTAACAAAGTTCCGTACGTGGGCTTTTCTATTTTGGAGATCTCGAAGGATATAATTTTCAAATTTCATTACTCCATTATGCTGCAAAAATATGGACCAGAACGGCTTCGTTTAATATATACGGATACGGACTCCCTATTGTACCGTATCAGCACAGATGACATTTTTAAGGATATGCTAGAAATGGAAGATCATTTTGACACGTCAGGTTATCATCCAAGCCATCCGAATTTCTCTATTAAAAATAAAAAGGTATTGGGGAAATTTAAGGATGAAGTGGATGGGCGCATAATTACCGAAGTGGTTGCATTGCGTCCGAAGATGTATGCTATTGATGTGGATGGGGATATAAAGAAGCGTGCAAAGATCTACGCTTAAGAAACTTGGATTTGCCGATTATAAATCCGTCCTATTCAACGATGTCTCGATGTTAAGCATAATGAAATCGATTCGGTCGGTAGGGCATAAAGTCTACTCCACCTTAATTAATAAACGAAGCCTTTCAGCCTCAGATAATAAACGGTTCATCCTGCCTGATGGAATAAACTCGTTGGCCTATGGACACCGGGACATGTTAGTGCAGGATATTGATGCAGATTAACGTTTGCGTAAACATATTAGATCAAAAAATTAATTTTATGTTTTTTATGATACATTATAAATATTTTGGTATTAATTGATCAAAACAGTGTATTATACCATAAAAAATTAAATAAATGAGTTTTATTAATTATTCAATGTATTATACCATAAACATGTCATTGTAACAAATTGATAATAAAAAATTTTTAAAACAATTATATAAATGAGTTTTTATTCTAACTCCTCAAAAAATATTTATTAGCTGGCATGCATTTTTTAATAGGTATAATGTTAACACCCAGTATCATAATGGTTTGGTGTGATTAAACAGTATATGCTGATAAGACCAAGGACATCTACAATTATGCAATATCTTCTAACCAACTGTTTTTATCTATATATGTCTCGAGTGAGTCATAACAGCGGTTGTGCGGTCTTCTGACCGATTGAAATTCAATTAAAAAAAAAATAATGCTAAGTTATCGCATTAGATTGACCTCAAGGTCGAAGATAGGATGATAGCGAGCTGCTCTGCGATATATATGTAAAACATTGTAATTAGTAATTATAACCTTCTTATCAGCTTAAATGTTGCGTCATCTTAACTTCCTCTCTCTCTTCCGTTGAAAACTACGTGCTATAATTAATAGGTGTAAGCAGTAATAAAAAAAACTTTTTTAAAACACACTACTACAACTAAACAACTAACTTGGAACGCGCTCGTACAACGCACATAAATTTATAGACGAGATCTTTTTCTACATAGGACCGAGTGGCAGCGGTGGTCTACTGGTTTAGATAACCGACTGTGAGTGCTGGGTTTGCTGGTTCGATTCATGGTCATGTAGAAATCTTTTTTTTTTTCTTGAATTTAGGTCTGGCCTGTGGTGGGAGGTTGGGGGGGCTATCTCTTGAATTTAGGTCTGGCCTGGGGTGGGGGTGGGGCGCGATTTGGATAATATTTAATCTGATGACGTCATCTTTGAATTAAGCTCATTGATTTGGCAGCGGCGTTCTTGCAACCCCCAAAAAGACTAGTATCCGTAGCCCCTGGCCCAGAACCGGTCTTTTTACCCTACTATATATATATATATAATGGGTTTGAGAAGGAGAGAAGTTGGATTAGATAGATAAATAAACTAGAAGTAAAGATGAACCCTGTATAATAGAAAATTAGCACAAACTGCCTGGACTTTACACTAAAATATATAAAATGGTAGTGAGAGGTAAAGAGAAAGGTTGATGACGCGTTGTGACTGTTGTATGAACTCTGCTGCAAGAGCAAGACTCTGTCGGTAGACTCCCTTCTATGGCTGACCCAGCTGTATTTAAACAGTTTCTCCCACTCTAATCTGGTCTAAACTAGAGAGTGATCCTGTCTCCCTCTCTCTCTGCTTTGGATCCCTCTCTTCGGATGCTATTACATTTATATATATATGATCTGATATGAGACAGTCTCTCACTGCAAGTAAATACAATTAGGAAAATTAACTTGAAATCCACGACCTAACATATGTAAATATAGGAAGATGAGAGAAGAACATGTACCTCTCTACCCACATGGCAGATAATAAAATAGTTGAAGTGATAACATTTTAGTTCAGAAGCCAGCGCCAATAAAAATTCCTCAAAACTTGCTTTAAATCAATTTTTAAATGATATTTAAATCTGTGGAATTTATTCCAAGTTTGGGAAAATCATCAGAGACATTTTCCGTGATAGCCTGCTTTATTTTGTGGTCATCCACCAGTTTCGGGCGTTCGCCCATCTTCAGGATGCGTTTGTCAGACAGTGTGATAACACAGACTTGTACAGGGCAAATTCAGTTTATACACTCCCCGGGAAATTTGCCCTGTGCAAGTCTGCGTTATCACACTGTCTGACAAACACATCCTGAAGATGGGCGAACGCCTGAAACCGGTCGATGACCACAAAATGAAGCAGCCTATCACGGAAAATGTCTCTGATGCTTTCCAACTCTACGGAACCAACCACCACAACAATTAAAGAAAATTGTAGTTTTTTTCAAAATCTTATTCGGTAAAATTACAATGCCGGTTAAGTAATGATTTTTCAGAAAAAAGGGAAATTTTACTGACGGAGGACATTGTACTTAAAAAAAAAACAAAAAACAAAACAAACTTAATCTAAAATAATCCTTTACACCATTCCTATTCATTGCAAATTCCTTTGAATACGTCCCACACATAAGGAATTCGGGGTGGTGGTAAATGTGTTACATTCCTGTAGAAGTGGGAATGGAGGAATTTCATCAGCAAAGACCCTCCTCAACTCGGACACTAAGTACAGCCTAATCGGCTCTAACAGAGAATTACAACCATTAGCACTTGGTATTTGTAATGTTGGCTAGTTATCTTTGGTTGGAACGATAATATTTATTTTTATTCTCTGAAAAGTATAGACACACTTTTTCTGCGCGAAGATTTCGTACAATGTTTGCTGAGGTATACCGGAAGTAGACAATACCTTAGTATACCGGATGTAAATAGTAAAAAAAAAAAAAAAAAAAAAAAAACCTGGGGCAAAAAACACTAGTACGACTTTCACTCACTTAAAAGTAGGAATTTGTATTAACTGTTTATTTATCGTGCTGATATGACTATATTGGGAAAGGCGGAAGCTTAAAGTCTCAGCCCCTACCTCAGAATCTTCTCAAATCATTTTTCAGGGAAATGTTTCAAATAAAAGTAAAATGTGTAGCATTTTTTGTAATCCTACGTTAACATGGAAATCTCAGAACAGTGTTGTAGAAGAACATTTAAAGTATCAATTATATCGAAATAAAATTACAAAGTTTTCCTGAAGAAATGACAAATAGAACCTAAAGTTTTGACATAATGTTTGGCAGGGTGGTTTTAAAGCCCCATAGGAGGAGACACATGTTCAATAGCTTTGTAGTTATCCTCCCCAATCCTCACTAAACTCTCTCATCTTCACAAAAGATCTGTCTATCCCTCTCCAACACACAGTTCACAGTAAGGTAAAGTTCTATTGTGATGTAAGACGTGAAAGCATCCCCATATACCTTTAACCAGTATTTCCTTCATTCTAGTATATGCAATAAATTAGAATAATACAAACTACAAGTTTAACTTGAATGTTTTTGTTCAATTATCAACACATGTTTAGCACAAATTGGGTCATTTAGCAATTATTAAATATTTAAACGCTAGAAATAATGAATGGAAGTAAAACTTGACTCTCACGATAATCTAGAAAGTTGTTCGCTTAGTATTGTATTAATACAATAATATATTCATTTGTAAAATGTGGTGTATAGAGGGGAGACACAGGCAGGTAGTAAGTTGATTCCTTAGAATTTCCTAAAAATCAATAAAAATTATAAGATAAGTAATCAATCACAAGTTTAAAAAGAGAAACGTTAATAGTGATTTTCGAAAAATTCAACTAACTTAAAATACTAATTTCTGTAAAGTCGCACTTCCGGTTTATCGATTTTCTTAAAAATTTGGAATTTTAGCAATACTTTTAATGTATATAATATTATATACGTAGGTAGTGGTAGGACCATACATTATACTAAAGTCATACTTTAGAGGAAAACTTAACGCTACTGTTCCCCCAACAAATCCCCCCTCTCCCAAATCCATTTTCTATGGAAAATGTTTTTAAATAAAGTTATTGTAGATAGTAAAAGAAGTTTAAGGAAAATCTCCTAACGAAAAGTAAACAAAACCGAAACCGGGGCGATGGCCATAAAATAAACCAATGGATATCAATGAAAAACATCTGTTACGGTTTCCAACATTGCGGTCCCCCCAAAAAAAAGGTAGCCAGATGTTCTTTGACAATATAAAGGGATTTTATTTTGGCAATATAAAAGGAACACTAGTTAATTTCCGGTATCACTCTTTAGCTATACACTTCATTATTACTTTTGTATAATTCTCATTGTATCAATTTTTTTTTTTGCATTAGCTCAGGAGATCGTAGCCATAACATAGATCAATAAATAAGTAGATACGTAAATAATGATAAATAAATATAAACACGCTGTTTTGCGGTAAAACGCGGTAAAACAGGCCGATCGAGTCCAAAATATATAATCGCGGAAAGCATCTAATATTTCGACACTCATGTAGTACCTACATCTAGAATGAAACTGTATATATACTATATAATATACTAGGGCAAGGTGAAAAGTTCTTGGGCTAGACCATAGATGGCACTGCTACAAATGAAATTACTGTTTTGTTATGCTGGCACACTTGTTAGTAAATACTGTAACAGCAACCAAAGAGAGATCAGCAACCAAAGAGAGTAAAGAGAAGAGACACGAATCCAACCACTCTCTCAGACTGGAGTGGGAGAATCTGTATAAATACAGCGACGGACAGTCCAGAAAAATACAGTCCGATACAGTTCACGATATAGTTCACTATAGTTCATCATCTCGCCAATCACTTCATGTCATTCTCATACCAGGTAGCTTAACTATTCTCTACTGTAAAGTTCAGGCAGACTGTGTCTCTTTATTATACATAGTTATCCAGTGTTAAAAAAAAAAATTGTTTAACACAGTCTGCCTGGATTTTACAGTAGAGAATGGTTAAGGGAGAGTGGTATGAGAATGACACGAAGTGACTGGCGAGATGATGAACTACAGTGAACTAGGTCTTGAACTGTATCGAACTGTATTTTTCTGGACTGTCCGTCGCTGTATTTATACAGTTTCTCCCACTCCAGTCCGAGAGAGTGGTTGGGTTCGTTTCTCTTCTCTTTACTATTCTCTTTGGTTGCTGTTACAATACCAAATATGAATTTGATCAGACAAATAGTTTGTTTTATACGGCCGTTTAAAGTAAGCGTGTTGTGTGTTTTTGGCAAAATGAATAAACTTGAATACCGTACCGTCATAAAATTCTTCGTTTTCGGATGTTTTATCGCCAACGGAAATTCATCCAAAGATGGTGAAAGTGTATAAGGAGTCTGCACCTTTTCGTTAACAAGTTGTAAAAAAATTGGCAGCTGAGTTTAAAAGGGGTCGTACATCCATTGAAGATGATCCACGTGAAGTACGATCAAAAACTGTAAGTACCGAAGAAAATATCGAGAAGATACACAATATGCTTCTAGATGATCGACGATTAAAGGTGTATGAGATAGCTAAGGCTGTAGACATCTCAGAAGAAAGGGTAAGGCACATTTTACACGAAGAACTCTGTATGAGAAAGCTTTGTGCGGATGGGTGCCACACTTGTTAAATGCTGATCACAAACAAATGAGGAATCAGCAATGTTCGTGCCATTTTAAGAGAATCCAATCGATTTCTTGCGCCGATTTTTTACGATGGATGAATCTGGGTTCACCACTTTATACCTAAGTCAAAACAACAGTCCAAGCAGTGGGTAGAAGCCGGTGGCTCTGCATCGAAGAAAGCAAAGTTAATTGCATTATAGCTTGTGTTTTTAGGGATTCCAAAGGGATTCTTTTAATCGGCTACCTGTCAAAGGCTCAAACTATTAATGGGGATTACTACGCACATCTTCTTGTCCAGTCAGATGAATAGAGAGGCAAAGGCTTGGTTTGCAAAAGAGAAACATCCTCTTTCTCCAGCAGAATGCACCCGCCCACAAAAGGTGCTTTGGCGATAGGAAAATTTAAAACCTCCTTGAATTTTTGGAACATCCTCCCTATTCATCGGATTTGACTCCCTCTGACCTTCATCTATTTCCAAACCTTAAGAAATTTGTAGCTGGAAAACGTTTTAGGTCAAATGAAGAGGTGATAGCAGCGGTAAATGGACATGTTGAAGACTTTCCAGAATCTCTTTTTAGGGACGGAGACGAGTTGTTGGAGGAACGTTGGACAAAGTGTATCGAACTAAAGGGAGACTACATTAAGGAATAAATACATTAAAAAAAAAAAATCATTTTCACTACTAGGCCGAGAAATTTTCACCTTGCCCATGTACATGCCCTTCACACCATCAAACATACTATGTGCGGCACGCTAATTCCGCATTGACCCACACACACATGGTACTATTAAATAAAAAGTGGATATGTGAAAAGAAATGCAAGTTAATTAAGCCATAGATAGTGATCATTTATAAAAATAGCTATTATACTAAGCACCTATAAAAAAAATATTTAAAGAATAATAAAGTCATTTGGCACCAAGCTTGGAGTAATATTTTCATAGATGAGGAAATATCCACTTGTGGTGTATGGTTTGAAAAAAATATAACAAAGACTCCATGTTCATATTTAGTACCATGTCTAAATATGTGGAAAATAGCCTATTGTTTAGCAAAAATTTTAAAGTCCTAAAGACATAATACAAAAATAAAGATCCTTCAACTTCTACTATATATTGTAAATGTAAACTGGAACTATCAAGTTTTACAGACAAGAATAACTAGAGATTTTACTAGCAATGTGTTTAAATAGACTAATATCGTATTCTCAAATTTGTCCAATTAAAAACTATTGTAAATTGTAATAAAAGAAAGTCGTGTAAATGTTCCTTAACAGATTTCCTTCTAATAACTATATACGAGTATTTCAAAAAATTATTATTATTTTTAAATAAAAAGGCAAAGAAGAAAAACATGGGGCTCAAAAAATTGAAGAAGGGGATCGTGTTTCTTGTATACTCGCGAGTCCCGTAGAGTTCAGCAATGGTAACTTTCCCCTCCCTAAAAGATAAGACAGAAAAAAATAATGGGATTCTAGAACAAAACAAGGTTGTCTCACGGCTGTAGAGAAGGGAAACCTTAGGTCCTATCAGCCTGCAGCCAATCACATGCAAGCGACAAAGAAAATGGCAATTAAGACTCACCCTCTACCTGCAGTCGTGGTGTCGAGTGAGGGGAAAGTTAGGCCCACTCTCTTGCGAGTAGGCTAAGAGGGGGAATTAAATCCCGCCTGCTATACACAGGCAAACCACACGCAAAAGAGAGGGAAAGTTAGACTCTATCTTATTACTATTCTGAAGAAGTCTATTGCAATTTGACCAAAACCAAGACGTTATCTCAACATGAAAACTCCTATATAGTTGGATGCAATTCAAGTTGGATAAAATTCTGAAAGATCATAAAATTGCTTTCGCTTGTAGCTTATAGCTTGCTATTATTTTTTTACTTTATTTACGTAATAAAGAATACACGGAAAGTCATGGTTTTGACATTTCTTTGGACAGAAAAAGACGTTTCTAAAAATTAAGAGATTAAAATTTGATATTAACAACTTTGATAGCAATTGACAATTATTTGAAGAGAATTTTTTTTTTTTTTACTTTTAGATTGTAACAATTGGATTTATTAAATATGTAATTATATTTCGTTGGGTCCTAGAATCCAGTTTTGTATTTAACATGTCCAGATAAGTAGCATTGAAAAGATTTTTAGGTAATTGATATCATTGTAAAGTTAGTTTCTTGGTTCAGAATTGATCTCCTCCCTACTGACGTAGAACTTTGCCATGATGCCTATTTGGCTCCAGTCTTTTCAGTCTGGTAGTTGGGTCCCAAGTTATTGTGCCGTCTAAAAACTTACTGTTCCTCAGAAATATGATTTCATGATTGTAAAAGTAGAAGTATGTTGTAGTGGAAGAAGAAATGCAAAAATAAATAGTTTTGAAAAATATTTTAAGTGAAATAATTTTGGCAAAAATAATGTATTTTAGAGTCAGGTACTATAATTTAAGGTCATTGCTGCTAAAGAGACAAAAGCACAGGAATCCGTTAGGAAAATAACAATGCCACTTGGCCAACTGTTTTGTAAGAGAAAATCCCCTGTTAGAGAGGGCATTCCTTCAAGAACAGTCTGCGTTCTGCCTTCTAACAAGAATAATTTGTTGTAGACACCGAAGCAGAACACTTCAGGAATCGCTATCTTAGAATCAGTGCAGTTCCACAATATATTAATAAGTTTATAATATCCTTGCAAATAACTTGTAGTTATTATTTTATTAGAATATATTTAATGTTAGCAGTGGTGACTACTTTCTTATTTCTGATACTTCACTCTCTTAAACATATATACCTACAAGCCCCTTTACTAAACCGCTCGTGCTACACAAGCTACTACAAACTCTACAACACATCACACCATAACACTTCAATGTCTTTGAAAAATGGACTTCATAATTTCGCATTTTTTTTAGTTCAGAAATAACTCTACTTTTTCACTTTCTCTTACTCTTAGTAAGAAGAAGTATTGTAATCGTGCCAAATTTCGATACCGAGTTTTCACCGAAAATATCCGTTATGAGGTCCCCCTGAGTCCAAAAAGGTGGTTTTTGGAAAAGTGTGTATGTGTGTGTGAACAGTAAGCTCAAAAACGAAAAATCACAAGAAGTTGAAACTTGATATTATTCCGTTTAGGTATCACCATGGGATCTGACACTACGTTATCTGTCAAAATTCCTCAACCGAAAGTAGTACCACTTTACTAGTTTTTTTTTTTTTTTTTTTTTTTTTTTTACTTTTCGCGATTTTTCTCAAAAATGGTTCCGATGATTTTCTTGAAACTTGGTATATCAAGTACACTTGGTATAACAAACAGCTACAACTTTTATTTGAAACATTTCTTTGGGAAAATTATTTAATGGCAGTTTTGGGGGAGGTGTGGGGTTAAGTTTTCCTCTAAAGTGCTATTTCAGTTTACTATACTATTCTGTCATCTAAATAATATTAATTAGAATTAAATATGTTGTTGAAATTCCGAGTTTGAGAAAAATCGGATGACCGGTAGTGCGTTTTAACTGAAATGTATTTTTCACTTTGCTGGTGTTTTCTCGAAAACGGCTCCAGCGATTTTCTTTAAAGAAGCATGCATGTGTACTATACATATCAAGAGCTACAACTTTTATTTGAAACATTTCTCCTGATAATGTCATGTCAGGGGGCTTTTGGGGGACGGGAGGGGTTATGTTTTTTTTCTAAAGTGCTATTATAGTTCAATTCAAACCATCCAAACAAAATTAATTCGAAATAAATAGATGACCCAAATTCCGAGTTTCAAGACAATTAGTAAACCGGAAGTGCGCTTTTACTGGACGTTTTTTTCAGTTTTCGACGAATTTCATTAAATATGGTACATAAAACTATAAAATTTGTCACTCCCAATTTTGAAAACTGGAGTAAGAGAAAGAAAGTGTGAGTGTTTCAAACCAGATTTTTTTTTTGTTTGAAAGTGTTCTTTAGTTTAAAAGAAAGTTTGAACATTGCGATTTGATGATATTATTTAAAAAAAAAAAAAACAAACTCAAAGAAAACAATGAATTAGATCAGAGAGGATGTCGATGGAATGGTATCAGCATCCCAAAAAATTAATAAATTAAACATTATATAGAGCTTTTAATAAAATAAATAAAACATTAACGCAACAGAGCCATTGACCAGACCGGCTAATATTGCAGAACCCATACATTATCAGATTAACAACCATCTATTCATTATAAGATGGAAGAGGTGATAATATGATTTTTTTCAAAGATTACACTGATTAAACTAATTAATTAACTATGACAATCTTATTAATTTAATAATTAAATCTAGTGATTAAATTATCTTTCTTCTATTATCCATCCATTAATAACGAAATTATCTTTCTTCTTTGAAAGCACTATTTTTTTAATTAAAAATATTTTAGAAAGGAACCAGAGTTAAAAATTGAATATATTTTTGCATTAAATTTTATCCGCCAGATAGTTACGGTTCATCACAAAGTGTGATTTTTTTTACTCAATTACTTTCTCGCTCCTAGAATCACTATAGAATTTATTTTATGCGCATATTATGTCTGAAGTTAAGAAAATTAATTAGGCAATTCTTTCACGGTCAAATATGAGAAATTCCGGGAAAGAAAGTCTATAAGTCCCTATAAAACTCATATTTCTCCCACATTATATAGTGCTGGTATGTAAAACTTATAAACTATGACTCTGTGGGCAAAACATAAGTTTATAATATATATACAGCAGTGAAAACCCAACTTTTTACAGAAAACAATGTGCCTGAAAAGATTACGTCACACAAACTAAATGAGTCGTTACCTATCACAAGCACTGTATGAACTGTCCTCTATTAAAGAATTCCTGAAAGAAACACTAAAAAAAAACAAGCAAAAAAAACTCATTGACATTATCTCCAATTTCTATTTCCCAATGAATTGCGAATGCCTGTCTACATGTTGAAACTCTATGGAACCAACGAAAGGAAAAAAAAAGCTTTGTGCCTTCAAGAAGCTGTCAAAAAATATGGCCGCCATAAAAAATACCAAGAGAAGTGGATTGAGTTAGAAGAATTTCAATGTGAAAAGGATCTCTATATTATTCTATCGATAGTCTGATGAGGTTGTTGAGAAGTTAAATACCTACCTAGGTGGGTCTGAACTTTAAACACCCCAGTCGTTTTGCAACAAGTACTTTTTTAATGATGCAATATCAACATAAAGGGCGCTAATAACCACCGCGGTTGATGCGCCCCGAAAAGAAACAGCATATTATTTGCGAGTATAATAAGTATAATATAATAGGTATTAGAAGAAGAGAAAATTAGTGAGAAAGAGTTTTTGAAAAAATGCTAGAGTGAATGCTGTTCACTGTATAATAAAAGAGAGACGCAAAACTGCCAGGACTTTACGCCAATAATAGAAATTAGGTAGCGAGAGATTTAGTTCGAATAAAGATAAAGGTAATAGTAATAGTTGGTTGCTGATGCGTTTAAACTGTTGTAATAACTGTCCCTCTGTAGGGCTAGCTTGGCTGTATATATACGGAGTCTATCACTCTAGTCTGGCCTAAGTAGCGAGAGAGATTCTCAATATTTTTTGTTTCTCTCTTCTCTTCTTGGATCCTATTACAATAATTTGCTTAAAAAACTTCTGTTTTGTAACATCAGTTTGGAATATGTACGTATAAAGCAATCTAACAAGAAGTGATACCATATTATATTACATATATACTCGTATTAAGTTTATCGCTTATTTTGAAATATTATTCTGGAAAAATTTTAAAGCTGTTGGGGGGGGGTAGAGATGAAGTTAGTCTTTCCTCTAAAGAACTAATTCAGTACAATATACGATTCTTACGTATATATAATAATATTAATAAGAATGAAATATATTGTAAAGAATTACGATATTGATGAATATCGGCTGACAGGAAAATGCGACTTCAGACTTCAGTGAACAGTTTCTTAGTTTATTGCGATTTTCTAGATAAGGACATCCAGTTCCCTTAAACATGGGGAAAAATGTTTCCTTAAACACGGGGTAAAAAAAAGGGAGTTACATGAATACATAGGATCTTATATTTTATACAACCAACAACACATAAGGGAAAATGGGTCAACAAAAACTTAATTTAGGTCTAATGAACCCTGAAAAAAAAAAAAAATCCGATACTTCAAATGCGTGTAAAGTGGTAAACCTTAGGAGAACTTTCTGTAAAACTCTCCCTGCAAGGCTGGAATATTAACAAAGTTAATTATAAACAAATTCAACATAATTAACATATTATAACATTGCACTATTAAGTTTATATTTTGTTAACTTTCAAGTAAACTTACTTAAAATCCGTTAACTTTCTAAAGGAAATCTAAACTGCTAACAAGCTGTTCAAGAAGTCTTGTCGGCTGCAATTAGAGTTGTGACTTATTAAAAGTTTCTAGAATTTAATGATAAAACCTATGTGTAGGTATATATATATATGCGTGTATAAGAAATTTTTTCCTCGTTTACTTTGAGGCACGATTTCGACTTCTTTTTTTGTGAAAAAATATGGATTGAATCTTACTTAATTGAAATGATTTTGCTGCCTGCTGCTCTAAAATTATAAATATCCTCTACGTAGCGAATATCAGAACTAAACGGCGGTGGAAACCGTGGCATGTTTATCATACGCCCTTCAATAAAAATCGCCGTCTTGCGAGCTTTGCACCTTCATGGGCTTGCTTTGCAAGATGGAGAGACGAAGTTAAGCTTCACCTCTCAACTGCTTGTTTTACAGCTATCCTGACTTATACTTTGATTCTTACCAGTGTTGATTTAGAAATCAAATCAACTACTGCATCTGACGAAGCCTATTGCAATATGGGCGAAATGTCGACTTATGCCAAATCACGTGATCTCAATCTAAAGTTCTAAGTATTTTGCGTTGAGCCATTCTAAGAGATGACTCACAAAAAAAATCCAGAAATTTATCAGACAACTGTTGCTCAACACTTTCTATATTATATAAATACCTATTTATGATTAGATGCGTAAACAAGTTATATAATATTTTCCACCTGCTGGATTATCTCGCAGTTTCCTCATAGTTTTATTAGGCATTAACCCTATTTTAATGAGGCACATTGAACAGGAAGTTATCAATCTTTTCCTGCTAATTTAACCAAATGTTGAGGAAAAAACAAGCAAACAAATTCAAAAAGTGGTGAAATTCTTACATATTTTCTTTAGATTTTCTTGCATCTAGCTAAAATAAAAACATTGCGGTCTTTTTTTTTGGAAGGGGGGATATAGTGCAGTGCAAGCTTAAGAGATATTTATGCGATATTTGTGCCTCGAAAGGTTGAGGCCCTTCTGCCCACTGCACTCTTCTAAGCCTATTTCAGTGAATAATTCCATTATCTGGGTAGTTCTAGGAAGGATATTAACTCCTCCAATACCAGAGATATACCCCAACTGCTAAATCTTATTTAAATGTTGTTAGGTGGTGAAATGGCGTCTTCTTCATTTCCCGAAAGAATCTGTAGGTTCATCTCTTGAGTCTACAATGATGTATGAAAAAACCTGTTAGATAGCACATGAAGCCTTAGTTTTGCTCAGATTTATACACACACCTCCAACCTTTATCGGCAGTCCATAAGTGCTCCGGGAAGGTTTCGGCTTTTTGGAGCCTTGGGGCATTTTCCATAAACAGAGCTCCTCCAGATTTCTAAGCTCTTCTTGGAGACCTCTAAACTCTTCTTCGTGAAGCTAAAACAAGATTACCGGATGAAACGGGTTTTTCTTTGCTAAAGTTGCGGCTATCTACGCCAAAAGAGAAGTAATTAAGTTTATTTCAGACAAGGTCTCTTTAGTTTATCCAAGGCATATCCATAATATTTTCGAACTGAATGCACGTGAATTCAGTGTTTTAATAGAGGCCTTACTTTCGTATAAGATCATAATCTCCTGTTTATTATAATCAGATTCCTCGCGTGTCTGAACAACTTTCCTGTTGCGCAAATCTCTTCCTAGAAGATACTGGGGAATAATGCGGACTTAGGTTATATTCTTGACGAATTTCCATTATGGTAATAAATTCTTCAGAGATATTATTTGGCAATCTCATTATTTTATTCTATAGAATTCGCTTATCCAAAATCTTACTATTTTGTAATAATTTCGGATCTAAGTTGGATAGTATTTTTTATCCCCTTTGTGTCCAGAAAAATATTACGTATAAAAATGGACTAGAAAATTATCTAGGATAAAAAAAGAAAATTGCATACGTTCATTTTGGCTTAGAAAAATATTTCCTTAAATCAATACCAAAACCGGAAATGGAAACCGGTAATTTCATGTTTTAGAGTAATTATGTTTAAATTAAATTAGACCTAATTCATGGATTTTAAATTAATCCAAGAGGAAAAATAAGAAAAAAAAAAAGAAACAGGCATCTGTAGAGGAAAATAAACATTGAGTAAAACAGAGAAACTTGGTGAATATTATTAGGTATATTGTCAGGAAGATAAATATCTGATGCGTAGTACTAGGGAGGTTAGAGCGTGATGATGGCGTGTGGTAGTGAAAGGTACAAGTTGGTGACAGGTAGATGGAGAGGGTCCTGGCGATCAGTGCGCCCTCTAGTTAACGTCACAACAACAACTTTTCTTCGTTCCACTTCAAACTCTCTGTATATTAACTCACTGTACAATTTATCTTCAACACTGGCAAGAAACAGAAAAACAATGAATTTTTTTCTCTTCACTTTTTTCTATTCTTTTCCAAAATTAAGTTTTCTTACAGTTCCAAGAAATTATTTCCAAGAAGACAGTAATGGGAAGTTAAAAAAAAGAAGAACATTTTTTAATATAAATTAATTTTGTATTACTTTTTATGAATTTTTTTAATAATATTCAAAATATAGCCCATTTTGATTGACTGTTGTAAGATATATTTCTGCCAGCTGTTGAATCCTTCGGTGATACCATTTTTTGGGTTTGGAATCAAAAAACTCAGATGGGTAGGTGTAAAAAAACTTCAATGCTAATTAAGTTCTTCAATTTCTTTCTTTAGGGTGACCAAAGATGTGTGGCCGAGCGATATCTTGCTGGAACAGAACTTGTGTTTGCGATTAACTAAAACTGGATAATGCTGGGCTATTTTTTTTAGTACAATCTATCTAATTATTGGAAGTAAAGGTCGAAATTCATGGATAGTCCATGGGGGAACGGAATTCGTGATATATTACTCCTTTATAGTTGTAATGTTATGGTGTGATGAGTATTTGTAGTGGCACGAGCGGTGTTGTAGAAAAAGGGCTTGTAATGTTGAGATAAGGATAGAAGTATTAAGAATAATTAAGAAGTCACCACTGTTTTATAAATAATTACATTATCTCTTAGTAAATTTAAGTATATTACAATATCACCCTGTATCTTTATAAAATGATGTTTATCTAGAGTAAAGGCAAAATATCTATCGTTGGCACTGAGCGATTCCTGAAGTGTTCTGGCTTTCAAAGCTGAATACGACCTTAGTTGATTGAAGGCTGAGTTTAGACTATCTTTTTTGAACTGAACTATTTGAAAGCTGATGGCAGACTCTATTCTTTGGAATTGCTCTCTCTCTCTAGCGGGGGAATTTTATTTTACAAAAGGTTTCTCCTAACGGGATTTTGTGCCTTTGTTTTTCTATTAGCTATGATCCTAATTTACAGTATCTGACACTAAAATACACTCTTTTTGAAGTTAAATTCACAGTCTAATATATTAACAAAATTAGATAAATTATTTTTAAAAACTATTATTTTTTGATTTCTTCCTTCCACTACATAGTTCTAATAAAAAAATGCATAACATCCACTTTTTCTCAAATTGCCCTCTTGCAACAAATGGACCACGATTCCACCTACTCAACCACTGACCACCTATCTCAAAATTTTGCCAGTAAATCCACTTTCCTCATCATGACACTACCCTTTTGTAGAAGCGCATGATAGATGGATTTTTTTTAAAGATAAGTTTACAAGTAAGTATTCATTCTTCCAGCGGTTTATTGAAGGGTAAGTTCATGCGGCACTATCTTACATATCGTTTTTTACCTTTCCCACTGTGGTGAATCATAGATGGACTAGATCCGATTTGTTATTGTTTTTCTTGGGGTATCTATGTGGGCCCAGTGAGGTTTTGGATAGCGTAGGGTTTGGTCCTTCCCCACAGACAAATACATGATAATAATAATAATAATAATACCTTTCCCATAAAATTTTGTCTTTTAAATTCCTGTCCGTATCCTTTCTGCGATTTTTCATTTTTGAGCTACCATGTAATTTTAATATACACACTCACACACAAACCACTTTTTTCGAACATGTGTTTCCGGTGAAAACTCGATATAGAAAATTAACATGATTGCAATACTTTTCTCTTACAGCAATTAGAGAAACTAATATAGTAAAAAAATGGTCACTAAAATCCAAAGTTTTCAACTTTTTTAAATAAAAAAAATTAATAAATTAATTAATTGATAAAAAAAATTGTCTACAGGAACTTTACACATTAATTACTACATTACTATTTTATTTTAATTTCCCTTCCAGCAAGGATTTATAAATTATTTGACATCTTTGTCCAATCGTCCAATATTGATTTTCTTTCTAAAGAAATATTTTGTGCTCTTTAACTTTATCCGTTACATTTATTCACTTTATTTTAAAAGTTTTATTAGAGAAACTAGTACACTATCATAGATGTAGAATGACCGCAATAAACTTTATATATGCGCATATAATTCATTATAAGAAATTCGTCAATAAAAATATATTCGAATCAGAATTAGAAATAGTATATTTGATGTATATAAAATAATTTTGATTTATATTTAATGATAGTAATAATTTAAGAAATAAGTATCATAAATCCCAGACAATCCCTGGCAAGTCCAAAATTATTAAGAGGCTGTATAAAATTAAAACTTCTATTAAGAAATTCTGTTTGTTCTATATGTTTGTAAATAAATACCCGTTTGACAGTTTTCTCTCTATTAGAAATGATAGAAATATAGATTATCTATAAACAGAGCACATATGTGTGCTGGGTTAAATATAGATTAAAAATAGAGTTTTACTTTAGTACGCTTACTAGAATATTGTGGGCTAGTATTAATCTACTTATAAATAGGTTTCTACTATTTACAGTATGTACGACTGAAAGAAGTATTTTTGAGCGATGGATGTTAGACTTTAACAAGTTGAAAAATTTATTTTCCAAATCAATTTAATTAGTAACATTTTTCTATTGTGGCCAATCAGTTTGGTTTTTGATTTAATATTATAATTAAACAAAAATAATTGATGTAAAACAATAAAACGACCTTTCTCTTGTTCCAAATAACATAATTTAATTAATAAATTTTTGCAATGATTACAATGTTTACTTTTGGGCTGGCCATAAATTAAAAACATGGTAAAGGGTTGTATAGAGAGGTAGAACTTGTATAGATGAGCGGATTTATGTAGAGCGTCCTCTATCAATCTATCCTCTATCTAATAATCTTGGGCAGATTAAATTTAAGCCTAACAGACAAACAGACATCCCCCCCCCTCACGGAATCTTTCTAAAATCAATTTATTGCGAAAAAATATTTCAAATAAAATAAGATACATTTTTATCTGTGCAGTGAGCATTCAATTTTAAAGAAAATTGTCACGAGTCGTTTTCCAGAAAATTCAGAAAAAAATAAAAAATAAAAAACCTATCCTATAAACTCACTCTCCATTAACCGGGTTTTTTCTCCATATTAGGATTTCTATTAATGCTTCTAATTTATAAGAATTTCATTTAGATGATAATACCCATACATTATACAGAAGTGATACTTTAGAGGAAAGCATATTGCTACTGTCCCTTTAGAACCCCTCAAAAATCAATTTTACATCACCCTCCGGCTGACGGATTACCCAAACCGTTTATGCTTGTGTTTTCAGTTTTGCTGTTAAAATGTTTATTTTGTGTTTTTTAATAAAGTTTATTATTATTATTATTATTAAATCAATTTTCCTCCCCGGGGAAAATATTTCAAATAAAAGTGCTCGGCATTTATACAATATGTAGGATATTATACGAAGTTTAAAGAAAATCTCTGAACCTTTTCTCTGGGAAAATTCCGAACAACGGAGAAAACAAAAAAAAAAAAATTCAGTGAAGTTGAACTTAATGTTGACAGATTGTGTGCGAAAACTTTGTTTCAGATGCATTTTTTGTTTTTGAGATATTTTGTTTATAAAAACACACACACACTCACACAGACAGACATATACAGGGTGTCCCAAGGTATATGGATAACGACTTTTTCTCGGAAACTGAGATAGCTAGAAAAAAAATTAAAAAATACATGTCGTAGTTTTTTTGTTAGAAATCCAAATTTAATTTGCAAATTTGTTTTGGTGCTTCCAGAACCGAGATACAGGCACCAACTTCATTTTTTCAAATGGGGAGGTGTGGTTTTTATTTAAGAAATAGATTCCTCTATTTTTTTGTAAGCAAAATTTACTCTTGAGCGATATTTTACAAGTTATGAATGAAAACAGGATTCCTATAAGAAATTTCAAAATGATATTTTAACGGTTTTTTGATTGAATAAGAAGAAAAGTACTATTTTATTATAAATTTTACTCCTAATTAATTATAGATCATGCTCGAACTGGCCCCCCACCATTAGAGATGCATACACATGCTTTTTCCAGCCAATTGTACCTTACCAAAGAAATACATCTCTAATGGCGGAGGCCAGTTCGACCAAGATCTGTAATTAATGAGGAGTAAAATTTATAATAAAATAGTACTTTTCTTCTTATTCAATTAAAAAACCGTTATAATATCATTTTGAAATTTCTTATAGGATTTACTACGGGGAAACGTATTTTTTAGTTTTTTTCTAGCTATTTTAGTTTCCGAAGAAAAAGTCGTTATCCATATACCTTGGGACGCCCTATATATATATATATAATTTCTTAAACTTACCATCCTAGTAAAACCACAATACCCAGTAAGGGATCCGACCAGATGCTTGAGAGAGATACGAGAAAGATACAACAACACCTCACTAATAGCCCTGTCCAGACCATCAATGAGCATCCATGGACTAGAAACTTTACAGACACATGAACAGCAGTCTCGGAACCAATGAAACGGAGAGAGGCGCACTAATTTAGATGCACTATCCGCCTCCTCATTCCCTAAACTTTCCATATAACCTAGTACCCAGATTAGAAGCACACCTTCCAAAGTAGAAAGCTCTTCCAGTCTTTTTGAACATTCCAGCACAAACCTGGAAGTGATGACACAAGAACTCAGCGCTTTCAACGTAGCTTGACTGTCCGAGCAGATACAGAAGGTACCTTTTTAAGTTGTTATTAAGGGTACCTGCATGTCACGGTTATACTAAACCAGCATGGTTTGAGGGTAATGCGTTCTTATTATTTTACATATGTTCACGCCTGTTTATAATTTTATTTCTGCTAGAGGTGGTCAATTAAAGTACTAAAACACTTCCGTGGACACTTCTGGAATTTTTGACGACATCCTTGCGGGTATCCCCGCCTAGTCACAAATCTAGTGTGTGTACTAAGTGATTGCATTTATGCTCACTACCACAGACATTCACTTATTAAAATTATCCTTTAATTAAAATAATGATAAATTATCGATACAATATATTGCGAAATAAAACACATTTAGTTAACACAGAGTAGGATGTGAAAATGGTTAAACTCAATGGTTTAGACACTTGTTTTAAACAATTAAAGTTTTACAGAATATATGATATAGATAAGTAACAGTGGAACAGTAGAGATGTTTTATGTTTGGAAACAGTATGGACCCCATTTAGTAGTTTTCTCCCTTTTCTAACTGTATTTACAGTTCGTAATTCTTGTCTGATAAAAAAAATAGGGCGAACGTGTTCGTCCAGTCAAAACCAACTTTTTGAACTTTATTTTCACAATAAAATTAGATTTTACTGCCGAACTTATTTATAAAAAATAAATAAATAAAATAAAATAAAAACAAATCTGGTTGTAAACACCCTCACGACTTTCACTTACTGCAATTCACTTTTTACTTTCTCTAATTTATTCACAATTTTTTTCAAATAAATTTGTAAACATTTATCAATTTCCTGAAGATATATAAAAATTGTTATGACAAGGAGAAGGAGGGATTTATAAAGGAGCTTCTGAGTGGAAAGAAAAGCATCTGCCTTATCTTCAGCCTCTTCTGAAGTACAATCAACATGTGAGTCGTTTGTGAAATCAACATATCGTTGAAGTTACCTCTCTACACGAATTGATTGCATACCATACTCTGAAGATAGATGAAAATCCGAAACCGTTCAGAGCCAACCATAATGAAGCATGCTATGACTGATAAAACCATGGAGATTATAGTTTTAATGTGGTGTATGTATTAAATGAATCTCACAATGTACTTACTTTTCGTCATAATCCTATTTTACATTTATACATTTGTCCTAACTCTCGATTAGTTTGAGAGTTCCAAAAAAAAAAAAAAAAATCGATTGCCTAAATCGCCGTCTAATTTTCAATGAATTCCAAGTGATGATTGCGCAATCAGTGGGGCGAAATTGTTCTTGAGCAAGATTATTCTTTCACTCGCCAAATCATAATTCAGTCTGTTATTCTAAGCGTCAACTAAAAGATTCAAGCGATGGAAAATGCAAAACTAAACTGTTTGTCAAGCACGTTGCAAATCAGATACATTTTGTTCGGCCACTTTTAAATCGCTTATAATTGAAAACCCATTTATAGAAGTTTGGCATGATTCATATAAATTATATGAAATTGCTCATGCATTTGAAAACGAAAATTTCAGATAATTCCACCACTTTAGAACCTATAAATCGTACAAGACAAAGTGTAGCTTTCCAAATTGGTAGAGGACATGCCATCGTTGAATAAATAACAGAGGTTATAAACACTGAAACAATGATCGAACAGCTGTTTTAAATTAAGTGACAGTGATGCCAACTTCTGATACTGAAAATATCGGTTATTCTTTACAAAGATATTCTCTTGCTCTGCTTTTCAGTTCTTTGCATTATTTCTATCAAAGACTATCCGAGGAAAAGAGCTGCTTATCCATGGGTGGTACTGGTACGAGAAATTAAACAAAGCAGATTAGATTTTGTTAAGCAAATCCTCTGCAGAAGCATTTTTTGCCTGATATTGTAATAATTTTAAATTTACAAATAATTACAGAATAAAAACTTTTTTTGGGAGAAAAAAAAAATTATTCATAGACATTCAATATCTAAATTTTTCAATTCAAATTAATGAATGCATTTCAAAAGAAATATATATTCATAAACTAATTCCCCTGTAGATTTACGAAGAAAATAAATTAAAGAATCAAGTATGCTAACTTAAATTCAACTTAATTAAATGAGAAGAAATATTCATAACTTAAAACGAGATAAAATGATGTTTACTCAACAGAGTGGAAAAGTACATAAAGTTTACTAAGGAATAATGAAAGGATCGTTAAAAACTAATATGTACTTAATAAACAGGATTCCTCCGCTATTTTAGTTATGTTTGGCGAGAAGATATATCTAAAGCAGATAAAGCTATTTATTTGTCGGTATTTTATAGAAGAAGTAGTGAAGTAATGTTCTAGACAATATTGAGCCTAGACTTCTTTATCGCATGTCTATTGCTATTATTATTCAACTATTTACGAAAAAAA
Source organism: Triatoma infestans (assembly GCA_011037195.1). NCBI lineage: Eukaryota > Metazoa > Arthropoda > Insecta > Hemiptera > Reduviidae > Triatoma > Triatoma infestans. The sequence continues at coordinate 224,214 of JAAEAF010000351.1, forward strand.
CCTCAATCAAATCAAATAACAGGTAAATAATATAATATAGATAAAGTGAAATAATGGAAAAGTCATCTAGGCTCATTTTACAAAATTCAACGACTAGATAAACGCATGCATGTATGTATATAACCTTTGCAATGATTTTTTTTTTTTTCATTTTTATACAGGAAGGAATCATGGCTTTATTTATCTGTAAAACTGTTTTTTTTAAATAACCTTATTGTAAATTTTAAATTGTGATAATTTATAATGAAAATTTTGATCATAAACAATTTTATACTAGGAACAAGAAAAGAATACGTGGAACTTCTCCTAAGTCCTATATTTGAGAAAAAATATCTAATAACATGTCCTGGACATCATTGACAATCATCCCTAACTGGCGTCACTTTATTTCAGTAATTATTTACACTTGTTACAATAACCACGACATGAATTACATGTGTAGAATATTACTTCATGATGTTGAAGTTAGTTTAAAAGGCCATGTGAGCCACTGATGCTTTAGCCGTCTTGATGGACTTAGTGGATAAGGTTTGATTTGCAAGTTGTAAAACCAAAGATTATAATGAATGGAAGAAGGTGTTATGGAATTATTTGATAACGGAATTTAATTAGGTTGGACACAAATGGAATGGATAGGTCATTATGTAATAGGCTTTATTGGAGACATAACAAGTTGCATTGGTGATTTTTCGTAGGATTGTGGATTAGATACGGAAAAAATGTAAGAATGCTTAGTGGAACCCCCCACACCTCTAATAGTGGTCACAGTAAGTAAAATAAGTTCAGATCGTTTATATAAAAGTCTTGAAATAATACGAAATCGTCTGTTAGTTTCCATCCTTTTCAGTCTGATATGGGGGTTACAGGTTTGGTCTTTAAATCAAGATAGCGTACTCCTTCAGCAGCAGGAAGGAAGTTATTATTATTTAATGTAACATCAGGTTATGGAGAGCGAAGAAATGTAAATGTGGTGTGAATACACTTTCTTTTCATTCACTTTTATCTTCTATTTTTTGCACCGTTTTTCTATTAAGTTAAGATGAAGTTGAAGGTGACTAAAGGCAATAGTAGGTTCGGTATGGGAGGAAAGAATTCGGCACTATCATCAGCGAAGATAGGTGTTACTTTATTAGGATGTAAGGGAAGGTCAGCAGTGTATATTGCATATAAAATCGGACCTACCCTGAGAAGACCCAGGAAGTACCCTGAAAGACTTGGCATATCCTCACTCAGGTATGATCTAAGATTAAGAAATAGGTATTTGGTATGATGTCATTGAGTTTCCCACGGTGCCTACATGCTGTCAAATATCTGAGACACATTAAGGAAGGCCCCTGAGAGAGAGAAACACTTTATTCGTAAAGAATTGTCAGTGGGGCTGCTCGACAATGTCGAGTTGCTAACACACAGCCTACCAATCAATCGAACTGACATAAACAAAGAAAGAGGAAACAATACATTATTACACAGATTAAATCATGAAACAGATAATTTTGTTTTGTTATTGTTTTCCACTTTTCGACAACAGACGTGTGTGCGCAAAGTCTAACTGTAGATGTGGTGGTTAGTGATGGCTAGAGAGTCTATAATAATCTCCTCCGTTAGCCTCGGCAATATATTCGGGTCTATCCCGACCTCGTCCCAGATGGACTTAGTGGATAATTATTTACACTTGTTACAATACCCATAACATGAATTACATGTGTAGAATATTACTTCATGATGTTGAAGTTAGTTTAAAAGGCCATGTGAGCCACTGATGCTTTAGCCGTCTTGATGGACTTAGGGGATAAGGTTTGATTTGCAAGTTGTAAAACCAAAGATTATGATGAATGGGAGAAGGTGTTATGGAATTATTTGATAACGGAATTTAATTAGGTTGGGCACTAATGGAATGGATAGGTCATTATGTAATGGGTTTTATTGGAGACATACAAGGTGCATTGGTAATTATTTGTTTTTGGACTTTAGTAATGTTTCTTCTCAAAAGAGGAGGCTGCGATGAACTTGTTGTACAGTGGAATGGATTTGTTTGAAACCGTATTGATGGTCGGGAAGGATTTTTTGAAGTTTCTAGCATTGGAATATTATTGGAATTATTATTAAATTAGTCAAGGACATTTACATTACATCTTACCCACTACACATTCGGAATTCAATTTTGTCTTGAAAAAAATAATAAATTTATCGAAACGTTGGCAGAAATTCATCTTGTTTTTTTTTGTTTTTTTTACATCTGGACGAACCTCACGAATTTGAATAATATATCTCTAAAGGCCGATAAACAACCAAAAATTTTTTTTTTGTTTATAATCGAGAAAAACTTATCTCTGGTGAAAATTCTCGATTTAGAAAATTTGACATAGTCATAATATTTTCACTAATAGCAAGTAAGTGAAAGTAAAAAAATGCATAAAACGAGAAAAATATTTTACATTTTTCAAAACTAATGAAGGAAAAATATGACGAACTACTAAACATCACAATTCTACTTTTAAGACCAATTTAAAACAAACTGAAGAAAAATTTATTAATATTTTGAGAGGAAAATAAAATTACTATGAAATGTGACAATGTATTAAATGCTTGTCACATGATTGTTTATAAGATAATAGTTTTAGAATTGCATGATTTATTGAATACATAAACGTCACGGAACTAGAGTAATAATTGTGGACACCTCTGACATATTGCTAAGCATACACTTTAGCAATATATTGTATATCACTAGTATTATACCCCATTATGTATTGCTTAACCTTTAAGCCAACATTCTAATCTGCTATACTCGTATACAGATGTATACAAATTAGGAATGATAGTGTGTATGTATTAACCTAGCGCAACAGCTTCTGTTCTAATAGGTTCTGTTTGTTACTAAAACCGGTTTTAAATAGGTCTCTCATTGGGATAAAATTTTGAATTGATGAAGCTTATCCTTTATATAGAGAGCTCAAGTTTGTTCTTGGGAATAATCATTACTTGATGTGCAATCTGCCTTTGGAACATACGCATGGGCTAATGAAAACTCCTGGGGTACATTGAAGTTAGAGAGCTTTGCTCGGAATCAAAAAGCTGAATGTGAACCCTGTCAACTGTGTAACGATATTCTAGCTGACCACATATATCACTTCATAGCAAATTGTAAGAGGCTCTCTGGAATTAGACAAAGATATCTTGGCCAGCCGCAGCTAGCTATCTGCAGAGGAAGCACTGGCCTATTTGAATGGTCGTAACTGGGTCTCCATTGTTAATTATATTAAAGTAGCAAATATTCATCTTCAAAATTATTAATGGTAATAATCCTTTGATTTAGAAGAGAATTAGAAGTTAGATAAATAATTTAAAATAAATTATTAAATAATAAAATAAATTATTATTAAATAAAATAATTATTAAGTAACATTAAATAATTAAAAATTAATATAATCCTTTGATTTAATTGATGGTATATATTTAACTGTTGTATAATTTTTCAACTCCACTGACGGTCTGTGACCATGGTTGGCGTCTTTGGAAGTTCAATTATTTCTTTTTTTCATTATTTGTTTTTTATATTATTTATAGTAAAGACTATTAATAATAATAATAATAATAATAATAATAAAATTTTGAATTGCTTATTGATTGAAACGAAAATGAGGGGGAGTTAAAGTGAATTTAAATTATGCATACCCAAAGTTATTAATCCATACATTCTTTATGCTTTTAAAAATTAGTATTCTGTTTTTAATTAACAATTACCTCTTCCTTAAAAAATATTTTCTTAAATTTGGTTAAAGTTTCATTAAAACTTACAGTAAAAGAAAATTTCTCAATGCTAGACTTTATTTGATTGGCTGCCGAAGAAATATGAAACAAAAAACAAAAAAAAAAACATGTAATACAGTAACACGAGTTTGTCTTACTGCTGTTAATTCAGTTATTATAAAAAACATCAAATTTTCTGTAAACCTCAAATTATACTCATCTGCCTGCGCCAACAACACTGAAACTACAAAAAAAAAAATAAATTGAAACTTAACGGCAAGAATTTCGCAGTACTTCCTTAAATCATTTTTTTTGCAGAAAAATGATTCAAATCAAAGTGATAGATATTTGTTTGCATATAGTGTGTAGATAGAAGTCTGAAGAAAATCGCGAAAAACTAATCGCACTTCCGGTTTATGGATTTTAATCGACATCTTCGTGTCATAAGTGGTATACAAAGTTTGAGTTTCCTGTGATTATTTTTGAGATATTTTGTTCACCCTACACCTACACACACACACACAAAACATATATTTCTGGATACTGGAGCCACAGACGTGCAGAGAGAATAACAGCCGAATTGGCAAATTGCTGCGATTTAAAAGATCAATCGTGTTTCCTTCAGGGGACAGTACATAAACACGAGACATCTCTCACTTAATATATTGAGTGCTGCTGGTTTAAATTGATGCCTAATCACTCCACCAGTTGCACACATCTGCAAGGTGATCTTTATACGTACTATAAAAGTCGGGATGGTTAGGCTAGCATATCCGAAGTGTTGCCAAGAACCCTGAAGAAATGCATTTCCCTCTAACCGGATACTGGAATCCCCATACTGAGCATTGCTTTCTCTGAAGGCGACACATTTGGTAAGATTTTTCTAAGCTTCTTCTAAAAATTCAATAAGGCTTTTATGTGATTGACTTTTGCAAGAAGAGTTTGAAATATCTTTAGTTAGAATTTTTTCTAATCAAAATATATGTAATACATTGGAAAATGTTAGATATATAAACTTTATTTCTATTGTTTCTCAAAGTTAGGCCGCGCCAAGACCTCTCTATTAATCGTAAATCAAAACAAAAATAGAATATGAATGTCGAAAATAAATTCTTCGGGGAAAATAAGTTCTTGAAGATTGAAATGAAACTGTATCATATGCGGGCATCAAATAAAGTGGTCCATCAGATGGCAAAATAGAAGATCATAGATCATCCACCACTTCTGAGGTTGAAAGGTAGAATGTGTCCAGTAAGAAATGGTTCACTAGTAAAAAATTGTGTTTCGGAGAAGTGGCACTTTAAGGTAATCTTGGAGGAACCGTTATATTCTCACAATTCACCTTTATTTGTAGAACGAAAAAAAGGAAAAAGAACTAAGGAGGGTCATTGCCAAGCTCTTAGGATCTGGCATTTTAATAAAAATACTTTCTCACAACCACAGATCTCTTTACATATTTCCATATTTGTAGAATATATGAGGAGAAAAATGAAATTCTTTTTCACAAAAATTCTTTCTCTCTTTGTGAGTGCCAGCCTCATTTTTATAAGTTTTTTATATCTTTTAGGTATGAGCAAGTACTCCAATAAGAAACCCGGAATGATACATAGATAACATGTCGCGTCAATGTAAATCAGAGAACACAGTTATGCTCCTTGTAATCTCAATGTGTAATTAAATTCTATCAAATTTCCGAAGCCTTGATTTACGTGCATAGTACAATTAATTAGTATAGCATAACTTATGAAGACTTGATTAGAATGCGCCTCTGCATTAGAGAAAAATTTCTAGCTAAAGGTATTTCAAACTCTTTTCGCAAAGTCATTACATACAAGCCTCACTGAATTTTTAGAAGAAGCTTACTATAATGGATGTGAGAAGTGGAGAGAAAGGATTTTGAAGAAACAAGCAAGAATATAAGCTGAACACTCTATAAAGAGAGAACGCACAAACTGCACTTTACAATAAAAGTTAGGTAGGAGAGATATATATAGAGACAGAGTGATGAGAGAAGAGAAGATAGAGTAGAAGGTTGCTGACTGGTTGTTAACTAGTCTCTTAACTGTTGTAAAAACTGTTCTCTTGTAGGGCTAGCTCGGCTATATATAATACAGAGCCTCCCATTCTAGTCTGGCCTGGGTAGCGAGTTGTTTACGTTGTCAATTTTGTGTTTCTCTCCGCTCTTCGGATCCTATTACATCATCAAATATTCTAGCTTATTTCTCCAAAATCCTTTCTCTCAAATTCTCTCTCCTTCTCACATCCATTACACTTAGACAAATCTTACCAAATGTCCTATCATATCGCATTCTAAGAAAGCAATGCCCAGATGGAATCCAGTATCCCGTTAGAGGGAAATGCATTTCATCAGAGTTTTTGGCCTTACTTTGGATATGCTGGCCTTCCATCCTGACATTCATATAGCACATATAAAGATATTCCTGCAGATGTGTGCAACTTTAGTTGAGTTTAGGCATCACTCTAACCCAGCACCACTAATACTAAATACTCCTACTAAGTGAGAGACGTCTTCCAGTCATATACAGGTAGTTATACCTAAGGGAACCAACTTATGAAGAACGCCAAAGTAGTGTTATATATACTGGAAGTGAAAACATAATTGAATGACATGAACTTTCTCAGGGCATGTGCGTAAAAGAATAAATGATTAATATCTCTTTAATCTAATTAATTCCAATTGTAATGTTTTGGTGTGATGATGTGTATTTGTAGTAGCACGAGCGGTGTTGTAGAAAAAGGGCTTGTAAGTATGCAAGTTTAAAACAGAATAAAGTATTAGCAATAATAAAGAAATCACCACTGTTTTATAAATAAATATATTATTATTTAAGAGAAATTAAGTACTTTGAATATCACAATAAGAGCTTATAATAATTTCTTATAACTTAATACTGGTATAGCTCTCATGTTTCCACCTTGATTTTTGGAACAAGTCTGTCTTGAAATAATCTTCTCTTTTGTCCGTTTAGTGCCTCCCCTGTGAGAAGAAGGGGTAGTACATAATTTTGCCATAACTGTTCTTGAACCGTACCAGTAACTGGACTTGTTATACCTGGCTTGCCCTTTTGCAATGAAATGTCACATTTCTGATTTTTTTATAAATTAATATTATTTCCAAGTTTCTTGCATCCATCACACAAAAAACTTGGGCATAAAGCTTACACACACACACACACACACACACACACACATATATATATATATATACACGAGTATATATATAACATATTGAAGTTTCAAAATACAATAATAAATGAGACTTAGAGAGCGAGAGAGATAAATTAACCCCATAATAACGTGGGTATCATTTGTCCACACGGAGAGAGTTGAAAAAACATTTCAAAAACAGAAGTGATATTTTTTTTTCAATTTCAGACATGCGCAATGTGCAACCGTTACACAACTTTTCTAAGCAGACTTACTTTTATATTTATAAACTTTATTTCCTTTTTTTTTTTTTTACTTCTTAAAACTTATTTTCTTTTAAACTTTGTCGGGAAAGTTTTTATTCCTTCTTAGGTATGTGCTGAAGTATTTATTTCAATTACATTTTCACAAATATAACTACATATAAAAGTATATGTAACACATAGTATAAGATGCCTAATAAATTTAGTTTTAGTTTTGATGTTCGTTTAGTTTTTAGTATTCATGCTATATTTGAAATTGTTCGTTGTTCTCATTTAATTTAACAAAAAACACGACATTTAATAATGATAAAAAGCCGTATTTCTTTCTTTTTGTTTACACATTTTTAAGTTCTTAGAATTTGTTTTCATATTTTTAGAATATGTAATTAGTACTTAAGTTAAAATTTGATATATCACAAAAAATTCAATAGCGGAATAGCTATTATATTCTGTTTAAGTATAAAAAGAATACTTCATTGTTTCAACTGAATTAGGTCTTTGATTCGTAAAAAATTTTGAAGACGAAGCCTTTCATGATATTTTACCTGGGCACATGGATGAAATTTGGTCCTAATTTGTGTTAGTAGATATTGCTTTCTTTTACTGTTATAATGGAAAGGTAGCAAATTCACCATAAATATGCTGGGCTCAACTATCAGCCGCATCAAACGCCTCCATTGAGCCTCCAAGCGCATGCCAACTATGCATTACATCCTGTGTCACGGCCACTGCAATGTTTTGGCAAATGAGCATTCAATATGGACAGCCAATCAGGAGATTGGTGAGAACTTGGAGGAAGGAGAAATTGAATAAAAAATCCGACCATCTAGGCGGCTTAGCAACAGACGCTAGATGATGTTTAAGTAGTTAACAAGTTCCAAAATCAACCTCCACCAAACTAGTCACCCTAGCTAATCTACAATTTGAAGAAGCAGGAGTTACTATATCAAGCAAGAAGAAGCTATTTCACGTTACTAACAATTATCACTCTTCGTTCGGTCACTCCATATTAAATATGTGTTGTATTGTATGTGTTAATTTTGCGTTCACATTTCAACATAATCTTAATCCTGCCATCAATTCACTTTTATGCAAAAGAATTGTATTATGCCAAATTTTAATATTAATTTTTTTTTCTGTAGAATAATGATGTGAAATCTTTAATATTTGAAAATGGATTTTTTTGTTTAAATCTATCGTTTCCTTCTCAGGCGCACTTCTCTACAATATGCCAATTAAAACTCTACGGTTATGGTTAATAGCAGAAATATCATTTTTTTTTTATTAATATAATCGATTTTATCCAAAAAAAAGCTCTAATCAATTTTTTCTTATAAATTACGAGGCATATTAGCAGATACGAGGTCAACAAGATAAATATTATTCTATATCGAGAATCTATGTACATGTCTGATAACGATAGACCGACGCAGACTGCATGTTTTAATTAGACAACATTTTCACTGTGTCAAATCCATTTAATAGATGATCGCCGTAATGAAGTAGCTAGCTAATCAATATTCTTCTAAATCAATAGTTATCCCTACTTCTGGCTCTTGCTCATATAATCAAGATTGACATATATTGATTTGTCATACTGATTACTTACCAAACTACTCGGTTTTAGTGTAATCAATATGTAGTGGAAGAAAGAAATGAAAGAAAATAATAGTTTTGAAAAATAGTTTAGAATATTTTATAGTTTGAAAAATCTAATTTTGTTAATATTTTAAATGTATCTAAGTGCAGTGAAAAGAGTCAGGTACTGTAATTTGGGGCATTGCTATTAGGGAAACAAAGGCACAAAAATCCGTTAAATTAATACAATGCCAATTGGCCAACTGTTTTGTTGGAGAAGGGCATTCCTTCAATACAGTCTGCACTCTGCCTTCAAACAAGAAGAGTCTGCATTCTGCTTTCAAAGCCAGAACACTTGCTTCAGCAATCGCTTTCTGAAACTCTGTGCCTGTGATAGAGATTTGCATTTATTCTAGATAAACATCATTTTATTAGGATACAGTGATATTGTAATGTAATTAAATTTGCTTAGAGAATAATATTTATTTATTTTAAAAACAGTGGTGCTCTCTTGATTATTACTAATACTTCTCTCTTAAACATATATACTTACAAGCCCTTTTACTAAACCGCTCACGCCACAATCTACTATACAACATCACCAATTACATTTCATATATCCATAGTGAATAGACCATCGTTTTAGGTTTACGCCAAACTCAACTGTTTTGGGGGAGGGGAGGGGAATTAATATGCTATTCACAAAAATCTGGTGAGAAACACTCACACAACTTTCTCTCACTGCGGTTAATAAAAATTGTAATTGATTATTGAATTGTAAATTGTAAATTGAAATTTTCTTCAAACTTATCATTTTTACTTAAATGTTTTGCTTGTCTTCAATTTTATATATCGATTCTTTATATCAAATTAAACTTAATTAAATGACTTTTTTTGAGGAAACCGTATAGTTCCCCCCCCCCCCCACCCCCTTCTTTAAATGACTTCTCTCCGAAAAAAGAGTTCCCTATAAAAGTGACAGGTCTCTGTATTCATAGTTAGTGTAACAAATTTAATTAAATCTGTCGAGTTGTTTATGGATAAAATCATACAAAATTGAAATAATGCCAGTAAAAACGCATTTCACGTCAACGATATTCTTCATACAATTAATATTATTTAAATGATAGAATTGTATATTAAACTGAAATAGCACTTTAGAAGAAAACATAACCCCCCAAAAACAAGTTTAAATGAATTTTCCAAGAGAATTGTTAAAATAAAAATCGTAGTTTTTTTTTATGTGCAGTCAATATAACTAAATTAAAAGAAAATTGTTGGAGCCCTCAAACTGTTCATCAGTGGAAACTTACTTCTGGTCTACACATTTTTCTTCAAACTCAGAATATTGGACAGACGATGCCCTTATACAATGTACAAACTTAGACATAAACGGAAGCCACTTTAGATCTTCTTTAGCTACAACGGAATTGGCTTCTTTTTTTTTTTTGTCAATTCTTTTACATCAATGTCTTCCGTACTTCGGAGGCATCTATTCCTTAATTTTAAGCCGACAATATTTCTGATTTTTAAGCAGTTTTGGGGAGGCAGTGCTGGATATTCTTGGGTATTTTAATGAGAATCATATTTCTACTACTTATATTAGGATCGATAAGTAGTATATTAATTTTAAATAAAAATGGGATAAGGAAAATTGGTTTAAGGATTTTAGTAGGGATTTCCTGCCATTTTTTCACTATCATTTTAATTCCAATAGTAAAATGATAATCGTATGGAAACCAAATCGAGATGCAAATCTTCTCCTATTGAAAAATTATTCCATGGTCATACCATCAGGGACTGTGTACTTCCACTATTAGTTTAAATACAAAGCAAAGAGTGAAGGAATAAAAGAGATAATATGCAAATTGGAAATAATAATATTCAAATGAAGGGGAAAAATTGTTGGTAATTTAAATGCAGATTATTGGCAACAATTCGTTTACTAGTTATAATAACAACTGGATTACTAACAACATTAATGAGTACACAATGGTTAAAACCAGCCAAACCTCAGACAAAATTTTGAAACAATGCTGTTTACTAATCAGTAAACCAGATTAACAGTATTTGTCCTGAATATATATACCAACCAATGTATACTACTTTGTATTCAGCCTACAACTGCTAATATGAAAGGTAAAAGGCGGAATTACAAAGGGACTAGGTAATAATGGTCTCCGTGGGAGGTTATTTGCAAAGCCTATAGTAGAAAACATGTTTCATTCATTCTTTAATGAACATTATAACAAACACGTGAAAATTATGTTAGTGTAACTCACATATCTATGTATTATATTTTGGGCCATTATTGCAACATAGATGCAATATCATAGTCTCTGCTCCACAGAACCCCAAAAAATCACCCCCCCCTAACGTTTCAGAAAAAAGTCTCAGGATTGTTTTTAAGTAGGAAATACTTTAAAATCGTTTTCCCAAAATGAACAGACTATGAAGAAACAGAAAAACCAAATTTGTAAAAGGTACACTTTGTTTTTGGCTTTTACATCGGTAAAGGATGTCGAAATACAATTTCAGAGGAGCAGCGCCTCTCCACCAGAATCGCCCCCCACTAAAAAAAAAAAAGTAGCAAAAACTGAGAGAACTATTCAATAAAGTCGAACATAGGTTGACGGATTTTGTTTGATAGAAACTTAGATAGGGAAATTTTGGTTAACCGAAGGAAGTGCAATTTTCGTTGCTGCATAAATATAAAAACCGCTCATTTTTATTTGAAATATTTCTCCGTTAAACATTTATTTTATGGTATTGTGAGGAATCTGTGAAATTACATCATTTATAATGTCATTTGAGTTTGTGTAGTGTTTTGTGGAGCTAGTATTTTGGATTTCAGTAGACTATACATACAATTTCTATCTGAAATCTGAGCTAATCAACCCTACCACTCTTTCCTTATTTTAGGAAAACTGAATAAAAATTCAGAGTTAAGTTCAGAGAAAATCTATCAATGTTATAATATTGCCTGGTATTTTTAGCCGTCGCTAGCACGCATATTTCTTTTTGATTTCCGACCGGTTGCGTCAGAGTAAATTCATCAAGTTCGCCCAGAGAGTTCACTTGAACACAATGTTTCGGTTACACTCGACACTTGTTGGTTCGTTGATTGTATGTATGTGCAGGAGGTTATAAGGTTATGTTATTGTGTGTGTGTGTTTAATGACAAAATGGAATTATTATAAATTATGATTAGACATTAGAAAATAGTGTATAATAAATAGCATGTTTTGAAGGATACTTTATCTAATCATAATTTATCATAATTCCATTTTGTCATTAAACGCTCACACCCATAGTAACATAATCTTATAACCTACCGCAACAAATACATACCAATCAACAAATTAACAGGTGTCGATTGTAACAAGAAACACTGCGTTGCAGTGAACTCTCCGCACGAACTTGATAAATTTACTCTGACAATAGATGAAAATCCGAAACCGGTCAAGAATAAAAGTAATATGCATGCTACGTCAGATAAAATACCAGATGTTATGCGGACCCATCCACAAATTCAATTAAAATATTATATTATTGGCGTGGTAGGGTACGTACCAAAGATTTTTTTTTCCATATAAAAATGACCTAATTATGCAGAGAGATAATTAGCAATTGCTTCTTTTCTTTTTTTTTAATTATGGTCATTTATAGCCATTGGTAGCCATTATGGTATTTATGGTCATTTGAGCCAGGAGCCGTCTCAGTGCACTGCCGGTCTCCGGACAGTGTTCTCTTGTTACAGACAACACTGTCCATCACCGGACAGTGAGCTGTAGAGGCTCCTAGGAAGAAAAAAATCTAAGGGTAGCACAACTGGTCCTTCGCGTGGGAGTCCAGTACGCTAACCACTTAGCTAAATAGCAATTGCTATTAAACTCTAATTAATTTAAGAGATTCATTTTTCTTATCATTGAAATCAAAAAGAATAAAATTCATAAGAACTAGTAGAAAATCTCGGCCAGAATAAAGATTTGAACAACTTTATGTATGTAGGATCTACTGTGTTTGACAAATTAACTTGAATGCCCCCCCCCAACACACACACACAACTAGTGAGCCTGTAAGTACTAAATCCTTCCTAGGCTAATACTGCTAGCATTATTTAAAACTTTAGGAAGTACTTAAATAGTAACGTTGTCTTGTTTTTTCCTTCTGTTTTGTCAAGTATCAAGATAAACGTAACCGTAGGTTTAAATATCAAGTGCCTATTGAAATAAATTTTAGAAAAACTTATCATGACAAGCTTTTAAAACATGTGCTTACTTAGGAAAGCCTATTCTCAAAAGAAGATTTTTTTTAATAATAGTTATTCATTGGTCTAGCGTGACTGCCACACAAGATAATGCCCACATAGCATTGTAGGGGGAGGAGGTGATATCTAAACGAGTGTGTGAAAGTAATAATCATTTAATTGCTCATTAATAAATTATTTCTATAATAGTTTCAGTAAGAATGAAGATAAAAAATAGTTTACGACATTTTTACAAAGAATGTCAAGAAAATTTCATATTAAAACTTTTAAATGTATAATATTATTAAAAAATTGGTATTGCTGGTATTTTATATATATTTAAATGATTACTCCATTGAAATATATAATGATGTATTCAATTCTCCCTCTAAAACTACTAACCGAATTGGAATTATTTATTTCCTTCCTATTATATTAAACATGGAGCTGTTACTATGGTTACCATAAATGAAGTTTTAAATCGTCTAAAACTTAAATTTTAAATATGGACTTCACCCGTCCGTTTTATACATTTTAAAGATCTCATCAATAGCAGATAAACCTCTCCTTAAAGGGAGGGATCTGGAGAAAGTCAAATTTAGCTAAGATAACACCGTTCTGCCCCGTATTTAAGAAAATATATAAAAAAAAATTGTAACAGAACTAAAACCTTCCTGTCTATTCCTCTGCCTATAAGTAAACAGAAAATCAAGTTCATAGCTTCCTCCGTTTTTTTTGTGCGTTGAACTTCCTTCATTATATTATAGTGTAATAAATTATTGTAATATAATGGGTTTTCAAGTAAGGCGGGTTGATGTTGGCAGCCTCTGGCGGCCATGTTGTTTTGGTGGTGTTGTTTTGGGGTTGTTGTTTTTGGTGGCGTCTGTCTAATCTGTTGTTTATTATACTGATCCAGATGCCAAATCACCATGTCAAGTTACGCGATTGAGCACCACGTCCAAATGATAAAACTTTATTATCAAAATACGTGTTCGTTAGTGCAAACGTTGCGCGCGTTGCGCCCATTTTACGGCAGACGCGGTGGCCCTTCAAAGTCGACTCTGCAGAGTATGGTGACCAAATTCGAGACCACCGGTTCAGTAAACAATCAGCCAATACCCGTACGTCAAAGGAACGCCAGATGGGCCGAGAACATTACCGCGGTCCGTGAAAGTGTGAGGAGAACCCGAGGCAGTCAATTCCTTGCCGTGCACAAGAACTCGGCCTTTCGCAGACTTCAACTTGGAGAATATTGCTGCGGGACTTGGGCCTACACCCATATTAGATCCAACTGACCTAGGAGCTCAAAAGTTAATGACCACAGGCAGCGCCGTTTGTTCGCGGACTGGGCTTCGAAGCGTTTGGAAGAGGACCCCAATTTTGGCCGAAAAATCATCTTTATCGACGAGGCGCATTTTTGGTTGAATGGCTATGTTAACAAGCACAATTACCGTATATGGGATGACGCTAACCCACACAAGGTTCACCAGGTGGTAATGATCCACAAAAAGTTACTGTTTGGTGCGGATTTTGGGCCGGCGGTATCATTCGTCCGTACTTTTCTGAAAACGACGTTGGTGAGCCCATCACCGACAACGGCGAGCGCTGCAGAACATGATAACCGATTTCTTTTGGCCCAAATTCAACGATATGGAGGCAGACGACATGTGGTACCAGCAGGACGGCGCTACGTGCCATACAGCGGACGCCACGATGGACATTCTGCATGAACGATTTGAGAGTATGGTTATCTCTCGCAGAGGTGACGTGAACTGGCCAACAAGATCGTGTGATTTGATCCCGCTAGACTTTTTCTTGTGGGGTTTTCTGAAGTCGCAGGTCTATGCCAATAAGCCGCAATCGACCGATGCCCTTAAAGCCAGCATAACCTATGCCATCGCTGATATTCAGCCGGATCTATGCGGCATAGTCACTGAAAATTGGACACTCGGATCCGTGCCCGTGAGAAGCCGCGGCGGACATATGAACAATGTTATATTCTTAGATAATGGCATACATGGGTATTTTAAATAAAAAAATAAAGTCGTTAATATCTCACACACAGCTTGTTTTATTCCATTTCAACGACTACCCGCCCTTATTTATAACCCCATGTAATTAAATGATTACATTTTATGAAATAATTACAATAAATCGAGATAATAAAGTAATGGGAACTATATGGTTTTTTATTAAAATCATTGATTACTTTGTAGCGTTAAAGAGTAGTTCATATTTAATGAGCAAAGTTGAAACAAAATGATTTTGCTTCTGAGAAAAAAATGTTTAGAAAGAAAACTAAAAGGTTTAAATATTTATTTATTTATTTACAAGCACCTTAGGATTAATTTACTTCGTATAAATTATTTACTGATCAAAGCTAAAATAAAATTAAATAAATCAATTGATATTCTTGCTAATAAATTTGATCAATACTTTCATAATACATTTCACTTGGCATAATTAATTTTTAATATTAAAAAAAAAAAAAAAATCTGATATGAAACACTCATAAGACTTTCTCCCACTCCAATTTACATAGTTACACAGTCTGTAAGTTTATGGAACCCTTAATATATAAACGCTTCTTCTTATTATAATTTATTTGTTTAATTGTACTAATAATTAGTCGATTCCTTTTTTTTTAAGTTGCTACGAGAAACTATATTTTGGAGAAATTTTGTGAGTGTTTAACATCAATTTTAGTTTGTTCCATTAGTATAAACGGTCAAATACAAAATGGCGGACTACATTTTGCGTTATTATCTTACGCCTTCTTTTTCAACAATGGAATGAAAATTCAAAATTTTTTCTATAGCTCTCATTAATTATATAAAACAATAAATATTTTGTTAGAAATAACTTGATTTTTTTTTATGCCGCAATTCGATAATTTATAAAATATCTACGGAGGGATAAATAATAAACAAATTCTAAACTAGATTTTGCATACAAATAATTAGCCAATCACAATGCAGAAGTAAAACTGTCAAATGTGGCGTGTAATTTAGGCCAATCTGAAATTTAGAATTATTATGTTGACCACGCCCGCATTCGACTTCCTTCTACATTGTGACTGGCTAATTATTTATAGCTAATTATTTCTATGAAAAATATAGTTTAGAATTTGTTTACTGCGTTACCCTCCGTAAGTATTTTATAAATGATCAAATTGTGACATAGAATTTTTTTACAAAAAATTTAAAAAAATCAAGTAATTGCTAACAAAATTATTATGTTTATATAATTTATGCGAGTTATAAAGAAAAAAACCAGTATTTTCTTATCGAAAAAGAAGGCATAAGATAATATTGCAGAACTGCAAGATGCAATTAACATATGTGTCTGCGCGGCAGACACCCAAGGCGAGATGACAAGCGGGTGACAAACAAAATGAATAATAAGACAAAACAAATGAAAACGAGACTTACCCTTTGGTGACGGTGAGTGATGAATAGAAGCAGGGTTGATGAGACGAATGGCGGAGTGAGAAAGGAAGAGGTGGCGTGTATGTATATATATATATGTGTGTGTGTGTGTGGTGTGCGTGTGTGGCGAATGAAAGGAACTCAGATGAGCGTAGAATGACTGGAATGCTTCTTCAGAAGCGGATGATGCCGTGGTTGAAGCGGCAGGTGCTAGCGAGTCCAATAAGGTGCAAATGAGATAGCCTCGTGAAGATGATGGCGCGGAGGGATAAGTCTTGGTAATCACCGAAGAGTCAATGTTAATAATTAACATGGCGAATAGGCGCGAATAAGGCGACACAAAGTTTAAAGGCGAAATCAGCAGTACACCACAGACTAAGAAGAAGCGGTAAAAAACTGAGGTTAGTTTGACGGGCGACAGAAGAAGAGAACGGCACAAACACTGTTATCCAGGCGAGATACAGAAGACAGTGAAGAAATTTTAGAGGAATAAAGAACGTTTGATGGGTGTGGGAAACTAAAATAACGCGCGAGCTACGAGAGATGAAAGTACCGACAATCCCACCACCAAGAGAGAGGGGGGGGGAAATGCGGGGAAGCGTGAGAACGAGGCGGACGATGAAAGAATAAACAGGAAATAATAGTTTGGAAATGGCAAGGGATTAACAGTAGTGTGATAATAAAAAGGGCAATAAAGGCGAAGCGGAGTTAAGCTGTCAAAGGTGCCGCGACCTAACAATATGTAAGTCCGCCATTTCGTATTTGGTCATTTATACTTATCGAACAAAATAAAATTAATGTTAAGCACAATTTTCACAAAATTTTATTTCACAAAGTTCACATAATTAGTTAAAATCTTTGGAGCTGTTTTGGAGACAATAGCAGAAAATTGAAAAATACTTTTCAGTAAAAACGCCCTTCCGGTGATCCGATTTACTTCAAACTCGGAATTTCGACAACATATTTAATTCTAATCAATATTATTTAGTTGATAGAATTGTATAATAAACTGAAATAGCACTTTAGAGGAAAACCTAACCTCTCCCTACCCCTAAAAGTGCCCTTCAATGATTATTTCCGGAGAAACGTTTCAAATAAAAATTGTAGCTCTCTGTATGTGTAGTTGATATACCAAGTTTTAAAGAAAATCATTGGAGCCATTTTTGAGAAAATCGCAAAAAAGTGAAAAAAAACATTCAGTAAAGTTGAGGACTTTTGACAGATAACGTATGGTCGGATCCAATGGTGATACCTAAACGGAATATCAATTTGAACTCTCTGAGATTTTTTGTATTTGAGCTATGCTGCTATACATACATACATACATAGACATACACACAAACAGACTTTTTCTAAAAGATACTTTTTTGGACTCAGGGACCTCAAAACTTGTATTTCCGGTGACAACTCGATATCGAAAATTTGACATGATTACAATACTTCCTCTTACTAAGAGTAAGAGAAAGTAATAAGGGCATAAGAACAAAATTTCAAGAAATCTACACCTCACAATATTCACTTAACTTGTGATGAAGAAACACAGTATTGAAATCATTTCATTCGTAAAAAATAAATATAGATTTTGAAATACCCTGCAAAAATTTCTGTCGATGATGGACAGTGTTGTCTGTGATGAGAGAAACCTGTTTGGAAGCCGGCAGTGCACTGAGAAGACTCCGGTCGCCAATAACCTTAGATGCTGACGCGCCTTAAATTAAAAAAAAAAAAAATAATTTCCAACTGTTCGCTCAGAATTTTTCCAGGCTTTCTGAACGCTTTCTACATAAGGACGAAGTAACTTCTTTAGAGTAACGGTCTCTTCAAGTAAGTAGTTACTTGTAATGCATATTTTTTTCAGGCAGGATTAACGTCCAATTATCAAATTAGGGTCGTGGAACCGGGGGGGGGGAAGCACCCACTTTACTACCTTATTAACATTTTAAATGAATATAAAATTTAGCAGTTAAACGCGGGACTCGAACCCTGGGGACCACCTACAGTGTTACAAGTCCATGCTCACATAACCACTACACCAACCCGCCCCTAGTGGTCTTCTTGATGATTGTTTAGCAACAGCCTCCTTATCTTAACTTTCGATTTTAATCTATGCAACAAATTCCTTTACATAAAACAATCAACGACTATATAAGGCTACTGTAATGTTTTGGTGTGATGTTGTGTTTGTAGTATGTAGCACGAGCGGTATTGTATAATAAAGGGCTTGTAAGTTATGTAAGTTTAAGAGAGAGAATGAAGTATTAGTAATAATTAAGAAAGCACCACTGGTTTTAAAATAAATATATTATTTTCTAAACAAATTTAAGCACAATTATAAATCAGAAGTATATCTAGAATAAAGGCAAATATCTATCATTGGCACTGAGCGATTCCTGAAGTGTCCTGTTTGAAGGCTGAAGTGAGACTATTTTTGGAATTGAACTATTTGAAAGCTGATGGCTCTCTCTACTCCTTGGAACTGCTCTCTCTCTCCAGCGGGGGAACTCTCTTGCATAAAAGATCCACCCTAACGGGATTTTGTGCCTCTGCCCCTCTACCCGCAATGATCCCAATTTACAGTACCTAACACCAAAACACACTCCTTTTGAAGTCAAATTCACAGTCTAATATATTAACAAAATTAGATAAATTATTTTTAAAAACTATTATTTTTCATTTCGTACTTCCACTACACTACCATAACTTTTTAGGCTGTCCAAAACAAATATTAAAAAATCCGTAAAAAGTATCATGATATTCCGTTTTGTGACACCACATCTGACATGCTTTACTCTAAACTTTCGTCTATCATCTACTGTGTAAATGCCTATCTTTCAGACGTTGACAAGAGGTTTACAAAAATTGAAGTCTGTTTATAGAAACTTTAAATATAAAGAAAAAAAATGTGTATTTCTCTGATTTTTAAATTATATTTTTTAATCATTCAGTGAAAATGGAAAAGCAGTGGTCATGAACGTTTAAAGTGCTTAGTCCCTGTGTATGTTTGAGAGAGAACTATCACAAGATAGAACAAGCTGGATTAGACATGCAAAAGCCTTTAGTGAAAAGCAGACCATGAAATGGAACACCTGAGGCTCTAATGTAACTAAACCAAAGGAAAACTTAGCCAAACTTTTAAATGAATATTAACATACATAAATTTTCTTTTTAATTTACTTTTAGCCGCTTATTGAGAATATAATTTTTTTATATACTGAATATAATTTTTTATATATTGAATTTTTTATATTTTGAAAAAAGAAGCAGAACATTACAAAGGAAAATTATAATATTTAAGACGATTAAGGCTGGGAACAGATTTTATCTCAATCATTTTTCTCTTAAAATTAACCAATATAGCAATCCGTTTGATACTGTTCTAGAAGTGAAAAGGGGGGAAAAAAACAGAGCTGTATATTTTTCCTTCTTCAACATATCGACCCGTTAAGAGGTTCACGGTTAAAAGTAAACTCCAGAAAATTGACTTTGAAATATTTTTAATAACTGCTCTATCCTAAGACCCTTTGGATCATATAGCTAACTGAAAGAAAAACACCAAAATATTGGGGCTAGCCTGGAGAGTGATTGTAAAGAAATAATCTACGTACATAAAATTCACCTATGTGCTGGTAAAGTAAAACTTTAACAGGAGACATATACTTCAGTGCTTACGCATATGTACATATATATGTAACAAATATCACATAAGCGAATAATCGCAACAAACTCAAACTTGATATTTGTTTTAAGTCGCACTAATCACATTCGGCCGGAAGGTTTCAGTCAAAAATCCAACAATCGGAAAATGCGACTTTATTAAACTTTTCTTTTTTTTTAAATTTTCACGTTTTTCTCGAAAATGGCTCCGTCGATTTTTTGTGCTTCGATGTGTAAATGTTGCATATTCATTATACATTAAAATCATTAACATCGTCGACAAGAATTAAGCTTTGCGGCCTGTTCTCGACTCTAGAAAATGTTTTGAATTAGATATTGTTAAATTTGAATTTAAAACTTATAATAACAGGATTGAACACTACAAATAAAGAAATATAAAATTAACGTATCATATTTAAGATAAAGAGGAGAAACTATTAAAAAACGGTCCCGCCATCTCTGTCGAGGTTGCCCCACACTTATAATGCCTGTAGACCGATAGTCCAACATCTTTTGTGGGATCCTGATGTTTGACATCCTCTCCACGTGATCGAACCATTGTCTTTGGTATTCGGCCACACGCTCGACCTGGGATATAATTCCAAGTTCCACCTAATATTCCAAGCTATTGTAACGCAGCTAGTGGTGCCATCTAGGAGAGAAGACAGGTACCTAAGGTTCTCTTAGTGGCTGCAGGAAGTGCTGGCGGCGCTCTAGATTTCCCTGGAATATGTGAGAACGTTCTGGAAGGTTCGCTACCGGTATAAATAGAGGGACCACAGAGAGTTGAGAGAGTTCCCAGTTACAAACGAAGTTATTAGTTTGTGAAAAGTGTACAAAAGTGAACAAAGTGAACTTTTGTGGTTTAAACTGTGAAATAATTATTATTAAGCGTTGTATTTAATAATTTATTGTGTATAGCAATAAATTGGTGTTTTCTTTATTGAAGTTTAGAGTATTTTATCTATACGAACCCACTTAAAACTAGTTGCAGTAGCTAGTTTAGAAAGAAAAACGTTACACTATGTTCCAATAGTGAGCAATGAGCGACCGAACGGAGAAAGCGCATTTCGGCTGTCTCTAGGGTACGGCCTGCGGCCAGCCGTACCCTAGCTAGCTTACGGCTCCATAAAGAATATTGGGGAGCGTCACTACCTTATAACATTTCAACAGGGTCTCCCTCGTAGTGCTTCGCCCCAGAACGCGACTGGAAACGCTTCAGCGTTGTCCTTAAATCTGCACCATCCTCTAAATAAGAGATCTGGTAGCCCAAGTAATTAAAAGTCCTTACTTGTTGGATTATCTCGCAGTTTACCACTATTTTAGATCTTACCGGAGATATCCCCCTTTAAAGGCCACATTACCTTAGTCTTTCTACTAGAGATTCGGAAATCGTTATTTCGTACAAAGAATCTCTAGCTTTTTTTTATGCTTTAGTTTGTGAGTGTATTCATTGCCAAAATGATTTCAATATGTTCACCATATAAGTTCTTTGAATTCAATATACAATCACATCATTAATGTCTTTTCAAAACATTTGGTAATAGAGTAGATTTCGATAAATAGTTTTATTTTCTTGTTTCACTTAATTTCTTTGTGTAATTTTATAAAAGTAAATGATAAGATTGATTATGATAAAAAAAAAAAGAAAAAGGAAAATATATATAAATAAAGCAAAGTTAAAAACCAGTCTGCACTAGAGTACCATGGTTGGTTGCCATAGAATACTAACTAAGCATCGGAGTAACCTAGGCCTGTACAGTAAATTTCAAACTTTATGCATTCCATATGAACTTTAGATCGATCTCTAAAAACTTACTCCTTCCACACACACACTTGAGAAACTAAACGTTTAACTTTTGTTAAAAGCTTTAACTTTATAAAAAAGTTACTTTTTATAAGTCTGGCTAGAGTCAATTAAAAGTTATTTTATTTTATTTTATTTTTTACTTTATTATACATTTAGAGTTCAGTTTTTTCACTTTTGATTTTTTTTTTTTTTGGGTGGCACGTGGTTGACGAGCATTTTTATAAAATAAATATATTTATAAATAAGAGGTGATCATATTTACCTTTAATTAAAATAATAATTTTTTTTTCAACAAATGATAAACATAGATAAAAATCAATTTTAAAAAATATGCTTGGAAAGAAACCACTTAAAAAATATAGAAGCTTTTATCCTAATTACTTTTACAACACAGCAAACATGCAACTGCTAATTTAGGTCGCTGTGTTGCTAATATTTTATTCTAATACAAGAATCTTATACCTATAAAGATTTGGTTCGAGGTTTAAGTCCATGGCCAATGACAGGCTATTTGTAGCGGTGGGCGGAGAGGCATTCCCAAGGCATGATTTGCGTTAATCGGGATGTCAACGCTGTTTTGCTTCGACAGTATTGCTCTAGGAATTTGGTGGAGGTGAGGGTTTGTCTGGGGGGGGGGTTGGTGGACATTGCCTCAGCGTAGTTATGGCTTCGGCTTTCGTCCTCTATGATTGACCCTCTTCCTCCACCTCCTCTCCTCAGGAGTTGATGGGCTTGGTTCATTATTCGGAGACGAACAACACATCTATCACCATTTTATTAGTTTTTACTTTCTCTTACACCTAACTGGTAACAGGAAGTACTGCGATCGTGTCAAATTTTCGAAATTAAGTTTTCACCGGAAATACATGTTTTTTAGCGAATGGACTGTGTGTGTGTGTGTGTGCGTGCGCGCGAACAAAATATCTCAAAAACGAAAAATCACAAGAAGCTCAGACTAGATATTCCGTTTAGATATTATGTAATGGGGTCCGAAGAGACGGACCCAAATAGACAGAGAGAGACACACACACACAAAATTGAGAGTATCACTCGCTACTGACGTCAGACTAGAGTGGGAGACTCTGTTTATATACAGCAGCGCTAGCCCTACAGAGGATAGTCTTTAGAACAGTTTATACAGCAATTACAACGCGTCAACAACCAACTGCTACCCTTCTCTCCACTTACTCTAAATCTTTCCCTACCATTTTTTATACTCGTGTAAAGTCCTGGCAGTTTGTGTTACTTCCTCATTATACAGTATTCAGCATTATTTTCAGTTTATTTTTCAAACCCAATTGTCTCCTTGTCATACCTATTATAATTACCACATCTGACACGAAGAATTCGGGCAAAATCCATCAACGCTAAGTGTACCTTTATGGATTATTTTTTCTGTTCAGTTTTTCACGATTTTCTCATAAACAGCCTCAACGATTTTCTTTAAATTTTGTAACCTATACACCTATAAATGCCTATCATTTTTATCTGAAGCATTTTTCCAGATTTGGCTGGGGGGGGGTTCTGTGAGAGCAGTAACACTAAGCTTTCCTCTAAACTACCATTTCAATCGATATATGGTTCTATCACCTATACAATATTAATATAGATAAAAAGCATTGCTAGAATTCCAATTTTGAAGAAAATCAGAATACCGGAAGTCACTGCACATATATAAAAACCATTTTATATTTGAAACATAAAAAAAAAAATGAATAAAATCATTTTAGATAGTTTTATGGAAATTATGGCATCAAATTTTGGTTGGTTTTTGTAGCGGATGTTTTATCGAGGAGTAAACTTAGGCTGAGATATGTTAGACTAGTGAACACTGTATATACGAAAATATAAGCGATATAAGGACTATACACTGTATAATTTAGAGTGACAATATGATAGCGTTAGAAGTGAGTGACAGAGTGACGGTGTAAGGGCGGTCGTTGAGTGTTGATGGTTGTTCGAATGAGAGTGATGAATGGTCCGTTTAAGGCAGACGGCTGGAGTAGCCCCTACTCTCTTTAACTTCTCTTTTTAATGCCCAGATATGCGTCTTAGATTTCCCCTCCTGTTACTGCTACTGGTAGAGAAAGGTATCAATCCATTACTGTTCAATATATTTAGTGCGCTCTTGTGAACATAACGTGATCACTTCTCTACGTGCCGCGTAGTTGGTAGCCTACCAGCACGGTAATTCTCTCCGCACATCCTTTACATTTATGTTAGGACAAATCAGTCAAATTTGAAGGTTAAAAAAAAAAAAAATCTGGTGTGAAACACTCACACGACTTTCTCTTACTCCAGTTTTCAAACTTGTAATTGACAAATTTTATAGTTAGTGTACCAAATTTAATGAAATTCGTCGAAAACTGAAAAAACTCAGTAAAAGTGCACGTCCGGGTTTACTAGTTTTCTTGAAACTACGAATTTTGGCAAATCTATTTATTTCTAATTAATTTTGTTTGGATGGTAGAATTGTATTATAATCAACTATAGATAGCACTTTAGAGAAAAACATAACCCTACCCCTCCCCCAAAAAACCCACTTAAATGACTTTACCAAGAGAAATGTTTCAAATAAAACTTGTAGTTCTTTATTATGTAGTACACATTCCTAGTTTAAAGAAAATCGTTGGAGCCGTTTTCGAGAAAATACCAGAAAACTGAAAAATACATTATCACGCACTTCCGCAAATCCAATTTTTTTTCAAACTCGGAACTTCAACAACATATTTAATTCTATCTAAAATTTAATAGATGGCAGAATTGTATCGGTCATTTTTACTTTCTCTTAATCCTAGTTAAGAGTAAGTATTGTAAATTTGTCGAATTTTCGATATCAAGTTTTCACCGGAAATACATATTTTGTGGTCCCCTGAGTCCAAAAAAGTCGTTTTTAGAAAATGGTCTTTGTGTGTGTGTGTGTGTGTCTGTGTGAACAGCATAGCTCAAAAACATAAAATCGTAGGAAGTTCAAACTTGATATTTGTTTAGGAATCACCATGGGATCTGACAGTAAGTTATTTATCAATATTACTCGACCAAAAGTACTACTTTATTGAATTTTTTTTTTCCACTTTTTTTGAGATTTTCTCAAAATGGCTCCAACGATTTTCTTTAAACTTGATATACAAAAGATTTTTACTTCACAAAATTTTTATTTGAAACATTTCACCGGGAAAATGCATCTAAGGGGACTTTTGGGGAAGGGTAGGATTAGGTTTTCCTCTAAAGTGCTATTTCAGTTTATTACACAAATCTATCAGCTAAATAATATTAATTAGAATTAAATATGTTGCCAAAATTTGGAGTAGGAAGAAATTTGTCTAACACGGCTCCAACGTATTTTCTTTAAACTAAATATGTGAACTACACATATAAAGAGCTACAACTTTTATTTGAAATATTTCTACGGGTGAACTCATTTAAGCGGGCTTTTGGGGTAGGGGTAGGGTTATGTTTGCCTCTAAAGTGCTGACTTAGTTGATTATACAATTCTACCATCTAGATAAAATTAATTAGAAAAAAATAGACAGCCAAAATTCCGAGTTTCAAGAAAATTAGTACACCGGAAGTGTATTTTTACTGAACATTTTTTTCAGTTTTTGTGTTTTCTCCATAAAAACACCGCATTTCAATTACAACTTTGAAAGCTGGAGTAAAAGAAAGTTGTGTGAGTGTTTCAAACCATATTTGTTTTTGTTCTCTTTAAACAGGAATTTTCCTCTAAAGTCGGGGAGAAGTATGTAAAGTTATAGGATAGGGGATAATGGTAGGAAATGGAAACAGACAAACAGCGAAATGAACAAGGAAATAGAATTAAATAAAGATAATTAAGAATGAATGGGTGAATTTATAGAGAATATCACAAAGACGGATATTATTAAGGAAGTAAATAATATTTTGTTAAAAGGTTTTTCAAACTTACATGAAAACCCATCATCCTCTTTGTACCATTTATACTGATCTTCATTTTACTAACTATATTATTCCAAAAATTCATACAAACATAAAGGATTGAGGACTTTAAACATGTGTGGCATACCGTACGCCCTTGTTAAACACCATTACAGGCAAACCAACCCTAAACTTATATATACCTGTAGGGACGTATCTCTGTGATGTTCCACCTTCATCCAGCTGTGTATACTATCTTTTATACAAACATTCGTTATATTACGCTTACACATTCTATATTTCCATCCTCTTTACCACATCAGACACTCTTCATTTAACATTTTATGATATTTCCTTATCTGTTCAGTATTCAGTAAATAACCCTTCTAAAATAACATAGTTTATATAATGTTAAGTTAATTAAACAACTTATTAGATCATTCCGTATTTGACGTCTTAAAAAAGAAGATGCTGTAATTTTTCACTGGCTAAGTTCTTGCTACTTTCTTTGGCTATGGTACGAGGATACATGTTCGATACGTGGAAACGTTAAACGGTATCTAACCAGCATAGTTAGTAAAAATCGGGTAACTGAAGTTGGTAAAGAACCCCGATGCGAAGGCAAAAACCCGGAATAATAGCAACCGCTACGTTCTGATCCTTCGGCCGCTAATAAAAATATCTGATGCTTTCCAGTTCTGCGGAACCAATCACCACAACTAAAAATCTCTGTCTGTGGCAGGCTTGGTTTTTCAGAACTGTGGCCATAGATTGGGTTTTATAAAACTAGTTTTAAAAAAATATGTGTTATTAAAAATAATAGCAAATCTGCTTGTCTCCTAAGAAACAGAACAGGGAAGGAAGGGATTAGCTCAGTGGTAGCGCGCTGGGCTAGCAACGCGGAGATGCCGGGTGCGAATGCAGCAGTGCTGTCCTTAAATTTTCTCTTCCTAGAAGCATTTTACAGTTCACTGAGGTGGGTTAGCTATATGGACCTAGAGAAGCATTGGATAGCATAGGGCTTGGTCCCTCCCCATAAAATAATAATAAAATAAATAAATCAAATAAGACAGATATTTATTATGAAAATAGATATATTGTAATATGTGTAACTCTAGGAGAAATGATAAATATTATGATATTTATGTTAAATATAAATTAACAAAAATTACATTTTTGTGTAAGGTGAAATTTGGGGTTTTTGAAGGTTGGGTGAAAACAATAGGGAACAGTTAGGAAGGTAGAATACCTTCATTTACAGTAAAAGGAATTTCCCTTCCTTTCACTCTTCAGTGGAGGGAGGGATTATATAAATATAGGGCCAGAAATAGTGAGGGATCAAATTTGTAGTGATGAGAAATCTGTGTATAGGACAAAGCAGTGCTATCCGAAAATGTATAGTAGTGACATAGTGCAAACCCAACCTTCAATCAAGTTTTATATGTAAGTCTTATTATAAATTAATTCCTCTAATTTTGGTTTTATCTTAAGACAAGATTTGATACTAACTTATTAACTTATTTTGTTATTATTAAATATATACATGATAATAATGAGCTATGTATGATTTATTTCACATCCTCTCCTAGTTCAGGTGAACAGAGACCTCACGAGATCCCTTTAGAGAAGATTTACATTATAATTCTAATTATTTAATTATTAATTAAATTTACCCCCCAATAAATAATATTACAATATATATAGTGAATAGCTACATTGCCAGATAAAACTCTGATCTATTGTTGTAGTTCGCTGGCGTTTCTATGTTTTAACTTTGTCTCTAAAGTGTAGGCATATACAAATAAAGTGAGGTGAGCTACAGTTTACTGTGGATAACGCTAAACCCAAATGTTTGCACACAATAACCACTTCCCGACCACCTTTATATGGTGTATGAATTTTGAAGGTGTCAGGATAAATATTGTTTCGCCTACTGTTGAAGCTTCTCTATATGGGTCATGTAAATAAAATAACATATGGGGCATTCAATAAATAAAGAGACAATGATCTAATATCTATATTAGAACCCGACACTTATAGTATCATAAGCTGGCATCCCTGTCATCAGTTTAAAACAGTAAACATAACCTCTATTAATCAATCAACGACGATAATGCTATAGAAATCTGCATTTGGGAAGAAAAGCGGGATCCATTATTCTTTTTTCTTTCAAAAGCTCCTCCCACTACTAAGCGATTGAAATGCATTACGGTTTTTCCCACCAACTCTCTAAGTTTTGCCAATCCTCGTTCTTCAGGCCGTGCCCATTCATCAGTAGAGCAATCTTTGCTCTCCAGATAGCTATCAGACGTCCTCGTTTTCTTTTTCCAAGCGGAGTTTTTCCCTTATCCCTTAACATTGTGACGCTTTTGACATGACCATACAATTGCAACGCTTTTCTTTCGGTTCCTTCCGTCACCGTTCTCTTTACCTCTTCATTTTTCATTCTCTCCAACCTGGATACCCTGGGTGCCATTCTTATCCATTCTATCTCCAGTGCTGCAACTCCTGGCGCACGCCTCAGGCCTATCCCTCTGCATTAAGGGTTAATATGCTTTCTGCTATAGCCTCAAAATCCTCTTCTTTACCTCCATGGATATCATCTTACTCCTTTGGGATACTTAGCGTGCTTAATTTATTGATACGGGATGCTAGCCCTCTGCTGATCCCTTTACCAAGCGGATCTGGATTTTTATTCAGGAGTTTCTGTCCTAAGAGGTTTGGCTCCACCTCGTCTCAAGAGGCCTCTATTAAGACATATTTCGTCTGAAACCTCCACTACTGCCCCTTCGGTAGCTAAGCCAAAGGGTTCTCTGCCTTTTAATCGAAGGCCCCTCAAGAGTGTCACGATAAACACCTCAAAACATTGTAAATTTAAACTTCCTGTTTTTGAATTAGTTGTACAAACAGAGATACAGATAAATGTTCAATTTCAGAATAAATGTCCACATAGCCCTTAGCATCAACGGAGCACACAAACCCCTCCGTCCGGCACTAAAAGTACCTTCGTTAAGATGATGTCCTCTGGAGAGGATTAGAATAAGATATCCATTATTACGAGCCTAAATCCAAGCGTTAAACCATGGAGTGGTCCCAACCATCCGGTTTCCAGCGACGAAGAAAACCAAACTTCGGTTGGCAAAGTATTACTACCGACATTTTGGATATTTTTATTTAATCAATCGACCAGAAAGATGGTTGAAAATAAAATGACTCTTGCGGATCCTGAAAAAGCAAAAGCGTTCCATTTTGCCTGTTATTCTAGGACAACGTTCCTCCAAATGCTGCGAAATCAGTTCTTTGGATCTGTTAGAAAAAAAAATAGTAGAATTTCCGCCATACAGTCCAGATTTTAACTGTCAGATTTTTTTTCGTTTCGTCTTCTCATAGACATTACTCGAGTTTTGTAGCAACAAAAACAAATATGCAAAACTGGCTGATAATCCAAGACAAAGAATGCTTTACTTCTACCGGCATAAAAATAATAATAGAGAGATAGCATGTGTCGAAAAATAGATTTCATTTTGTGCAGCACATTAAAATGATTACCATTTATCTCTTTTACTTATATAATGATGTTCGTATTTAAATCTGTTTTAAATAATTTATATCGTTCTGTCCAATTAAATTTGTGATGCGAATCGACAAATAACAGCAATTAATTATTCATGGTTAAAAAAGTTCATGGTTCAACCAACACATACTCAACAATGTTTTTTTTAATTTAAATTTAATGGAAAGAAGATTTTTTATTTATTTAGAATAAAATTTAATTTTTAATTTTATCGTGAAGTTTGAATTTCTCGTCTCCATCTGTCAAAACTTCAAAGATGGAATTAAATATTGTAACTATAGTATTGTAACGTTTTCCCTGAACTAGCTACTGCAACTAGTTGCTAAGTGGGTTTGTTTAGATAAAACACACTAAACTTCTAACAACACCAATTTATTGTTGAACACAATAAATTACAAATAAAGCACTTAAATACATTGTTTAAACCAACAAAAGTTCTCTTAGTTAAATTTTTATTCAATTTTTACAAACGCGCACTGCGTTTGTAACAAGATTCCCCTCACTCGAGCTTTTGTTCACTATTTATACAAGTGGAGAAGGGTCTGGAAGGTTCTAGAACATTCTAGAAAAACCTATAGCGCCCCGCTAGCGCTTCCCAGCGGCCACGAGGAGAACTTGAGGTGCCTGCTTTCTCTTCTAGATGGCACTAGCGGCTGCGTTACAGTATTTATGGAAATATTAGAGTAATTTAAAAAGTTCATGGTATTTTATTATTCCATTTTAATCATTTAAAATTCCCCGTAATCAATGGAAATCATTAGCAAATGTATTTTTTGATTAAATTAAAATTTAACAAAAGCATTTTTAGGATTAAGAACGCTAATCCATCTTTGTTATCTACCCATTATGCGAATGTTAAATTTTGTACTGCATTTTTTCGGATAAACACTTGAGTGTTTTATAAATACATTTTTAAAACTAGACAAGTTAAGTCCTAAATAAGGATGATTTTTGCATCTTTATTGAAAAAAAAAAAAGAGGTATTACGCGGTTAATGCAGTGTAAGAGAATATATGAAATAAAGGGTGATCATAAAAAAGCAAAGAAAGGGGTGAAGTTGTTCGCGTCCGAGATTGTTCTCACATGCCCCTAGGATATCCAACTAAACAAACAACATCAATCGCCAGCGTAGCCTGAGTTCTTTTATACTTGAAATACTAGAATAATACTAGAAATTGGGCTTCTTTTTTTTTTTCTTTTAAGGCGCCCTCTTTTTTTTTTGATCCGGAAGTTTTGAATGAAGATTTGGAAGAACCGGAAACTTTTGTCAGAGTTTGGATTTTCTCAGTAAAATCACAAGCACATTCTCAATTAATCAATTTGGAATTAATAACAAAGAGATGCAAAAGTGCGACTTTACTGAATTTTTTTTTTTTTCAGTTTTTCGTGAGTTTCTCGAAAACGGCTACTAAGATTTTCTTTAAACTTTGTAATCTACAAATATAAATGGCTATCACTTTTATTTGAAACATTTTCCCAGGAAAAAAATAGATTTTGGGGGGGACTCTGGGGGAACAATAGCATTATGCTTTCTTCTAAATTACTGCAACGTTTTTCCTTCTAAACTAGCTAATGCAACTAGTTTTAAGTGGGTTCGGTTTAGGTAAAACGCACTTAACTCCTAACAGTACCAATTTATTTCTCAACACAATCAATTATTATAACAACAAGAACAATAATAATTACTTCACAGTTTAAACCACAGAAGTTCACTTTTCATACACTTTCCACAAACGTACAATTCGTTTGTAACTGGAAACTCTCTCAACTCTCTGCGGTCCCACTATTTATACCGGTGGGGAATCTTCTAGAACTTCCTCGATTCCTCTAGAGAGAACTAGAGCGCCGCCAATGTTCCCAGCGGTCACTAGGAGAACCTTAGGTACCTGCCTTCTCTCCTAGATGGTACCACTGGCTGCGTTACAGTATACATTGACAGAATTCTAAATTAGAAAAAAAATCGGTTAACCGGAAGTGCGACTTACAGAATAGGTTTTTAAGTTAGTTTTTTTTTTGAATTTTCTGAAAAACTTTTTACGATTTTCCTTAAACTTGGAATGCTTGATGCAAAAATAGAAAACGTATTACTTTTCTTTAAATCATTTTTCTGAAAAAAAAAATGATTTCAGAGGGGTATATTAGAAGTCTATTAGTTAGTTTAAATTTAAATTTGCACAAGTTCTATTGGTTTTTTGATAATAGAACGCTCCACATAAGGCCGCCCTAGGTGTTATACAAGTAAAATATCCACCACCATTTTTATGGCCAGCATAAACATTGTAAATTTTAAAGACAATTTCTTAATTAATTGGAATTAATTAGCGTAAGAGAAAGACGTGTGAATTTATTTATTTATTATTAAAAAATAGTCACAATATATGATCTGCTCCATACGTTTAATAAATTTTTACACTACATGAAATAATTATATAATTTTTGGTTCATGTTGTAAATTAACCAAAACATAAGTTACATTGATACTTTCATTGACAGTTTTGTTTACAACAGCAGAGAGATATTGAGGACAAAATCATGGAGACAGAAATTCCTTAGTCTTAGTCTTGGGCAAAATTCCATGAATACTTGAAAACGTAGAGAGGAGTGATTTCAAATAAACACATTATCACAGCTACTGCACCAAAGAATTGGGTTGTGGCCAATATTAGCCAAATTTACTGGCACTGTATTTATTCTCTCTCTCTCTCGTTCTGTACTTCGCTATTTCATTTTTAATATATATTTTTCTCATACTGCAGATAAATGGAAAGAAAAAGTGGTTTTTAGACCAAGGAATGTGAACAGTATAATTTAAAAAATGGAAAATCATACCACGAAAACCTTTTCTATTTTTCTGAATGGATTTATTTTTAGTTTTTTTTTTTTACGATTTTCCCTGAAAACGGCATCCAAGGCTTTTCTTTAAACTTAGAGCTGCAACTTTTATTTGACTTTTGGGAGGAGGATACACTTTAGAGGTTTTGAGAAGGGGGGCGTGTTGCATTAGGCTATCCTCTAAACTGCCATTTCACTCTATTTTTCTAATATTAATGTGAATTAAATGAGTTCGTTATAATTTCGAGTTTGAAGCAATTCGGTTAACCGGCTTTATCGAATGATTTTTTTTTTCTTTTTAGTTTCCTGTAAAGACATAAATGGTTTTCATTAATCTTGTTATATTAAGTATACATACGACAACTATCGCTCTAAAGGATATTGAAGGTCAGGAAGTGTAGAGACACTCGAGTTGCTTTCCCGGCACAATACAGTGTGGCTGGTATGGGTGCCGGTACACAAGGGGATAAAAGGTAATGAGCTAGCCGACTAACTGACCAGGAATGGAGTGAACACTCCCATTTCACTATAAACGCACTTCCGGTCATCCGATATTTTTCAAACTCGGAATTTCAACGACACAATTAATTCTAATTAATATTATTTAGATGACAGAATGGTATAGTAAACTGAAATAGTACTTTAGAGGAAAACCTAACCCCACCAGTCCCCAAAAGTGCCCTAAATGAATTTTTCCATACAAATATTTTGACTAAAAGTTGTGATCTTTTTTATGTGTAGTTGATTTCTTTTTTTTTTTTTTTTTTTACGCTGGCACGTCGGGGCGGCTTCGGCCATACGCGTCCTAGCAGCCCAATAAAGACACGCCCTTCTAATGTAGGCGTCTTTGTCTGTTAAAGATATACGTAGGTCCTCTAGTGCAGGACATGAGTCTAGGTGGTTAGAGGTCATCTCCTCTCCTGTTTCACACAGAGTACACTCAGGGCTCTGAGCCACCCCTATCCTGTGGAGGTGCTTTTGGAGACAATCGTGGCCTGTAAGGAGGCGGAAGCAGGCCATAAACCTGTCCCCAGGCAGATCTGCTGGAATCGCTCCTTGCGGCTCCCTGAGGACTTCCCAATGTTTGCCCTTCGCTACTGTTCTCTGTTCCCTTATCCTGTCCCTGTGGATCGAGGTCTTAATTATTCTTTTAATGCCACTTAAGGGAAGGGGGTTATCTGGTTGTACTTCCTTTGTCCCTTGCTTGGCAAGCCTATCCGCTTGTTCATTGCCATAGATTCCGCAACGCCCTGGGACCCACTGAAAAAAATCTTCGGTGCCACGATTCTGTAGGTTTGCCACAAGCGAGCGACACCGAAACACCGCTGAACAGTCGGTTATATTCCGACCCGTCACCGATAAAATAGCTGCCTTGGAGTCGACCAACAGAACTGTTTTTTTATCATTTCTAGCTTGTAGTTGCTCAAGGGCCATCTCTATGGCCCTTATTTCCCCTCCGTGGTTAGTCCCTCTCAGCCCCACGGGTGCAGACAACTGGAAGTGCTTGCAATAAACACCTGCTCCAGCATCTTGAACAGCGCCCTCGGCCGAGCCATCCGTTTACACACGTGTCCATACTTCCTCTGGGTATCGGTGAGAAATGGTCTCCATCGTGATTGCTTTAAGCTCCTCGGGTGAAGTATGCTCCTTGGAAACAGGTTGTATCAGATCCAGGCTGGAGGTTACAGACGTTACTGAGTGATGGGACCTCTAAAGTAAAAAAATGATGTATATTTGAGATTGATTCGAATGCATTTTTTCTCTGATTTACCTTTTAATGTTTTATACGAAACTTTACGATATAATACTGGTGAGTCATGATGATGACAATTTTGAGTGGACATCCAAATTACCTCAACAATTCGACAACAGATTAATACTTATTAATATGTATTACTCATGAATATCTATAAGGCGGTTGCATGTATTAGCTTCTCCATCTTCTGGAACATAGCCCTCCCCCCCACCAAACCTTTGTTCATTTATCACTAAAGAATATAATAAAAATATTTAATTAATTTTGGATATAATTTAATCCAGTATATGAAAGAAATGTTGATTTGATAGTTAAGATTAGGTTGCCCTTTAAAGTGCTATTTCAGTTTATTACACAATTCTGTCATCTAAATAATATTAATTAGAATTAAATTTGTTGGTGAAATTCCGAGTTTGAAGAAAATCAAGTGACCAGATCAGTGCGTTTCTAGTGAAAAGTATTTTTCAATGTTCTACTATTTTCTCGGAAAACTGCTCCAGAGCGATTTTCTTTAAACTAAGTACGTGAACCACATTTATAAAGGCTAATAACTTTTATCTGAAACATTTATTCAGGTAAACACATTTAAGCGGGCTTTTGTTAGAGAAGTTATAGGTTATGTTTGCCTCTAAAGTGCTATCCTAGTTGATTATACAATTCTACCATCTAGACAAGATTAATTAGAAATAAATAGGCCAAAATTCCAAGTTTCAAGAAAATTAGTAAACCGGAAGTATGTTTTTACTGAAACAGTTTTTTTTTCATTTTTTCGTGATTTCCTCCATAAAAACACAGACGAATTTCATTAAATTTGGTATACCAACTATAAAATTTGTCAATTATGATTTTGAAAACTGGAATGAGTTGAAAGTTGTGTGTGAGTGTTTCATATAAACTATAAGAGGGAATTTTTCCATCACATAAAATTTTCCAAATTAATTATTCATTCAAAATAAATATTTTGTGATCCTCTGAGAAAAACAAAACTTTTTTTTGCGAATGGTCAGTGTGTATGTGTAAGTAATTCGAGTATATGTCAACAATGATAAATTACAGGAAGCTTACACTTTCATTTTCCGTTTAGATACACGAAAGTTTCAATCAAAATCCGTCAAATGATCTTTATAAGTATATAAAGAATGTAATTTTTTTTTTTTCCATTTTGATTCTGGAGCTTAGTCATAAAGGAAAGAAAAGCATTTAAAAAATTATTAGTTTTTGATAACTGTATTTTTAACACAATTTTTTTCTAAAAAATTCTATTAATTGATAATAATTAGTTAACTGTTATAATTTTGATTTCAGATTTAAATGTCATCAAACATAATGGATAGAAATGTTTAGCACCAGATTAAATTTTTTTTTGTTAGAAATTTACATCTTTATAGTTATTTATTAAATAAGAAGAAATATCTCCCAATAGCTTGGGACCGACGTTTGTCTCCGTAGATTTGAATGGTTCTTGCGAAATAGCAATTTGTTATTTTAGCTTTGTTTGAATGAAAAGTTGAGATAGATAAAAGTGAAATCGGCAGCACCTTATCAAAAGAAATATAAAAAAAATATATTTAAAAACAGAATAAAATGTCACTTTTAAAACTCGAGTTCAGGTTTGCCCAGAACCACCTGTGCGACAGTTGTAAACGCACATTACATAAATTAGGAAAAAGTTAAACAAAGTTATACCATAATGTCGCTGATATGAAATTTATTGTTTTATTGATTTTGAATATTAAAATATTTAATTAAATACTTCTACGGTAGTACATGAAATGTTATTGGTGTGATGTGTGTTTGTAGTATAGTGGTAGGTTGTGTATATATGTTTAAGTGAGAAGTATTAGTAATAATCAAGTGAGCACCACTGTTTTTTAAAATAAATATATTATTCTCTAAGCAAATTTAAGTACTTTACAATATCACAACTATATCTTAATAAATCAGATGTTTATCTAGAATAAAGGCAAATCACTATCATTGGCACTGAGTTTAAGAGAGCGATTCCTGAAACATGTTTTCTGGCTTGAAAATCTGTTCAGACTGTCTTTTGAAGGAATGTCTCCTCACTATAGTTCAAATCTTTTCAAATAATGCTGGAGGGAGTTTTTATTGTTTTACCCTAACTGTTTCTTGCCCTTTGTCTCTTGGTTTACATTGACTTAGATTGTAGTAACTGGCTCTATCTATCCCCATTACTAAAATACAATATTTGAACTAGCTAATTTTCACAAAATTATTTTATTAAAATTATTTTCCAAAACTATTATTTTTCCATTTCGTTCTTCCCCCACATTAACCCCTCTCCTGGAGAAATTTTTTGGCACGAAACATTTGGGAGGTAATCTGCAGTTGTAGAGGCTTGAAAGTTACCCCCCCTCTGGTAAGGCGAGAGGCGTGTGTGTAACCTCTGCAAGGTGGTCGTGTGTTGTAGACTACATACAGGCATCTTCTTCTGGAGCAAACGCTGCTTGGGTGGGTGAGCATTGCTCTGGTGGTATTACCAGGCTGATTGACGAACACTGCTTGGCGAGTCAGAGTGTTGCTGATGAAGAAGTAATTGCGAAGGATAGACAAGGCGATCAATGTTGCCTTCTGAGTGATGGTGCTTGTAGGGATGCATGTAATTTCATGAATTTACTTTGTTTAATTTGTGGATTCTGGTTGAAAATATATTCCAAACAGCTGGCACCAATGAAATGTTATTGGTGTGATGTGTGTTTGTGTAGTATAATAGTAGTCTGTGCAGCACGAGCAGTTTAGTAAAGGCTTGTAAATATATATGTTTAAGAGAGAAGTATTAGTAATAATCAAGAGAGCACCACTGCTTTTAATATAAATATTTTATTCTCAAGCAAATTAAGTACTTTAAAATATCACAACTATATCTTAATAAATCAGATGTTTATCTAGGATAAACGCAAATCACTATCACTGGCACTGAGTTTAAGAGAGCGATTCCTGAAGCAAGTTTTCTGGCTTGAAAGTCTGTTCAGACTGTCTTTTGAAGGAATGTCTCCTCACCATAGTTTCAAATCCTTTCAAATAATGCTGCTATGTCTGGAGGGAGTTTTTATTGTTTTACCCTAACTGTTTCTTGCCCTTTGTCTCTTGGTTTGCATTGACTTAGATTGTAGTACCTGTCTCTATCCCCATTACTAAAATACACTATTTGAACTAGCTAATTTTCACAAAATTATTTTACTAAACTATTTTCCAAAACTATTATTTTTCCATTTCGTTCTTCCACTACATACAGTATCATTAATAGATTTTACCAATTCCATCCAAACTTTTAAAATGAATTTCTCAAGATATTTTCAGCGGATCGACGCCAAGGAAACATTTTGTAAAAAACCAGCAGTAAGAGAAAGTACAAAAAAAAATAAATCTGGTGTGAAACACTCACACGACTTTCTCTTATTACAATTTACATAATTTTATTTATTATTTATTTATATGGATATCTCGCTACATATTTCACATAAAACTGAAAATGTATATAGGTACGTGCATCCGATATGTAATATAAAAAATCGTACTTCCGGTTAAAGAGCCGATAAAACTCGGAACAGAGACGCACACATTAAATTCCCATTAATGTTACATGATATAGAATCGTATAATATATTGAAATGGGACTTTAATACAAACCCTAACGTCACCCCCACTCCCCATAGAATATCCCTTAAATAAAATTTCCCGGAAAATTATTAATTGATATAACAAGTTTTTTTTTAAGAAAATCGTTAAAAGCCTTTTTCTAGAAAAATCGCTTCCAAAACTGAAAAATGTATTCAGTAATTATGGTAAATTCTGTTCGCAAGAGATATCTGTTGCAAGCAGTTACTTGGGGATTAGCGACCTCACGGGTTACCCCAGCTCAGTACTCTATGCACTTCGTCAGAACAGTACACACAACACACTTAAACTACACACACTCTACTCTTTACAGACTTTGTCTAAACACAGTACACAAAGTAGGGGTTCTGCCCTAGTTAATTGGCGTAAGCCAATGGAGAAGGAAGAGATTCGCTCAATTGTAGAGGGGCTGGGCTAGCAACGCGGAAATCAGCATGCTGCCCTTAGATTTTTATTTCCAGGAGCCTCTACAACTCACTGTCCGGTGATGAGCAGTGTCGACTGAAGCTAGAAAACACTGCTTGGAGGCCACCAGTGCACTTAGAAAACTCTGGGGGGCATAATAAATCTTTCAGGTCAAAATTCTGCCCGTAAGTGGTATCTCTATTGCATGCAGTAACTTGAGGAGTAACGACCCCACGGATTACCACACAGCTCAGTACTCTATGCACTAGGTCAGAACAGTACACAATACACTTAAACTACACACACACACACCCACTATTCTTTACAGACAAGGACAAACACAGTACGCAAACTAGGGTTTCCGTCCCTAGGTTAACTGGCGTACTCGCTCAGTGGTAGCGCGCTGGACTAGCAACGCGGAGGACCCGGGCTTGAATCCAGCATGCTGTCCTTAGATTTTCTCTTCGTAGGAGCCTCTACAACTCACTCTCCGGTGATCAGCATTGTTGTCTATAGCTACAGAACAGTGCTTGGAGGCCGGCAGTGCACTGGGAAAGCTCCGGGGGGGGCACAATAGATCTTTCAGGTCGCAGTGCAATAATCCCCTACAACAGTCATCTACCATCTGTAGTAAATTCGGTCGGACCGATTTAGGCCAAAACTTTTTCTTCGCATCCCTTGGTAAGTAGCAACTAAACGAAAAACCACCGTTTCATTCTCTGTAGTTTTTTCCGTTTTGGAGAATTATGCTGGGTCCAAAAATTAGCCGAATTTCCGGTGAAAACTCAATTTCCGAAATTTGTCACCACTTAAAAACAGTAATAGAAGTAATAAATTTCTGTTCCGGAAATTCAGAACAAAATTAATTACAGTTAGTTTTAGAAATAATAAGCATAGTCTACCTCTAGGTACGGGGAGCAATAGGAAATAAAAAATCAGCTTATAATGACCAAAATCTCTGATAGTATAAATATCATTTGCTTAGTGAAGTTGTAAGGTTTTTAATTTTCAACAAGTTTCTGCACGTCTCTTTTAATTTAACTTCCTTCCACGAATTTCCCTTTGGAAGACAGGTAGGCGTATTGATTTACTACGGCTGAAAATGGTTTTTTGGTTTATTAAATCATTACTTACTACTAAACTGTTATAGCGTATTCGTCTGGTTTATGATTTTCCCCGAAAGAAATTCAGGATCATATTTTATTTTGTTTTTAAAATAAAAGGGAAGCGAGGAAAAAAAAGGAGCGTTAAAAAAAAATATATTGATAAATTGTTATTTTAATTAACACCCTGAATGCAGTGTGTAGACATTGTTTGTCGATTCTCATCATCTACAGAGTTACTGATCCATAAAGAATGTTGACAAAATAAAAACAGGGCCTTATTATTATTGCTTTATTGTGGGTCTTTCTGTTCGTTTGTTTGTTTGTTTGTTTGTTTTTTTTTTTTGGTTCAGAAATACAAACTTTTCCAATTAGTGATGATAATATTGAAGAGAAAGAATATTGAGAAACATTTCTTAGTTGTAAATGGTTTTATGTTAGTTGTTTGTAGTATATTCTATTATACTCTTTTTCCAGCTATCAAGTAGCAAGAAAGAAAGCAAACACATGGAAGAATGGAGACAAATATTTCTTGTTTTTTGCTTGTGTGTGTGTGTGTTGTTTGTGAGAAGTTAATGTGTTTTATAGAGAACTGCTAAAAAAAAAACAACAAAAAACAAGTATATAAACATCAACACGAACAGTTTCCATCAATATTTACATTTTTTTGTTGTTGTTGCAGTCATACGTTGTTTTTATACGGTTACAAACACATACATATAAAAGTTGACTCCAACTAACCAAAAACATAAACATGATGAAGTATCCTTATGAAAATCAATTAAAAAGAAAAGAAAAAAACCTAGACAGGATATTGTCCCGCTATTTTTTTCATCACCGCCCTCATCCACTGCCATATTGATAGTATTTTTTTTTTTTTTTTTTACTATCTATAAAAATGATTCTGGAAAGAAAAGTGATAACAAAGAAATCCTCCAGAGGCGAATTGTGTGTAGGCGTGCAGACTAAAAATAAATTCTATTAACAAGTCAGCGAAGCTTTATTACCACAATGAATGTAACTACCATTTTAATCTTAACAGAGCTTTTAGTCAGTCAATGAATAGAAATGTTTTATGCCGGTCCAACAAGTTTTAGATTTGATTCAGTTTAATAATTTTACGGACAATATGACAGCAATTAATGCTGGCCCAAAATTATAGCTATTAAATATTCCTTGACGTTCTATTATGGGTATATTTTAATATCCTAATTTTTTCACGTTGGAGATTTACGAAGTTCTTTTTTTTTTTAAAAAAATGCTACTGGTGTTGGCAATAGAATCGCGGGAAACGTAGGTATTTTTATTACTACATGTGCGTATGTTTGTTATGTTGCGTATGTGGGGAAGTCCTAGAAGAAGATACAAATACGGAGAGATCCAAAAGATTTGGGGGGACAAGTAGACAAGAGGTACAAGGACATGTTGAAAACTATAATAAGCACTTTCCCTCATTGGCTAAAGAGGTCATCGACTTCACTGCCTAAGGGTGGAGATTCAATTTTGACAATGAGGAAAAAAAAATTAAGTTCTCCAGTTCGCCCGCTGGAAAGAGGGGTACAGGAAATTTTCGGATTGTGGTGGAGAAGTGGAAGGGGTTAGTTCAGTGTAAGTGGGGGTATAACTTGTTTTCCTTAAGTCGCCAAATTACTTACTGTAATAAATCTGAACAAAGCAATAAATGATAGAAATGAGTCAACAAATCAAAAAATATACTGGTAGCTTGTATATAACGCCTAGCTGTTGCATGCAGTTACTTGGAGAGTAGCGACCCCACGGGTTACCACAGCTCAGTATTCTATGCACTTCATCAGAACAATACACAATACACTTAAACTACATGCACTCTACACTTTACAGATAAGGACAAACACAGTATACAAACTAGGGTCTCCGTGCCTAGTTAATTAGCATAGGTCAAGGGAGAAGGAAGAGATTAGCTCAGTGGTAGCGCGCTGGACTAGCAACGCGGAGATCCCGGGTTAGAATCCAGCATACTGCGCTTAGATTTTTTTCTTCCTAGGAACCTCTACAACTAACTCACTGTCCAGTGATAGGGAGTGTTGTCTGTAGCTAGAGAATGCTGCTGAGAGAAGCGACTGTGCATTGGAGAAGGCTCCGGGGGAAACAATAGATCTTTCAGGACGCAGTGCAATCTAAATCTAACTTGGATATAATAAAAACATTTATTTTATGTTCTCTTCCTAGGAGCCCCTACAGTTCACTGTCCGGTGATGGACAGTGTTGTCTGTAATGGGAGAACACTGTCCGGAGGCCGGCAGTGCACTGAGAAGGCTCCGGGCGCAAATGACCACAGATGTTGAGACGCCTTAAATTAAAAAAAAAAAAATAAAAACATTTCAAAGTAATATACGGAGAGACAATGTTTCTTAAATAAAATTTAAAATAAACAGTAAAGCCAGGTGGGGCGGGTGTTGGTGTAGTGGTTATGAGCGTGGACTTAAGTGACAGAACCTCAGTTCGAATCCAGTATATAGCTGCTTAATTTTATATTCGTTTAAAAAATGTTAATAGCAAAGTATGTGCTTCCGTCCCCGTCCACGACACCTAATTTGGTAGTTGGACGTTGAGCCCGCCTGAATAAATAGGCATTGCTTTACTATTACTAAAGCCAGGCAATCCAAAATCGCAACAATCGATCAACACACAATAGATCAATAATATATCAACATTCATTTACAATCAATTTTTTAAAATAATAGAAACATACTAGTAAAAGAAAAATATAGTAAAATTAAAAAAAAAAAATAATATAATTAAAAAAACAAAAATAAAAGAAAAAATAATTAAAAAAAAATCTTATGAATTAAAAAAACAATATATTTCTCAAATCGTGTATTTCCGGTGGAAACTCGAAAATAGGAAATTAGTCAACATCGCAATACTTCCTGTTACCAGCAGTAAAAGAGAAAGTAAATAATTTGTTATTTAATGTAAAAGTAATTATAAAGTAATTAATTGTGCTACAGAACAAAGAGATGTTTTGTTTTGTTTGTTCATTTATTTAATGTCATGTATAAAATTGAGAGAAATTTTTGATTTTCCAAAGTATTTTTAAAACTTAATAGAGTTTGTTAATGTTTGCTAAAAAAAAAAAAAATAAATTTATGAGCAACAAGTGTTATATTAAAGCAATCAAATGAAAGGTTCATTAATGGTCAATGAGTTTTAGAGTCCCTTGTCTGCTCTTACGCTAATGTACATATTAAAGCTGGAATTATCCCCTAATTTTCCTACTAATAAATGAATTATCCCATCACAAACTTGTTTCAATAATTGGGAATAAAAAAGACACTATCAAATCAACATTTCATTCATATACTGGGTTAAATGATATCCAAAATTAATTAAATATTTTTAATATATTCTTTAGTGATAAAGGAACAAAGGTTTGGGGGGGACGGTTATGTTCCAGAAGATGGAGAAGCTAATACATTGCAACCGCCTTATAGATATTCATGAGTAATACATATTAATAAGTATGCATAATCTGTTGTCGAACTGTTCGGTTAACTTGTGTATCCACTCAAAACTGCCATCATCATGATTCACACAGTATTATATCGTAATGTTTCGTATAACACACACAAAAAAAAAACATTAAGAGATTAATCAGAGAAAAAATTAATTCGAATCAATCTGGAATATACATAATTTTTTTTTTTTACTTTCTCGAAGAAGTGTTGCGACGAGTCAAATTTTCGAAATTGTCGAAATAGTTTGCACCAAAAAAATACATGTTTTGAGGTCCTTTGAGTAAGAAAAAAAACTGGTGTGAAACACTCCAAACCTCGGCATATATAAAACGATAAATAAAGTAAAGCAGCACTACTTTTGGAAGGGAATGTACAAAGATATTGCCGAAAGAGTTCGGCGTTGCAAAATTTGCGCTGTAAGTAAACCAGCCTGAGACACTCATCTAGGTTTCCTGCATTCCAATATAGTTGAAAAACCGATGCAAAGATTGTTTTTAGATTTCGTTGGCAAGTTCCCCCGAAGCCGAAATGGGAAAACTATGTTGCTTGTTTGCGTAGACGCGTTCATTAAATTCGTTAAATGGTTAGAGCCGTTAACCGCGGCAACTAGTAAAACCACGATTAAATTTCTTCAAGAGAGAATATTTGCAGTTTTCGGAATACCTGCGGAAATAGTGAGTGACAATGGATCCTAATTTACTTTGCAAGAGTTTAAACGTATGTGTTTTGCGAATGGAGTGAGACATTTTACCACATCTCCTTACCATCCACGCCCATCTCATGCTGAGAAGTTTAACCGCAACCTAGGCCAGCGCTGCGAGCATTCCACGCGAACTCACAAACGCATTGGGATCAGAATCTTACTTGGCTACAAATGGCTTTCAATACAGCTAAACATGAAGCACACACCCCTTGAGTTGATGTTTATTTTCGCTCATAGATGTCCTTTGTCTAGCCTTTGGAAAACAGACCAGTTGATACCTAATAAACCCAATGATATCAAGAGAAATCTACAGAGGAACCACGAGCTAAGAAGGCTTCGCTACAATAAGTCACGACGGGAAAAAAAGTTTGCAGTGGGGCAAACAGTTATGCACCGAATACATCCCCTAAGCAAGGCTGCTGACAAATTGGCCGCAAAATTAATGCTCAGATGGTCAGGCCCTTTTAAAATTGAAAGGTTTCTCACACCTGTTACCGCCGAGCTAGGTGATCCACAAACCGAAGAACTGAGGAGAGCACATATCTCTCAATTGAAGGCTTTCCACGGGGATCTCGGAAATTGAGCGAGGATGATTTTGTCTTTCACCCTTTCTTCCTGCCCCCCCTCACTGCCTTTCTTCCTTTTGCTTCTTCCAACCCTTGCTTCTGCTTTCGGGGAGGGAGGGTGTGCCGTTGTTGTTGCATCTTGTTTGAAGATGCCGCACCGCGGAAGGCAGCCCTTGGCTAAAGTACAGTGGTTTTACATTCAGTCGTTGCTGGGCATTCAAAGAGTGTACACATTATGTATTATGTATT
Source organism: Triatoma infestans (assembly GCA_011037195.1). Taxonomy (NCBI): domain Eukaryota; kingdom Metazoa; phylum Arthropoda; class Insecta; order Hemiptera; family Reduviidae; genus Triatoma; species Triatoma infestans. The sequence goes on from JAAEAF010000351.1 coordinate 268,332, forward strand.
TGTGAGTAAGAGAATTTTAATTCATCAACGTTTCTGAATGGATTTATAGTAATCCCTGTGTAATTTAGAATGATTGTGTTTTGGAGTTAACTAATTATTGCTGTGAGCCACTGTGTTCAGGTTTGTAACTGTAGAATTTAAAATAAAGAATTTGTAAGGACGATAACCAATAATTACTCTTCTTCTTTGCTGCATCAAGTTCACCAGCCCAGCCCTAATGCTTCAAGGTTTCGGGAAAAAATCTATCAACCGGAACTAGGACTTTACTGAAAGGTCTAAACAGATTCAACAGCTTCTTCTTTGCCACATGTGTCTGAACCTACCGCACCATTCCAGCAGAGAACGTTATCTGTACTGTTACCCAAAGTGTCTTTGCTCCCCGCCACTTTCACTTCCCTAACTCACAATAAATACTTCCATACTACACATAACTTACTCACTAATACCCCCCTCACTCACCCTAACTACTCACTAATCAGATGTAACCCTTACCTACTCTGCAGAACTTATTAGAAATTTTCACTCGCACTATAAATAACCCACACTACATCCCTGTCTTATCTAATCTATCCTAACCTATCTACTCTAACAGGGTGGAGTACTCAATATTCCTCGCCCCCTATACCCTTAACCTAATCAGGTACTATAGTATTCTTACCCAACTCCTCTCTTCTTCTTTTCTCCTAAAACATTGCTCGAAAGCTCCACTAACGCCACGAGTTCCTTTTTGCTAACCAAAGCCCTACAACTAAAATCTACAGCCATATGGCTATTCTTTCCCTTTCGATCCTTTTCCTTATTCGAGTATACCAGTGCCCCTATGCAAGCATAGGGATCGTTTTACAAGAAGGAGATGTCACCATACCGTTTAGGTTGATGTGCAAGACCCATCCGGAGCCGAAGCGCCCTAAGACGAAACTCCTGTCTAACCCGTTTAAGGAGGTACGCTGAACCAGCGCCATGTAATGATCATCCCATTATGTGGTCACATTCCACTACCACAAGCTTGGGAAGGCACCCTACCTAACAGGCTCTGGTAGACCACATACATCTAGTAAGTGCACTTCCAGCTATGGGCTGGCACCAGGCCATAGGTGGCCAACCCATCTCAGCCTTCCAAACTTGATAAATAAAGTTATATGAAGCATTCGGTACAGCTCATTTGAGTTCGCTATTTGTCCTCTACCCGCCAGTTCTGTCCAACTCGAACTGGACAAAACAAAATCCGACGTAATATTCTCTCAAAACATTGCGACTGTTTTTTTCATCCAACATCGATAATAACAAGCATTTCTTCGACCTATATGTCAAGATTATGTCGGATAAGCACATAATATAATAGAAGCTTGTTCGTTTATAAAACTTACATTTAATTCGTCTCACCTGCAGGGGCCCAAATGTATTTTGATTCTAAAATTATGGATAAATATTACAATATATGTACAAACTGCAAATCCTATATAATATATTATATAATAATATATATAATGTATATAATATATATAATTCATGAAATCGTAATTCAGTTAATTTTTAATGTTGATAATTTCAGCCATAATTAATTAAGGGAAGAAATAATTTTCGACGTGATAACAAGAATAAAAATAAAAATAATAATTATAATAATAATAATAATAAAAAAAAAGCAATGGTTGTGTAGTGTAGATCTTATTTACTAAATGGATCTCTATTTACACAAATAGAGAAGATGTCGGCCATCCAACTTCAATAGTAAAGGAAGTTATTTTGCGAGTGAGTTTATCAGCAGGATGTGTACAGAAGGAAAAGAGAAATAGAGAGAAAGATCAGGAAGGTTTTCCACATACTTCTCTGAAGAAAAGAAGAGTTTTCACACAACATTGTTATTAGAAAAGGCAACATAAAAGACAGAGAACAAGAAAGTGGAAAATAGGAATTTTCCCTAAATCATTTTCACACATCACTAACCACTATATATATATATATATCTTGAGGTTTTTATTATTTTTTTTTTATTCAATTTGCTACAAAGTTTCCTATCAAATCTGCATTTATTCCCACGCCAGAATATTTCAATATAAAATTTCCTTTATATCAATATTTTAGGGCAGAGTTCTTTGGAGTCGAATGATTTTTAATTTTTTTATATTTATATGAAGTTGGACAATTACTTTTTTATTTATTTGTTATGTGAAAGACTAAAACCGAATATATTTATATTCCGTTTTAAATGGTATTGTGAATAAATAACACTGAAGATCTAAATCTCTAATATGATCAAGAAATTATTTTGGCAAGAATAGCAGAGCCAGACGACACTTCAAAGACACTAAAATATTTGGGGTTGTTCTTCAAAAAATTTGGAGAGAATATTTTTCAAATTTTCACCATCCTCTCTCTCAGCTGGAGTCATAAATTCCATAGCATTATTTATTTGGATGAATGTATTTATTAGCTAGTATGATGAATAAGGTAGGTTTAGAATGCAATTGAGTTGGTTACGAATGAAGAGCAGGGATCAATACCGGTCAGGAGTGGTAAAATCGTTTGATAGTTTAATAAGTCTACTGTACTTGGGTGCCACTGTAATTCTTGGCAGGTTGGGCCTGCAGCCAGGACTGGCACCCCGGCACTTGTGTAAATAGAAAGAATGATCGTTGAGTGAAAGTTGGTTATGTGGATTAGGTTTTGAATTTTTAATAGTGCAATATAGATAAGTTATCATTTTTTTTTAAAATAACAAGAATAAATGAATATAGTGGAGTTGTTGAGGAAAGAAATTAGGTTTGATTAAATGAACTAGATATGAAGACACTAATATAATGTAGCTAAGTTTACACTAACTGCACTGGACTTTATAATGAAAATGATAGAATGAATGGTGTGAGTAGAGATATGACACGATGCGATGTATAGTTGTGTGGTTGTATCTGATAGATAATCTCTAGATAGATTTCCACTGGCTTATATACACAGGTTCCCCCACACTAGCCTGCCTAAGTCAGAGAGTAGTCTCTGTTAACCTGAGAAGGCCTCTCTTTTCTCTGCTGTGGTTGCATTATCTTTGCGGTACCATTACAATATATAAGTGCAGTAGGTGCAAAGGACCTTATCTGTTGCGCACCTATACAAAAAAAAAATAAAAAAATCCATAGCAATGAACAAAAAAGGAGACAAAAATATTGAAGAAATAAATAAACAGAATTCCCCCCCCCCCCCCCTTTGATACCAATCATTTTAAGATTAAATAATAATGTGAAAAAACATATCGTTGTAAGCCAATGAAATTTGTCAAACATGAAAATGGTGACGTCTTAATTGGTAAAAATTTTCAAACTTTTTATTGGACTAGAAGTCACGAAGGCATTTCACCCTTAGGAGAAGTCTTGCTGGAAAATCCAACAGAATGTCGGAAAAGTGGCAAGAAACGAACAAATTTTTTGATGTCAGAATATATGTTCTGGGAGTTTCTTATATCGAGACTTGGCAGTATTTAAAGGAAAGGAGAATATTAAAAATGGTATTCAAATCGTCAGACCTTAAAATTACAATGAGATGTTTGTACGGCAATGGCCAGAGGAGTTTTTAAGGAAAAAGAATTCTTTGTTGCTCTACGTTTCGGGTACCATTGGTGGCCCTTCTTCAGATGTTCTGTAAATTTATTGAAGAAAATACTACAAAATTCTGCAATAATATATTTTCTCCAATAAATTTTATAGAGCTCCTGAAGAAGGGCCACCAATGGTTTCCGAAACGTAGTGTAACAAAGAATTCTTTTTCTTTAAAAACTCCTCTGGCCATTGTCGTACAAATATCTCATTGAAAATAAAAAAAATAGTAATAACTTAATGTAGTAGTATTACATAGTAATAACTTAAATAGGGTTCCAAAAAAATGGAAACGGTGGAGGCTAAAGCAAGTGACTGATCCTCTCTAATATTAAGGGCATACAGAATCTTGATTTCCCGAATGCAGAGGTATTTGGTAAATTGTGTAGAAATGGTGTGTAGAAATGAAAACTATCACTATTATGTTTTGTAAACTATTGCTTCGAAAAGACTTTTCTTGATTTACGCTAGTGAATGTAAATAAATAGAACCATACAAATAACCATATTGTTTATCTAATATCTTAGAAGAATGCAGAGCACATGAAAACTAGTCAACCAGAGAAAGTAAAAATATCTGTTGTGAATAATTTTTTGAATGATAGATAGCAGCGCAATCTGCCACCAGGAGATATATTGGAATCACCTTTAAATCCTCACAGTATTTGCAAGTGTGCTATCTTTACTTCCTTCTCCTTTCCTCGGGTGCTCTCTGAGTCTACACTGCTCCATAAGGAAATAAATGTGATTCTATTGTAGACCATATGACGGAAATAATATCAATCTCCCCCAAAAAAATTCGGTGTGCAATTTTTTTGGGGGGGGGGGGGAACCCTTGCTTGCTTTGATTCAATCTAAGATCAAATTTATCCGTAAAAAATGTTTCAAATAAAAAACTTAACCGTCTATGCTTCTAAGTATGCAAAGTTTAAAAAAAAAATTCGCCAGATATATATATAAAAAAATAACCAGATATATAAATATATATAAAAAAGTTGTAAAATGTAAAATTGCATTTCCTAGAACAAGATTTTGACGGAAACTTTGTTGCCCCTTCCTTTTTGGTGAATATGTAAACGGAATATCAAAATTTTCAACGATCTTTTTGTAAGTAAGATAATTTGTGTTCACTAAGACACAAAGAAACCAAAACACACATACGAGCACAGAGATTATTCGCTGAATTTTTGTTTTGTTTTTTTATTTTTGATTTTATTCGAATAAACTAAAATATAGTTTTTCTCATAAAAAAAAAATAAATTTCCAAATTTATTAGTAGCTTTTATAATACAGCAGCATCCTCTATAGCAGCGATAAAAGCAATAAAATTAGGTCACAGATAAGAATCCCCTCAGATAAGTAAAACAACATGAACATTTCAGTAATGTTCTGATAAATCTGAAGTTTTCATTGAATTGTAGAAACTTTTCCCCTCCTGTAAATTTAACTAATCTGATAATTTCAAAATTTTGTTTTCACAACATATATATTGTAATTTATACAATGTGTATTATCACTATTACGTGGAATAGTAGATAAGTTTGGTATCATAATTATCTATACTACATACTGTCATGTTATACAATATATTTCTATGATAGTAATATTATTTTAATCATTAAAGTCTGAAATAAACATTTGTTATCACTGTAACAAAATGATAAGGGAAACCTAGTTTCCTAAAATGGAAAATTTAGTTTCTAATCTTAAAAGATAAGGACAGCTTGTCTAAGCGACTAAGTTAGGATTTTCCGAATGAAAGTATCTTTTAATCAGAAAAAGTTTAATGGAGAGTCTTAGAATTTTTTTTTTTCTAAATAAAACAAAGAATAATGAAGAGACATTCAGGGAGAAAAGAATAGAGATAAGAGAGAAAAGAGAGGTTTTAGCATTGTTATTTGGTGGAAACGGTCAGGTACAGCAGAGTAAAGCAAGCATGATGATGGTAGAGAGTATTGGCCTAAGGGATAGTAACTAATCTTACAGCCAAGGCTTGGAAATATATCTTTAGAGAAAATATAAGAATGAAGGAAAGAATTGTGTGTCTTGTTTCCCCCCCACTCTTTCTTTCAGTACAAGAGCAACATCTCTTCTCTCTTTATTCTGTTACAACATCAACAGCAACAACAACAATGCACGCTATCCTCCGGAGTTATAATATCCTTCTCAGTCAAGATAAAACAAAAGGGAAATCTTTCCACCATTATTGAGCTACCTTTTCAGATTAATCTATTTTCAGCAATTGAAATCAAATGCTTATTTCAAGTCTTAAGCTTTATAAAGAAATCATTAAAATATATCCACAATTTTTTCTTTCAACTTTAGTTGCTCCTAACGTAAATATAATCGGAAGTGAAACACTCACACAACACTCTCTTATTCTGTTTAATACAATTTAATCTATATATATAAAAATTCAGCATCCGTATGTTTGTGGCCGCAAAACTCGAAAAGTAGTCGATGGATTGACTTGAAATTTTTACACAATGTTGCATTTATATATATGAGTGTTTATATATACTATTTAATCCGAAGTTCCCACGGAAACGGGAAATTCCGAGCGTTTCGCGAGGTTGGCAGAAATAGACAGACTCAGACGCGTTGCGATGGTTCATAAGAAGTCATTGGAAGCATTAGACCATACATTGAAAAGACTTGCGAAATAATCAGGTTCCAATTGGTAAAGCATTGGTGTTACTATCCGGTGACTTCAGGCAAACGCCTCCAGTGATACCTCGCTCAACGCCAGCTGATGAACTGCAGTCTGCTTGAAATATTCAACTCTTTGGAGTACAGTCAAAAAAATTCATTTAACAACGAATATGAGAGTTCAACTTCAAAACGATCCAACAGCTGTCATATTTTCAAGAAAATTAGTCGAACTCGGTAACGGCACTCTTCCCACAAATCTAGAAACGGGAAAAATCACCTTACCATCTAAATTCTGCAAGAAGAATTTCTGGAAAAGAAGAAATATTAGACAAGGAATACCTTGTCTTTGGAATACCAAACCTTCGAAACAAATTATCAAAATCACGCTTGGTTAAGCGGAAGAGCCATTGCAGAGGCTAAAAATGTCGATGTTCTCGACCTGAACAACAGCATTCTAAACAGAATCGCAGGTGAAACAGTGACATACAAATCCTTTGACTCCGTGAGGGACCAAAGTGAAGTAGTGTATTTTCCAACGGAATTTCTTAATTCGATGTTCCCGGATTACAGCCTCACATTCTAAATTTGAAAATTGGAATGCCAATTATATTACTCCGAAACATCAATCAGCCAAAGTTATGCAATGATACACGATTAGTAGTTAAAAAATTGATGAATAATCTAATTGAAGCAACAATTGTCATTGGACCTCATAAAGGTGAAAAAGTAGTACTTCCTCGAATACCACTCATTCCGACAGATATGCCGTTCGAGTTCAAACGGCTTCAATTTCCAATACGCCTTGCGTTCGCTATGATTATCAATAAAGCGCAAGGACAAACTTTGCAATGTGCGGTTTGAATTTAAAAAACGAATGTTTCTCTCATGGGCAATTATATGTCGCATGCTCCAGAGTCGGTAATACTGTAATACTTCTGTTTACTTTCATAAAAATCAGACTGAGACATAGCGAAGCGTGGCCGGGTTATCTAGTTATATATACAATGACAAATTTTCATTACGCTTCAAGTTTTATTCATTTTCCTTTAACATTAATGTAGAGATGGTGGGGCAATAAATGCTTAGTAAAAGTGATTACATTATAGTCCAAAAGAGAGCACCAATAACCATAACATTGAACCAACTCGATCTAATATTTGAAATTTAACGCCAAAAAAAAAAAAGCCCAGAACAATTTAAAAATCCATTCTTTCGATAAAATTCAGTCGCAACTTCCAATTAACCGATTTGTTTTAAGTTTGGAATTTCTAACATTGTTTCTAGATTAGATTATATTGACAAAAGGGAAGGGTGGGCCTCATTTCATTGTGACTTAGAGGTCTATTGTTGATCCCCTAAAATTATAGCACATCTCTCAGATTTGCCGTCTTAATCAGGTCTAGCAAAGCTGAGAGTGGCTCCGAGTCATGAAGTCCATGGCTTTAGGATTGCTTCTCACCAGTTGAAGAAACCTTGATCTCGTTAGGTCGGTACACTCACAAAAGTTTCCTCTTCGACCCTCTAGAATCAACGTAACGCGTTATCTGCCAGTAATTGGTGCATGTGCCTATTCAGCCTACAATGCCCTGTTAATAGACCCACTATTAGCCTTATGTCTCATCGGCATAGCTCAGTTGGTCCCTGGTAAATTTAGGCAAATATTACTTACTGAAGAGTGTAGCCTGCCTCTGTCAGTGTGTTCTCTCCCACCATTGCAGACGCTGTTCTTCTATCCAGGCTTTGATAGAATGATAGTTATTTGAATTAGGCGCCCAGGAACAACCCGCAGAAGGTTCAGGTTCTATAAAGGTATCCTTCGAACCCTACCTCGCCAGGGCGTCCGCCCAGTAACCCCGCATGTCCCGGCACCCAGGCGAGTGTCAGCTTAACCGAACACCCCGTCTCAGACCAGTCTTGAGAAACTCAAAGGTGTGAAGAAAGTGCCTTCAAATCTGCATGATTATCGGAGTATATGACCACTCTCCTATCCATTAAGCCTTGCCTTATAATCTCCTTAATACAGAGTTGTAAGGCCACAACTACAGCCTTAAAAGACCGTGGCCTACTTCCCTTTAAGCTGGCCTTAGAGCAGTGCTTAAAGTTCCTCCCCAAAAAAGAAATCAATTTGGAAAATGTTGTAAGCAGCTAAATAAACTTTTTTAGAAAAAAAAAATAGTTCAAAATGAAAGTTATAGATTTATATCTGTTACAGTTAGCTTTTCAAGTTAAAAAAAAATCGTATTGTATTTGTAGAAAATTGCAAGAGTCTCAGAAAACTGTCCTGTAATGTCCGCAATTAACGTTGCAGCCTTTCCAAAAAAAAAAAAAACTCAAAAAATCATTCTAAGGAAAAATATTTCACAATAAAGTGAGAGGCATTTTATTAATATACAATACCGCGACCCCTAAGGGTCTATTGTGACACCCGGTCCTCAGGAGTCTGGAGAGAGAGAGAGAGAGAGAGAGTGAGAGATAATTATATGGAAAACATATTTCCGTATTCAGGGCAATTAAAACATGTAAACCTGATATAAAACACGATTTTGCTAAAATATTTCCTCTTAAACCAACAATTAGAGCCGTCAAGTTATACAATCATTAATCAACTTCATTTATAAAAAACTAACTTTCATAATTAACATCAAATTATGAAACAATGAGAAATTAAGTACTTTTTCCAAGCGGTGAACCCTTAAATCAACTTTAAACTCTTAATGCTGTGTGAGAAGGTACACATTCAGTTACATGCAAATCTTTATCTGATAGATATACAAGCCCTGCGAATTATTAAGGGCTCCGCCGTGTACTATAATTCTCATATATTGAACCACTTTTAACGATTCTTTATAAATGTTCGTCTTCATCAGTATTCAATAACTAACTTTAATATAATTAGTAATGAAAATCTAACTACATATATTGTTGGAAAATAACAAGTATACAGCCTGATATAATTATATCATTATACAAAATTAGATTGCCTGAAGTTATATAAACAAACACACACAGACATATACATGTTTATACATTAATATTCCTTTCACGATGCCTGAATTCTGAACTGTTTGCTATGGCAAATAATTAGATATATATTGCCAAATAAACAAGAAAAGTACTTTTCAAAGGCATACAATGTTCACATATTCATGAATTCAACTGAATTTCCTTCCATCTACACATTCATTTATTATATAAATATAGAAAGGTCATCATTTATATATTTTGTTTATTTTTGATTAGTTGTAATAATAAACTATTTTAAGGGAAGAGATTAGCTCAGTGGGTAGCATGTTGAACTCCCACGCGAAGGTCACAGGTTCGTGTCCTGTGCTACACTTAGATTGTTGTGGTTGGTTGTTGGCAGAGCTGGAAAGCATCAGAGAGATATTTTCCGTGATATCCTGCTTCTTTTTGTGTTCAACGACCGGTTTCGGGCGTTCGCCCATCATCAGGATGCTTTTTGTCAAACAGTGTAATTTTTGCACAGAGAAAATTTAGTTGATAACTATGTTAACACACTGTTTTGACAAAAACATCCTGATGATGGGCGAATGCCCGAAACTGGTAGATGACCACAGCCAGACTATCACGGAAAATATCTTTGATGCTACACTTCAGATTTTTTCTTCCTAGGAGCCTCTACGGCTCATTTATTGTTCGGTGATGGACAGTGTTGTCCGTAGCAGTGCACTAAGAAGGCTCTGGGCGCCAATAACCATAGATGTTGAGGTGCCTTAAATTATAAAAAAAAAAATTAAATAACAGTTTTTACTGATTATTACATTGCAAAAAATGTACACACATACAGATTATTCGTTAAAACATTTTTTCTATACTCAGAGTACCTCAAAACATGTATTTCCGGTGAAAACTCAAGATCCGACGAAAATTTGACAAGATGGCGATACTTCCTTTCACCAGGAGTAAGAGAAAGTAAAATGAAAGCTTTAGCTTTTGAAATAAAAAAAAAGAATTTCACATTTCTGGCACTAAAGCAGACTCGATTTCCATGATGTTCAACCGCGTAAAAAATATGGAATGAAAAAGCTGTGTAAATGGAACTGATTGGTGTATTTTTCTCAACACAGAGGAGTAAGTTACCGATTATTTTCTCATACTGTTTCAAGATTCTTTTTTTTTTTTTTTTTTTTTTTTTTAATTTAAGGCGCGTCAACATCTATGATCATTGGCGCCCGGGGTCTTCTCAGTGCACTGTCGGCCTCTCTGGAGGCCGTCTGTAACTGTCCGCAGTGTTCTCTCGTTACAGACGGCACTGTCCATCACCAGTGATGCTGTAGAGGCTCCTAGGAAGAAAAAATCTAAGGGCAGCACAGCTGACTCGAACCCGGGTCCGCCGCGTGAGAGTCCAGTATGCTAGCCACTTAGCTATTCCCTTCCCTGCTAAGATTCTTGTAATGGAATCGTTTGTTGTGTGAGATGTTTTGAAGAGGGCGGAAGTTAGTTGAGAGATTTTGGGAAGTTAGTGCTCGAATAATTAAACGGTTTATATAAAAATAACTATAATTGAACAATACTTTGAACGTTAGAAATGGTAACTAATAATTATAATAAAATACTTAGTAATAAATAGAAGATAAATTAGAATGATAAAATAACGAACTAAGATGCACAACTAAGAGAAAGATAAGTTTGAATATAACTGTGTATAGTAAATTGCCGCTTGTGTATAACGACGTGCTCGTTTGGCCGTAGATGATATAATAATCATCTCGTCGTAATCATAGAGTTTATATATTAGTGTTGGCCACACTCACACCAAGACATCTGTCCTAGTGTGCGACCATGTGCGACCTTCGTAGTTTGGTGAACTTATTCGGTGCTTACTTTTTGATGTACAGTACTGATGAAAAGGCTTTATCAATCGTTTGTTTGGCCGCGGCTGTCTTGAAGCCGGCGGCCAACTAGGTCGCAGGTTTTATTACTGCCACTCTTTGTTAAGGTAGCAGCTGGCTGGAACCACTAGTTGTAAATTATTGTTTCTTTGGTGTTTGACTTTGCCGATGTCAATGACTTTGCCATGTCATTACATTCTTAATAATTCTTTATTGCAACTGCTTCAGTTTGTCGAAATTGAGTTCTCCCTAAAATAATTTTTTTTTTTTTTAATCACCTGGACTTAAAAAAAACAGATTTAAAAAAATAATCTCATTGCATATGTACCTTGAGATTGGAATCCAATATAAGACTTTGATCAGCATCAGCAACAGAAAGTACCACTTTATTGAAAACAAATTTCTGTTTTCTCTTATGTTTTCGAAAATGGCTCGACAAATAATCAGAGACAGTTTTCCGTGATTTGGCTGCTTCATTTTGTGGCCATCAACCGGTTTCGTCTATTATCAGGATGTCTTGATAAAAAAATAGTGCGATAATACAGACTTTGGACAGAGCGAAATCATTTTATACACTCGGGTGTGTATTATCGCACTATTTTTTATCAAGACATCCTGATGCTAGTCTGTGTTGTCGTCCTGATAAGGTACGAACGCACAATGAAAATATGTCAATTTTATTAGTTCAGTAAGAGAAAGGCGTGTGAATACTACACATCAGATTTTTTTTGGGAAATTAGATCAATGAATAAATCAATTTCATAGAATTCTGTGACATCCTATTTCACAAAGAATACGAACAAAAACTACCAGATAAAACATACAATTTACTTTGCAAACTTTTTTCCACAATCCTCAACATGTGAAACGAATAAAGCAAAGCACTTAAGAGATAAAAAAAAGAAGAAAAGTTTATGGATTTTTACTTAGGTCTAGTTCTATAGAAACTACAATCGAAATTTTAATGGATACAATAAAAACATTGAAACCAAATATAAGAACTTTAAAAACTGGATAGAACATATTTGTATTTTCTCATGAAAAGATCAGTTTTCTCTAGTCTATGACAAAGATTAAAAGTAAAGAAAAGTTTTCTGTGAACTTCAAATATTGCGTAAGTTTTGAAATCCAGCACATGTCTGGCGAACGAAAGGATCAATAACAAAACAAAGAAAAAATAGTTAAAATATAGGCGTTTGGAAGTCATAACATGATGCTGCTTAGTTTTTAGGATTTAGGAGCTTCACGATGTTCTTACATGGGAGACCACTAGGCAGTGCTGTCAATACTAAAATACACATACATGACTTTCTCTCACTCCAATTAATAAAATTTTATTAAAAAATTGCCACGTTTACAATGCTAGTTGGGCTGGCCAAAAAAAAAAAAAAAAATTGTGGTAGGGATTATACTTGTCTATCTGAGCGTACTTAAGTGCCCTCTGTCAAAAACCAACAAAGCTTGTGCAGTTTAAATTTGAACAAAACAATGCTAAAACAATTTTTTTTTTTTTTACTTTCTCTCACTCCTAGTAAGAGGAAGTATTGTAATCGTGCCAAATTTTTGATATCGAGTTTTCACTAGAAATATCCGTTTTGAGGTCCCCTGAATCCAAAAAAGTGGTTTTTAGCAAATGGTCTGTGTGTGTGTGTGTGTGTGTGTGTGTGAACAACATAGCTCAAACACGAAAAACCGCAGAAAGTTGAAACTTCATAGTACGTTTAGGTATCACCATAGGATCTATCGGTGCGTTATCTGTCAAAATTCCTCAACCGGAAGTACCATATTACTAGTTGTTTGTTTTTTACGTTTTTGAAAATTTTCTCAAAAATGGCTCCGACAATTTTTTTTAAACTTGGTATATCAATTACACATACAAAGAGTTACAACTTTTATTTAAAACATTTCTCTGGGAAAATTAATTTAAGGGCATTTCTGGGGGAGAGGTGGGATTAAGTTTTCATCTTAACTGTTATATCAGTTTATTAGACAATTCTGTCATCTAAATAATGTTAATAAAAATTAAATATGTTCTTGAAATTCCGAGTTTGAAAAAATCGGATAACCGGAAGTGCGTTGTTTTAACACTTTATTAAATGATTTTTTTCCAGTTTTTCGCGATTTTCTCAAAAATGGCTTCGACGATTTTCTTGAAACTTCGTATATAAATTCTACATCTTTTATTTAAGATATTTCTCTGGAAAAATTCATTTAAGGGCATTTTTAGGGGAGGGGGGTTACAGCTTCCTCTAAAGTGGTATCATAGTTGATTATACAGTTCTATCATCCAAACAAAATTAATTAGAAATAAATAGATGGCCAAAATTCCAAGTTTTAAGAAAATTAGTAAGCCGGAAGTGCGCTTTTACTGAACACCTTTTTCAGTTTTCGACGAATTTCGTTATATTTGGTACACAAACATAATTAACATTTGTTAATTATAATTGTGAGAACAGGAGTAAGAGAAAGTTGTGTGAAAGTTGAATATTGTAACGTTTTTCCCTCTAAACGAGTTACTGCAACTGGTTTTAAGTGGGTTCGTATAGATAAAATACTCTAAACTTCAATAAAGAAAACACCAATTTCTTGTTATACACAATAAATTACAAAATACAACACTTAATAATAATTACTTCACAGTTTAAACCACAAAAGTTCACTTTGTTCACTTTTTATACACTTTCCACAAACGTACACTTCGTTTCTAACTAGAAAAACTCTCTCAACTCTCTGCGGTCCCACTATTTATACCGGTCGAGAATCTTCTCAATCCTTCCAGAAATAACAGAGCGCGTCGCCAGCGCTTCCTAGCGGCCACTAAAAGAACCTGAGGTTCCTACTTCCTCTCCTAGATGGCACCACTGGCTGCGTTACAATCTGTTTTCGAGAATACTGATAATCATCACTTCTGGAAAGTGGATTTTACAAGAACCTTCGTGTTTGATTCACTGGTGAGATCTAAACAGAATATCTAGTTTCAGCTTCTCCCAGCATATTTTGTTTACAACATGTATACAAGCACTTAAACCACCATTCGCTAAAAACATTCTTTTTTGGACTCAGGGGACCTCAAAACATATATTTCCGGTGAAAACTTGAATTCGTAAATTTGACACGATTAAAATACTTCCTCTTATAGCAATTAGAAAGAAAGTAATAAAAATGAAATAAAAATAAAAAAACAGGCAAAACTTCTTGGTAATATTTTGTCCTAAATAAAAAAATACTATTACCTTAATCTGAAAGTATATCATCACCTGCCATTAACTAATTGGAATCTTTATTATATTTATATATAAGCAAGTGATATAAATTCCAATAATACTAAGTGTAAATTTGTGGGGGGGTGACAATATGCCAGGATAAGTGGGCATGACCAAAATAGGCTACCAGATAATATTGATCTTACTATACAGAAGTTCATCCTGGGGTTGAAACAGTGTAGTTAAACTGTAGCAGACACAATACCCACTAAAGACATGAATTATACCTGGATGTCTTTGTGCTCTATCTCTCTCTCTTATCTGACACCTCTCTCTCTGTAGACTCATGTATCAATTTAATTTACCTCAGGGAATATTTATTGTATTTATATCGTATAAATATACTATCGAGTATACGATAAACTTTTCATGTAAAACAGAACAAATATTTAAACAGTTTTTACCTTCATTCAACAAGTATATGGAAACTTGTTGAAGAATTTTTTATTCAAAAGAATAAATTGTGTGGAGAGTAGTATTTTAGTTAGGCTTAGAGGGTGTTTTTTTTTTTAAATAAAATGGACAATATTTTGTTTGGACCAAACGTTTACTTGGAACTTCCTTTCCAAGTTATTGTACGTAGTTAGGGAATATTGGAAAATAAGAACTAAAACTTGCGTTCGTATCACAACTAGCTAACAACTAAATACAAATTTTATTTAGATGTATCTCTTAGTTGGCTGATCGGCCAGGTGGTATCATAAGAAAAACACTACAAAATTTTTAAGTGTTTTTATTAATATCCCGACGTTTCGGCAAACATTGTTTGTCTTCTTTAGGGGCTATCTATAAAGAAAAAATATACATAAAAATCTAGCTAGCATTAACAGAACAAAAACAAAAACAGAAAATATGGCAATAGAACAATAAAAAAAAAAAAAATGGTAATGGAAAACTAAATAAAATAAATTACAAAGGTAAATACAGAAACTCGTATAGAAAAATTATGGAAATGTTACAGACCTTTAGAAAATTTGTATGCTCTATTAATTACTACATGTTCAATTATGACTGTGGTCTATGATTGTACTACCAGTGAAAGGTTGAGAGGGAACACCGGTGAAAGTAGTGGTGGTGGGAGGGGTTAAGTACCGTTAGGAATTGTTGGAAATGGAGTGGAGGATGTTGTTGTTGAGTGATGAGATGACTTCTTTGTCTTTTTTGTGGTTTATGGGATTGGGTTGTAGGTGGATATGTACTGATTCTGCTAGGAGGCGTTTTGTGTGATTAGGTTGTGTTGTTAGAATGGATGGGATTTGCAGGTCAAAGGAATGATTTAGGGATAATGCATGTTTGGAAAGTGCTGTGCTGTCTATTTTTTTGGAGGTGATGTCATATTTGTGTTGTTTTAGTCTATTGTGTAAGTATTGTGAGCTCTCTCCTACATACGTGGCATTGCAAAGTGGTGTAGTGCATTTGATGTTGTATACTGTATGGGTTTTGTTGAGTTTAGGGATAGGGTCTTTTAGTTTGGTATATAGTTTGGAAAGTTTATTAGTGGTTGTGAAGCCTGTGATGAGATTGGGGATATGCTTTTTGAGGGATTTGTTTATTTTTTGGGAGAGAGAGTGGATGTGTGTAAGAGATCTGTGGATAGGTACATTCGTGATGTTGTTGGGATTACTAGTGTGTGGTATGTGTAATGTTGGTGTCAATGCTTTTTTGATTATATTGTTTATGATGTGTGAAGGGTAACCATTGGAGGACAGGATTTTTCTCGATTTTTTGATGTTTTCATTGTGGAAGGTGGGATAGGAGAGTGAAAGGGCACGGTTCACTAAATTTTTTGCAGTGTTGACTTTTTGGTGGAAAGGGTGGTCAGATAAGTAGTGAAGAAGTCGTCCTGAGTAAGTCGGTTTCGTGTACCAGTTATAAGTTAAAGAGTTGTCTGGATTCCGGATTATGATCGTGTCGAGGAAGGGGAGGCTGTTGTTTTGTTCTCTTTCGATTGTAAATCGGAGACTGCTGTGGTAAGTGTTAAAATGGTGTAAGATTAGGGAAATGTCATTGGGGTTGACGATGAGGAATAAATCGTCCACATATTTAAATATATGTGAATCTGAGGTGTCAAGGATACCCCCTGTCTTATGATATCCCCTGGCCGATCAGCCAGCTAAGAGATACATCTGATCATTTCTAACGGCCAACAATTGCTACAATTTGACAAATTTTATTTAATTATTTCATCATTTTGTTTTTATAGAAACTAACCGGGCCTTGTCTAAAAAAAAAACAAAATAAAAAAAATAAAATAAATTCACAAAACCCTTCTTTTTCTGCAATTATTTCAATAGTTTGTAATGCCAAATTTAAAAAAAAAAACTTCTTCGTATCTTTATCCGGAAAATCTGAAAAAAAAAAAACCGCTTAACGGATGCCAATTCCGGTCAACGATTTTCTTTTAAACTCGGAATTTCAGCATCAAATTTCTGAAAATTTAATCCTGATTAATATTAAGGAGACCACAGAATCTTTATAATAATATTGAAATAGTACTTAGAAGCAAAAACCAAACTTCTTCGCTCTTTTCCGAAAAACTTCCCTTAAATGAATTTTCCCGGAAAAATGTTTCGAAGATAGACCGACAAAAAAGAAAATTGAAAAGCACTTAAGTTTCCGCACTTAGAAACCGCCGTTTCGCCCAAATTGCAATGAGCCACTTCAGAGTCGTTATACCTTGAAAGCCAATAAGGCCACTCACATAGGACGGCAATAAGAAGGTTTTCTTCAAGTTGTAAAAACACTGAAAAGGCTCATTGCAAGGAATCGTCGAAACTTCGGTTTCTAGCAAACCAAATTGACACGGTCTCAAGCCGGAAACACACGTGTTTTTTCCTTTAAAAATAGGCCAGCGGACACCAAAAAAATTATATTAATATTCTACTGCTGGTAGAACCATTCATTTGTACTGAAATGGTATTTTTAGAAGCAGCTTAGCGCTAATGTTTTGTCTCGCTAATGTTATTGTTCCCAATAAAAGTTGTAGATATTTCAATCGTCATTAGACAGTATTGAATTTAATACTCCGCGAAAAATTAAAAACCTTACAGCATAAAGTCTTCCAAGCTGACGGATTTTTAACTGAAATCTTCTGTCAGATTGAAGCCTAAATGGAATTCTCCTAGAATTTCCTGCTTTACAAGCAGACAGACAGACACACACACACCCGCATATATATATATATATAAAAGAAAGAGAGAGAGTTCGCTGAAAAAATTTTTTCGTACTCAAGGGACCCCTCAAAACGTGTATTCCAACGTGAAAATTGCCCACTTATTTAAGAGTAATAGAAAGTAAAAAGATAAAATAGATAAAATTACAATTTTCATTAGATAGAATCAAGTAAATTAACCTTTAAGATGTTCAACAGAGTTAATTTGCAGAAAGTTTTTCAAGAATTTAAAAACTTTGTTAGTTAAACTTCAAAGGTATACTTGTGCAGAGGTTTGTTTGAAATAGTTTGCTAAATTAAATACTTCGCTAAAAAAAAAAGGAAAAAAAAGGGGATATAATGTCCGTCTGTCTGAAATACCATAATATGACATTGAACTGTTTAAAAATTACATATTTTTTCTCAGTTGTAACAGAAGAAATAATCGAATTATGAGAAGTAATCTGTATTTTACTCCTTCCCATCTAACGGATTGTTAGCAACTGGAATATCTGTTTTACTTTACGTTTGTATTATTAATAAATTTGTAATCAAACGATATTTATTCCTATCACATCCGCTATTTAGCTTTAAATTTATTTTCTATTTGGGAAACTCAGTTTATAAGAAAGAATTTCTAAATGGACAGTGAATAATGTTATCGCATAATGTTTCTTTTACGTATTTAAATTAAAGCATTGTTTTGTAACAGCTTCTTTAACAATTATCCAAAATGTGGGAACGGAAATTGCTAACGATCGCACCGTTCGTCGTTGGTACGTTAAAGACTTTTGTTTTTTAATCATTTTTACAGCGCCAGGTTTACATCAAGGGAAGACTAGTTACGCTGTGGATCCATTCGGTTGGATGCCTTATAATTATTTCAGATATTCCAGTAATGGAAGTTAGGTCTAAGACTGAGATCAATTTTGAAACGGCAGATAACTTGGCTATATCTCTTGATATATGGGCCAGTGATTTCCAAGCTGAGATTTGCGCGATACTTTGTTGTGTTTCGGATGTGCGGTACGTAATTCTAATTTGATAGGTGTTTGTATTTACTGGGGCTGAAGCACTGAGTTCATGTGCCTTCACGACTACATTAGTACTAGAATGTTCCAAAAGTCTCGACGAGTTATCCTCTTCAAAAAATGTTGTTCTAGTCTAGAGTAACTTGGGGGAACGAGGAGGTGGAGCACATTTCTATCGAGCTTTCCACGCATGGACGTCTTCATTACATTTATCCCTAAGGATGTGCTCAGTTGATTGTCGGCACCCTAAGATGTTCATTGAAGTCTGGGCAGGGCTAACGGGAAAATCTTGTTGTGTCCTCTCCTAGACATCTGCTCAGTTCCGTTACTGGGGTTGTAGTTTAATGAAACGTCTCTTAAGTGATGGGGCTTATGCCAGAGCCCTTTTGTAGAGTTTATCACACAGAGAATGAACCTGTCTCCATCTCATGACAGAGGTTGTGAGGAAATTAGTTCGGGATCTTTAGTTGGAATTGGATATTTGTAGAAGAAATTAGGCTTGCTTCCCCTTAAAGTTATGTGTCTATTTGTTCGGATAGTTGTGAATCCGAAGTGGGTTAGACCGGTTCTGGATTCTTGTTTTAGACTGGTTATTATTATAGTTTGGTATTTTATCCGTCGTAGCATGCATATTCTTTTTGTTCCTGACCGGTTTCGGATTTTCGTCCATCGTCAGAGCAAATTCACCACATTCGTATGGAGAGTTTACTTCAACGCAATGTTTTGCAGATGTTATCCAGCGGACCCATCCACATATTCAATTATTATTATTATTGTTGTTTGGGATAGCTTTGAAAAGCGTTGGGTTTGGTTACCCTAGACATAATTGAATTGTAATAATTAATAAATCATCGCCGGTTTGTTACATTTTCTTTTAGAGATATCAGTCTAGAAAGTTTCTGGCGCGACGGACCAAAAAACAAAATACAAGAATATCAGATACATTTTCCGTGGTAGCCTGCTTCATTTTGTGGTCATCGACCGGTTTCGGGCGTTCGCCCATCTTCAGGATGAGTTTTTTAGACAGTGTGACAACACAGACTCGCACAGAGCAAAGTTAGTTTCACACTCACTGAAACTAACTTTGCTCTGTGCGAGTCTGTGTTGTCACACTGTCTAAAAAACGCATCCTGAAGATGGGCGAACGCCCGAAACCGGTCGATGACCACAAAATGAAGCAGGCTACCACGGAAAATGTCTCTGATGCTTTCCAGCACTGCGGAACCAACCACCACAACAAATACAAGAATATCAATTGAAGTTCTGGGTGGAGCAGCATCCTCATTAAAAGTCCATCCACTTCTTCAATTGCTAATATTAGTGCTTAACAATTTTTAGACATCTACAAGCAATTGACGAAGATTTAAAAGCTTGATAATTTCATCTGCTTGAGAAACAGAGATAAGCGTTTCAAACTGTAATTTTTTTTGAATGTATGTGAAAGAAATGATTATTCGGTCGGTAGTATAGAAAAATGCATCAGGAATGAATTATAAGCGACGTCTCCATCAGAACAATGTTTATTCAACTGCGATCTAATCACTGATACTAGGCATCACAACATAGTTAAGTATGTTTTTGCATTTTTCACAAAAAACTAGCCTATATTTTAAAATTTTCACGTCAACATAAATATAAGAAAATTCATCAAAAAATACACAATGGCCCGAAATGTTTAAAATTGTCAAACATAACTCTAATTTCCAGCATGGCCAACCCAGCATCAGTTGTGAGCCTGTTAGATATATAAAAAAAATTCAAATGATTAAAATAAACAATGCAGACTTACTTGATTGTGTTTGGTTGTAAAGTACTCGTCCAACGTTACGTACAATAAAGAGGCCAAGATTGTGGCTAAAGTGCGCAAGATCGATCTCGTTTCACCACCGTTGAATTCATCTTTTTCTGTAACAAACGAAAATATATGTGTGTCAAACTTTCTCAACACTTTCTCTTACTCCAATTAATAAAATTTAATTAACAAATTTTCTTGAAAATTGCATTGTTTAGAGTGTTTAGTTGAGCTGGCCATCAAAACAGGTGGTAGGGATTAAATTTTTATTCTTGAGCGGTCATTTGTGCGGATCGCCTTTACTTCAAAAAATAATAAAGCTTGTGCAGTTTTAATTTGAAACTAATCCCCCCCCTCCAATCACCTCTAAAATAATTTCTGTATTTTCTAATTAATGTACATTAACGAGGAAAGGGATTAGCTCAGCGATTGCGCGCTGTACTAGCAACGCGCGGAAGTCCCGGGATCGAGTCCAGCAGTGCAGCCCATAGATTTTTTTTTTTGCTAGGAGCCTCTATAGCTCATGTCCGGTGATGGGTAATGACTATAATGAGAGAAAACTGTCCGGTGGGCGGCAGTGCGATCATAGAAGTTAATGCACCATAAATTAAAAAAAAAAATATATATTTATTTATGTAGGTGGTAAAAAAACTATATATTCTCGTGAATTGGTGCGCTAGAGGGAAGCATAGCGGTTTCCTACCCTCTCAAAAAACCCTCCAAAAAATAATTTTCCCGGGATTAAACAAGGAAGAAAAAGATCTGGTTGGGGTAAGAGATATTTTTTTAACACACAACCACACCCCCACTCATACACACACACACACACACACACACACAACCTCACCATTCTCTAAGA
Organism: Triatoma infestans; assembly: GCA_011037195.1. Classification (NCBI taxonomy): domain Eukaryota; kingdom Metazoa; phylum Arthropoda; class Insecta; order Hemiptera; family Reduviidae; genus Triatoma; species Triatoma infestans. Next base: position 289,519 of record JAAEAF010000351.1, read on the forward strand.
ACTTTCTTTTGTGAGAAGACCTCACAAAACATGTCAATCACTTGCTCATTATTTAGTTAATTATAAAATTTTATTTTCATTTGTCTACTTTCTCTTATCGGAAAAATGGCTTTTAGAAATTGGTGTGTGTGTGTGTGTGTGTGTGTGTGACCAGCATATTTCAATAGTGAATAATCGCAGTAATTCCGAACTTATTGTGTTTCATTTAAGATCCATCAAGGGACCTGACAATAAGTTTTTTTATTGGTCAAAATCGGTTAACCAGTATACCAACCTTACTAAAGAGGATTTTTCCATTTTTTTAAGATGTTCTCGAAAACAGTTGCAACAATTTTCTTTAAACTATACACAGAAAAAAAGGGCTACAACTTTTTATTTGAAAATTTTTCTCCAGTAAAATTTATTTAACGGACATTTTGGGGGGGGGAAGGGTTAGGTTTATGTTTTCCTTTCTATTATCCATAGTAATCAGAATTAAATAAGTTGTCAATATTCCGGAGTTTGAAGTATATCGGTTAGCCGAAAGTGCGACTTCTTACTGAATAGTTTTTTCAGTTTTCTACGCTTTTCTCCTCCATAAAAACATTCGAGGGGAAATTAAATAGGGGAAATTAATTCCTCCATGAAAATTAAACTTTGTAATACTTACGTAACAGCAAGAGAAGCTCAGCAACCAAAGAGAGCAAGAGAAGCTCAACCACTCTCTCGGACTGGGTGGGAGTCCATAAAAAGACAGTTAAACACAGTTGAAATTAGTTCAGTACATCCAATCGCTACGTGTCACTTTAAGGTTACCACTCAACCTTAAACATTCATGCATTGTAAAGCCCAGGCATTCTGTGACTCATTATTAATATATCAGTTAACCAGTGTTAACCAAGTCTTCTTCTTAACTCATCAAACAAAACCAATTCTCTCCATCCAACACATCCATTATACTTATTATTACATACAGATGTCTATCACTTTTATTTGCAAAATTTTCCTTGAAAATTCATTTACGAGAATTCAGGGTTCGATTCTCGTGATGGTAAAGTCGGTGTTGACGCTGCATCGTGATAAAAAGTGGGAAACTACAGTTAGTAGCGCCCTAAGTAGCAAAGGCTACCTAAACGGCGTGGGAACTCCGGCGTGCTGAAATTTGGATTCTCTCATTTATGCAAATTGAAGGCAATTTAAACATCTCGAACGAATTATGTGTTTTGAAGAGATTCGTTAAAAACAACTATGGAAATTACAGAAAGAGAGGGTCGTGTGTGTGTGTGTGTATTTCACACCAGATTTTTTTTTTTTCTAATATAATTCCAAAATAAGAGAAACTAATTAGCAAGTATTAGTTCTAATATTAAATGTATCTCTTTTGAATGTTTATTTTAATACATTTTGTGAAAAAATACATTTATATTTTTTTAGTCGCATAAATTTTAATGAATACAAGTTTTACTTTTTGTGGTACATGTCAAATAAAACCCGTTTCATTATATATATATATATATATATATGGTTAAAGGAAAAACACGTCCAAAACTTTTTCAACCTTTTCCTAGACAGACCACGGCCTCACATTGCAATTTTCACAGTTTAAATTATAAAGTTTTAAAATTTCCCTTTAAAGGTGGAGATTTCTTTAAATATACAGTTTTAATATGGAGTCAATTTTTGCCCAGAACATTGCATACCTCTGGACTTTTCCAGTCACAGCTTTTCAGACAAATATTAGCCTACTTTATCCTTGAGAGAGTTCTCCAAAGTAATGTTCTTTTGAATTTACTATTCATTGCTTAGTTTTTCTCGAAATTATATCACTTATCCTAAAAAATAGTCCTAGCCAAATGAAGGGAGATTATTGCGTAGACCATTTATGGACCTGATGATGGCGGCCTGAATTATCAGATAAAGTTGGCCAGAAATTTGGCCATAGATGCCAAATATTTCTGGGTCCTTAGCCTCAGAGGTACTCGACCCATTTGAAAACCACATAATGATCAAGCGACTTGTAATACCAGGCAGAGAATATAGACCGGATTCTCTGCTTCACTTTATAATTCTCACCTTCTTGAGCAAATTTTAACTGAAACTGATTTCTTTAATCATCAAAAAGAAGGATCAACCCCTTTCATCATCCATCTGACGTCTACAAGAAAAAACGTGTGAGATCTCTAACCTGATTGTGGGGCAAATCTTCATGGCACTAAGTGGGTGAAATCTAACGTTAAAAATTTATTCTTAATATAATTGGGTACGATGAAGGAGAGAAACGGTTTGGTTTGAATAAACAAACTAGATATGGCTGAACACTGTATAATGTTAAAAGTGACACTGACTGCCTGGACTTTACACTAAAATGGTAGAGTGTGGGAGAGCGGTAACGGGTAAGGTAAATGACACGTGAGACTGGCGAGTGAACTCTCTTGTATATCTATCTCCCGTCGCTGTATTTATGCTGTTTCTCCCACTCTAATCCGAGAAAGTGGTCCTGTCATTTTTGTCTCTCTTTCTCTGCCATGTATCCTCTCTTTGGATCCCATTACATTAGCTAATTGCATGTACCCATGGGACGCAAGACGAATAAATTTATTTGAGTAAAATAAAAAGTGGACTCTTCCAAAGAATGCAAAATATAGCAGCTCTATATTTGAATTACCTTTCTGAAGTAAGAAAAAAACGGATAATAACAAAGTAAATAAAAAAAACATTTTGACAAAAACCATCTAATGTTTCATGAGGAAATAAAAATTAAAAACAAAAAAGCCAAGAACCAAATTAAAGACTTTAATCAAGTCAATAATGGAGGACAACTTTATCCAAATATAATGAAAGATACTGAGTATGCTCATTTCACAAAATTTATCGGATATTATTCATTTAATTATAATATTATCTTCATCACCACATTTTACACGTTAAATATTATTTCTATAAAGAAGCTGAGCTTTCAATGTAATTAGACTCTTATTAATTAAAATGGGCCAAACTTTCAAGTAATATATATAAATGGGTGTTTTCATTGATCCTCTTATATTAACCTAATAAAATTAAAATGAATGTCTTTGATATTATTAATTAATTATTAATTAGGAATATTTATTTTATTAAATTGTATTACAGCTTGTTATCATGTTCATTAAAGGCAGCTTATAAATTTATTATTTAACTAGCTAACCCGACCACGCTTCGCTGTGGCTCAGTCTGATTTTTAGGCTTAACCATGCGTGATATTGATAATATTTGTTTCGATGCTTTGGAATTCCCTGTGAACTAATTCTTCTTTTGAATGTACAATGTTGCAGAAATTAGATGGGAAGATGATTTTTCCCGTTTCCGGATTTGTAGGAGCAGTGCCGTTACTGAGTTCGAGTAATTGTCTTGAAAATATGGCGGCTGTTGAATCGTTTTGAAGTTGAACTCTCATATTCGTTGTTAAATATATTTTTTTTACTGTGCCCCAAAGAGTTGAATATTTCAAGCAGGCATGCAATTCATCAGCTGGTGTTGAGCGAGGTATCACTGGAAGCGTTTGCCTGAAATCCCCGGATAGTAACACCAATGCTCCACCAAAATGAACCTGATTATTTCGCAAATCTCTCAATTTATGGTCTAATGCTTCCAATGACTTCTTATATGAGCCATTGTACACTCATCCCATACAATGATTTTGCACGCCCGAAGAACCTTTCCCATTCCTGATGTTTTAGAAATGATACATGTTGGATTTTCTGTGAAGTGCACGTTTAAGTCATGACAGTCGAAGAGCTAAATGCGCTGTTCTACCTCCTTCCATCAACGTAGCAGCAATACCTGAAGAACCAAGTGCTAACGCAATATGGCCGTTTGGACGGATTATAGCTAGGGATTTCCCGTTTCCGTGGGAACTTCGGAATAGAGGTGCTTATAAGTAGTTGGGAAAGAGGTTCAGAGAGTGAGCCACCATCGCTTCGCGTCTGAGTCTGTCTATTTCTACCAACCCCGCGAAACGCTCGGAGAAGTTCCCGTTTCCGTGGGATCTTCGGAGTAAAAAGTATATATAAACACTCTTATATAGAAATGCAACGTTGTGTAAAAATTTCAAGTTAATCCACCGGCTACTTTTCGAGTTTTGCGGCCACAAACTTACGGATGCTGTATTTTTATATATATAGATAATTTATTAAGTGTGAACTAATTTATTTCACACTAACAATATATTTGAAACATTACACTATAAAATGACTTCTTAATTTACTTAAAAAAATTTCATAAAATCTGGTATGAAACACTCATACAACTTTCTCTTATTGCAGACAAATTTTATGTAATCTTGAGACGAATTTTCTTAGCCCTAACATAAATAGAGATGGTGGCCTATACGAGTAATCGCCTCCATTTAAAGTGATTATACTGAAGTCCAAAAGAAAGCGCCAATAACATTGAATAAATCTAAATAACATTTAACGTCATAGATTCCTCAGAACACATATAATCTTTACTACATCCGAAAAAATTATAAAAATAAAAATGAAACATTAATATCTGTGCAGATGGCAAATTCCAAGTTGAGAGAAATTCTCTGAGAGCCGTTTTAGTGAAAAATTCCAAAAATCTAAAAAGAAAACCTATTCAGGAAAGTTGCACTTCTAGTTAATCAATTTTCTTCAAATTTGGGAATCGAGCAATTCATTTATAAAGAAGCTGAGCTTTCCATGTAATTAGTCTCTTATTAATTAAAATGGACCAAACTTTGAAGTAAAATATATAAATTGATATATATACATATATACACCAAATTTAATCTCAATATATGCTTTAAGTGAAAAGAGTCAGGTACAAAAATCCGTTAAATTAATACAATGCCACTTGACCAACTGTTCTGTTGGAGAAGGGCATTCCTTCAATACAGTCTGCACTCTGCCTTCAAACAAGAAGAGTCTGCATTCTGCTTTCAAAGCCAGAACACTTGCTTCAACAATCGCTTTCTCAAACTCTGTGTCTGTGATAGAGATTTTCATTTATTCTAGATAAACATCATTTTATTAAGATACAGTTGTGATACTGTAATGTACTTAAATTTGTCAGAGACATTTTCCGTGGTAGCCTGCTTCATTTTGTGGTCATCGACCGGTTTCGAGCGATCGCCCATCCTCAGGATGCGTTTTCCAGACAGTGTGCCAACACAGACTCGTATAGAGTAATTTAGTTTCACACTAACTATCTTCACTAACCATCAGTTAGTGTGAAACTAAATTACTCTACACGAGTCTGTGTTGGCACATTGTCTGGAAAACGCATCCTGAGGATGGGCGAACGCCCGAAACCGGTCGATGACCACAAAATGAAGCAGGCTACCACGGAAAATGTCTCTGATGCTTTCTAGCTCTGCGGAACCAACCACCACAACAAATATTTAAATTTGCTTAGAGAATAATATATTTATTTCAATAACAGTGGTGCTCTTTTGATTATTACTAATACTTCTCTCCTAAACATATATACTTACAAGCCCTTTTACTAAACCGCTCACGCCACAGCCAACTACCACTACTACAAACATCACCAAACACATTTCGGGGGGTATTGCTGATTCGCCTCCGAGCAAGAGTCCAACAAGACTTCACATATCAACGCTCAGGTGCCTCCCGGGTCGTGCTAAAGGATCAGCAAATTGTCACAAAGCAGCCCAAGCTTAAGATTGTGACAAAATGCCAGGGCCATTACGCAATATGCCCTATACCAACAGCCTTTTTGAAGGCCAATCTCGCTCCAATGAACTGCGTATTGCCTTTTGGAACGCAGATGGACTGACTCAAATCCTATATACGGATTTAAAGAAAATTCTTACCGAACATGACATTGAAATCTTTGCAATTGCTGAAGCAAGTGCTGCATCGGATAATGTTGAAAAATTTTCATTTCCAGGTTATCAGCTGTACTCCCTCGAGCGATCACGACTGCACTCTAGTGGAATGATCATAGGTGCAAAGCTCAACTTGACAGTAAAGCAGGACGTCATGAAGAGAATGACTCCAAATGACCGACTCGAAGTAGCGAGGCTCGAGGTATGGAAGAAGAAGGCGCACAAGAAAATATACTTTGCCTACAATCCTCCAAGGAACAAACCGGATCTTGCATGGCTTGAGGCTCTCTGGGACTCAAATTCAATCATGGTAGGAGACCTCAATGCACACTCAAATAGGTGGTGTTACAGAGAAGCAGACGCAACGGGAAGGATCTTAGAGTCCTTCATTGATTCAAACCTAGTCGATTATGTGGAAAATGCTGAGGTTGAACCAACCTTTCTTTCATATACTGGTTCCACGTCCCATCCAGACATAGTGCTTGCACATACCAGCCTTGTACCACTCTTGAGTCATATTTTGCTTCCTTCCCCTCGAGGCTTTGGGCATAGGATTCTTGCCCTGAAGCTGACCAGGCCATGCCAGGGCATCTTGGAAAAACCCAGAGTGCAGTGGAACCTGAAAAAAGCTGACTGGAAAATGTTCCACGAGATGACCGATTCGCGAGTGGGAAAACAACTTATTTTTGATGACAAAATTGACGTCTCACTCAAGAACCTTCAGAACGAAATTCTGGTTTGTGCTAAAGCCTCCATACCTCGAGGAAAAGTAAAGCGTTATACTCCATTCTGGAACCAAAAATTAAGGTCACTTAGAGAAGAACAAATCCAAGCAAGAAACGCTGTTGAGGCCGCGAACACCACACCGAATCGAACCCTTCTCAAACAGATCACTGCAACCCTAAAAAGAGAGATAAGTGTGGCAAAGAGGGCTTGTTATCAAAACTTCCTAAAGAAGCTTGACTTTGGAAAGGATGGTCTGAACGCCCACAGATTTCTTTCTAAGCTTAATAACCAGGAGATGAGGAAAAATAATCCCATGTATGATGGAAGGAAGTTGCTTACTTCTGATAAAAATATCGCCGAATACTTCTGTTCACACTATGCGAGAATAAGCAATTTTCGCCCTAAAGGAAAAAACCCGGAGACTCGGCTGCCGCGTGGTCCCTTAAATGAGCTCGAGGATGATCTGTTTAACAAGCCCTTTGATCTCCACGAACTTGAGGCTGCTCTTTCCCAAACACAAAAGAATAAAAGTGCCGGACCAGACGAGCTATTGCCTGAAATGATCAAGAACCTTGGAACCAATGCCCGTGAAACCCTGTTATGTTTTATGAACATGGTTTGGAGGGGAGTGTATCCAGCTGAATGGCGAAAGGCAGAAATCGTACCAATCCCTAAGAAGGGTCGCCCAAAAGATAAACCAGAGGGGTTCAGACCTATAGCCCTCACAAGCGTCCTAGCAAAATTATACGAGCGTCTTATGCTGGTACGCCTGGATGTCTTTCTTGATTCCAGAGACATCATTTCATCAAGGCAAGCCGGATTTAGGCGGAACCGTGGGGCTATTGAACAGGTCCTTCGCTTCTCACAGGAGGTGAAAGACGGGTTCAATAGGCAGCAAAGTACTTTGGCCGTTTTAATTGACTTCCAGACCGCCTTTGACCGCGTGTGGCGAAAGCTTCTACGCAGCAAGCTTGTTAACATGGGCGTAGGAGGAAATCTTTACCAGGCCCTGTCACAATTTCTAGCCCAAAGGTTTATTAGAGTGAGGTACAATGATGCCAAGTCAAAGTACAGGCAAACGCACCAGGGTGTCCCTCAAGGCGCTGTGATTAGCCCAACCTTATTTAATATCCTCGTTAATGATGTGGTGAGTACCATTCAGACTACCCCAGGTGTGCAAGCTCTCCTATACGCTGATGACTTAATTGTGTGGGCAACCAGCTCCAACGTAATGGCATTGGAAAAATGCCTCAATCATGTTATGAAAAAGCTTAGCAAGTGGGCAAATCAGAATGGGATGCTAGTTAATCCTAACAAATCAGAGTTTCAGCTTTTTACCATGTCTACGCGGCAGTTTAACGTGGACCTCAAATTCGAAGGCACCAGCATCAAAAGGACAAATGAGGCTACTTATCTTGGAATCAAGCTGGATAACAAATTGTCGTGGGCCAAACACATATCCGCAGTGGCAGAGAAAGGCACAAAGCGTATCTCCCTCTTGCGTAGATTAGCTGGAACAAAATGGGGAGCCAGCCAAGATGTCCTCACTCTTGCGTACAAAAGTTATATCCGCCCTGTAATGGAATACGGAATTGAGCTGACACTTACCTCATCTGAAACAGCCAACCAGAAACTGGAAGTGGTACAAAACAATGCTTTGAGGGTGATTACTGGAGCCGCTTTCTCAGCCCCGATTGCAGCTATGCAGCTGCAGACAGGAATCGAACCCATGAAAATAAGAAGAGAGCAGCTTGCTCTATCATTGAACGAAAGGCTGAAGCGTGGGGTGGACCCATATTGGGCTGAATATAAGCCGAGTTCCCAGAGGCTAATCACCCAAGGTTCTTTCTCCAATAAAGTTGAACAACTTGAGGCTAACAGTGCACTTGAACTTCACTGTCGACAGCCCTTTCTTGACGCTCTCAATACTCGCCCATTTCAAACAGCAACGGGTTATGTAAATCTACTGGAACCCATAAATAAGAATGAAGTGCCACCAGAACAACTCAAAGCACTGGCACTTGAAACCATCGCCATCAGATTTCCCACACCCTACTACTTACATGTATATACGGATGGTTCGGCAAGAGCAGCAAATTCAAATGCTGGTGCCGGTGTTTACAGCATCCGTTTTCGGTGCTACGCACCGGTGGGAAGAATAGCCACAAACTTTGATGGTGAAGTGCTTGCCGTGTTGATGGCACTGCGAGAGCTGTCAAAAACAGACGAACCCTGTGCGGTCATTTTGGTTGATTCCCAAGCTGCAATTATGGCCATCACATCTAACAACATAACTGACTCTAGGAGTGTGATAGATTGCCGCACCACAATTGATGGACACCTAAGACAAGGACGTAAACTTGCCCTCCAATGGGTACCTGCTCATGTTGGAATCGAGGGCAATGAGCGAGCGGGCAGATTGGCTAAGCAGGGTGCAGGAATGGAACAACCAGAATTGCCTATCTCATACAGTGGTTCAAAACGACTGATTCGGAGCTCCTTACTGGAAAAAACAAAAATGGATTTGGAGAGGAAAGCACAAGGACGCCAGTGGGAAACCCTCTCACATCATGACGGCATGATACCCGCTTCAGCACCACGCTATGTCTCAGTCGCGTGTTTTAGGATGGCAACTGGACACGATTATTTAAAAAAGCACCTCCGAAGAATAGGAATCTCGAGGGACTCAAGATGCCCCCTCTGTGATACCGGACAGGAAATGACGGCATCTCATTTAGACACGTGTCCTTCTCTTGAGGATGTAAGAGAAAATTACAAAGATGACAACCGGTGGATACACCAGGCAAATTTATATTGGGCTGCAAGGGAGCGTATGGATAGTATCCAAGAAAACGCGATGACATAGGGAAAAAAAAAAAAAAAAATTTCAATTCCTTCATTTGAAGCAAATGACTATATATACATCTTGAATAAAACTAGGGGCATGGTTTTGTTACATATCTCATTTCACATTTTTATTTTGCATGTATGATTATAACGAATAAAACTTTTGTTATTCTTATTTAGAATACATAATCTTATAAAATAAACAACTTAAGAGGGTAATTTTAAACCTTTATTACTTTGATCTATTGATTTAACCTTTACTACCTTTATTTTCTATTGATCATAAATATGTAATAAATGCTTGCTTTATCAGGAAATAGTGTACTAAATTTAGATAATTTAGATAAATTTAGAAAACATTAAACTATTAATAAAACATTCGAAAAAATATTGAAATAAATTCATTATATTGGCACCTATAATTGTAAATCTGTGTCCTGAATACAGGATAAAATCATAATAAACAAGGTAAAACTTAATTAAAATCTAATAATAACAAAATGAAGGGATAATTAGATAGAGTGATTTTAAAACTGTCAACACTTGTTGAATAAACATTTGCATGGAATTAATTAGAAGTAGTGGAAAAGTTTGATGTTTTATTTTGCATTCAAAAAAGATTATCCAAGAAAATAGGTTTCTTTTCCTTTAAAAAAAAAAAAAAAATAATAAATTTCTGAAGATTTAAAAAAAAATAAGATAATGAGAATTAGTAACCTCTTATCTGACTTCATAATTTAAATGCTTATTTTTAATTTTTTTTTAACTACTATAGGAAAATATACGAATCTAATACATGTTAATTCTATTTGCTAAAGTTGAACTCGTATTTCTTATTCATATTCAATTGTAGAATGTTGACTGAAAATTAGTAACTTCTTGAGTTGTAACTTTTAACAGAAGAATTTACAACTGTTGGTAATTTTGTGAATATCAGCGTTTCTAAGATTATGTTTGAGTTCTAATATTTTCTTTTGAACTGTTCACAAGTTCACTGTTTTTGATTTCGTTGAAAGGATTACGATTTACTTAATGAGTATCAAGAGATACAACGAACGACTAAAGTTACAACGAATAAAAATGAAAGAACTAAAAATTGCTAGAAATATCACCTTTCTTCTATCACCCTTGATCTGTCATTTCTTGCTTCATTTTCTTGAAACCAATATTTGGAAATACATTTAGAACCCCCCCCCCCGGTTATAAGTGAACGAGAATGTTGACAATTACTAACTATTTTCAAGCATACCCCCCTCAGTTATTAATGTAGGCCACTGTAATGGCATTCAGCAGAGAGAAGAGGGGCTCTCTCTGCTGGTATGACACGATGCGATGTATGGTTGAATCTCATAGATATTCTCTAGATAGATTCTCACTGGCTTAGAATATCCACAGGTTCTCCCACTCTTGCCTGCCTAAGTCAGAGAGTAGTCTCTGTTAACCACAGAGAGCCTCTCTTCTCTCTACTGGATGCCATTACAGTCGCCTACACTAATAACTGAGGGGTATGGTTGAAATTAAGTTTTCACCACAGATATCTCTGAATTCCGCGTCAAACTTGAAAACAGCCATATTTTCTAAAAAGTCACCAAAAGAACTATATGAGTTGTCCTCTTTACCAGGAATACGTTGAGAGTGTCTTTAGTCCGTAATATCGCCAAACAGAATGGTACATTTTCTAAGTGCAAAGTAACTGAGGATTGAAAAGGTCATTTGGGATAAACTTCTAACCTGTAGGAACCTCAAGTGTCCCGTTTCCAACCCAACGATCGAAGAGAATCAAAAGACCAAAGCAAGCACCCACAGGAAAGAAAATATAATTTTGCTGAGTTATATCTATGTGAATGAAAAGTTAGGATGCCCGCACGTATGAATTAATGATCTCAGGGAACTATAAAAGAAAATTCTGTATCCGGCGAAGTCTGAGTTGAAGAGATTCAACTTGGAAACTATTCTATAAAGTCATATTTACGATAAACCGATTTTCACCAAACTTGTAATATTTATTAATATTTTGTAGATGGTAAAACTATACACATTGTTTTGAAGTGGTACTTTAGAGGAAACAAAGCAAAACGCTACTGTTCCCCCAGAATTCCCCCAAAAAATAAATTTTCCCGGGAAAATGTTTCAAATACTTGATAGGCATTTATGTCTGTAGATAGTATAAAATAGAAGTAAGAAAATGTTAGAGCCATTTTCAAAAAAAAAACGCGAAAAACGTAAGAAAAAAAACATGTCAAGCAAAGACGCACTTCCGGTTGTGGATTTTGCCCGAAACTTTCTGCCCGATACAGTGGTAAGTAGTTAAAGGAAATACCAAGTTTAAGCTTCATGAGATTTTTCGGTTTTTGATATGTTTTGTTAAAACACACATACACACGTACATACAGAACATTCGCTAAAAACATTTTTTCATATTCAGGAGACTTCACAAATATGTATTTCTGGTGAAAACTCAATTTCGAAAATCTAACACGATCGTAATACTTCCTCCCACTAGGGCTGGGTGTTGGTGTAGTGGTTATGAGTATGGACTTGTAAGTGGGAGGACCACAGTTCGAGTCCAGCGTGTAACTGCTAAATTTTATATTTGTTTAAAAAATGTTAATAGTAAATTAGGTGCTTTCGCCCCCGTCTACGACATCTAATTTGGTAGTTGGACGTTAAGCCCGCCTGAAAAAATTGGCATTACTTTACTTTACTTATTTTTTTTTAGGAGGTAAGGGAAAGTAAAAATTGATTATTGAGGCAAACTGCGATATATTCGAATTCCCATTTGATATACGGTCCTTCCACCACTATAACACTGAGAATAATTTTATGAATAAAAACGCCGAATTTGAAGAAAATAATTTTCTCGATTTATCATATTATTTAATGATATTTTCGGTCTCTCACAATTTTCTGTAATCTTAGTGTAATTACTAAATATGGATCCCAAGTTTATTTTAAAAAAAATTACTAAAGTAGATTGTTTTTAGTGTTTCCTGGAAGGTATTTAGGCAGCTGAGTACAAGCTGTTCTGTAAACTATATGGGTAGTTGATTCCACTATATAATAATATTGAAGACTAATTAAACGGACCCCTCATCAAAGCGAATATTTCGTGTATCAAAAATCGCGTAGGCGGCACCAGAGCGAATCGACTGACAGCCCAGACCATCGCGAAACATTAGCACCGCGTATTCTAGCCGTTTGCATATAGTCGCAATCATGGTGTCATCCGACGAGGAAGAAGCTCTGTGTAAAGAGAGAGAAAAAAAATGTCAACCTTGTCTTTATAAAATATAAAACTGCCCATATGATTTATTCCAGATTATTTTCATACATTAGTCAGGGATTTTATTTTAATTTTTTTTTTTTTTTTTAAGGCGTCTCAACATCGGTAGTCATTTGCGCCCGGAGCCTTCTCAGTGCGCTGCCGGCCTTCGGACAGTGTTCTCTCGTTACAGACAACACTGACCATCACCGGACAGTGAGCTGTAGGGACTCCTAGGAAGAAAAAATCGAAGGGTAGCGCGGCTGGATTCGAACCCGTGATCTCCGCGTTGCTAGTCCAGCGCGCTACCACTGAGCTAATCCCTTCCCTTCAAAATATTCCCCAAATAGTACCCTTTCCCTCAAGAGATGCCGCTGCCCACCGTAATAATAAATTCATCAATGAAGCTAGCTTCCATTGATACTTTATTGTTTTTTTTCCTCGATAACAAACACGCAAAGCGAAGAAAAACAAGGTCTGCAGCGAACTAAACTGGTGGCGGAAAAAAATCGTTGCACAAAATGGCGGAACTTCGCGTTAGGAGGAACATTACTTCGCCACCAATTTTCGCTTCGCGTTTTTATCTGCGTCGGTGTGGGGGTCCGCTTTACTGAATTCGAAGTAAGAAGATAATATACCAGTTATACTGAGAACCGTAGCAAGAGTAAGTATTTTGAACACCTTAAGCCAGACTGATTCCTTGAGCCTCTCACATGATCAACTAATATTCGATTTCTCTTACAGCTACAGACAGCTTCTATGATGAGAAAGATTGGTTGTGTGAAGGATCAAGAAGATAGAAATATATTAATTTATAAAAAAATAAAAAATATCTAAATATGTGACAATTCCCTTGCAAAAAGGTACACGCAGGTATAAGAAAACAGTTATTGGAAAAGTTTATTAACCTTGATGGCATTATACTACCCCCTTCTCATCACAGGGGAGAAACTGAACGAACAAAAGAGAAGATTCTTTCTAAGACAGACTTGTTCTAGACATCAAGGAGAACGCATCAGAACTGTACCAGTTTTAAGTTATAACAGTTTATTATAGCTTTTATTGTGATATTTAAAGTACTTAATTTCTCTTAGAGAATACATCTATTTTAAAAACAGTGGTGCTTTCTTAATTATTCTTATTGCTCCTTCTCAAACATACATACAGGCCCTTTTACAAAACCGCTCAAGCCACTACAAATACATATCACCATTACATTACAGTTGTCTTGAGATTGACGTCCATTCGCCAATTAATTGCAATACCCATAATGCGTAGTTCAAGTGAACTTGAAGCGCGGTAGTGACGCCTAGATGCGGTTGCTAATAGAATTATTGAATCCAGCTTTTCTGTGGCGAATTAGTGGCCATTACGCAGGTAATAACTAAGCCTAAAATTTAAATGGACGGTTAATAAAAAAAAACAGAAAGAAAAACGTACCGGAAATAGAAACTAAAATTTTACTAATTGCTAGAGCGTGATGTTTCATGAACTAAACAATGTTTAGAATTATATAAACAAAGTGATACGTGTAAATGTTTGAATTATATAGACCAATTAATATTCAGATATTAATGCTTATTACCCTAAAGCCACAAATATGTTGCTATAACGTTGACATTATTAATATTCAGTTAATTTAAAGTACCGCTTTAGGTGGATAGACAGCATTAATTTTCATTGTATACATCTGATTTTACGATCATTTTAGGTAATAAATTACAAAATAAATAACTGAATTGATTAATATTAGCAAACAAGTAACAGTTTCAATACATTATTTTATTAAAATAATTTAGACCAATAAACTGAATAAAAGAACACCCCCACCAAGTGTTCAATAATTTGATCTAAGACAATATCGTAGAATATTACCTACCAAGCAGGTCACACCTATTAACTCTCGCATCTATCTACCGGCCTGAATGCAATATATGTTAAGGTATCCCTAATCTCCAACTCTCCTTTAAGAGTTTTGCTCTCCCAAATATGCAGAATTTAGTATTGGCAAAACCACTGACCTAGGTTGTAGTACACTGTTTTCTGACTCTATCATCACACTTCTGATACAAAAGGCTAGACGTCCTGTCTATTTTGTGTAAATAAATGGCTACCCAAGCGTGTTCAGTCACCTACACCTACCACTAATTCAATTGTATCCTGCTCAAGGGAGGAAAGATACTTCAAGTCCCCCTTCATATACCTTCCATATATTTTTTCACCTGGTGATAACACTCCTCTGTCTCCCACATAGTGCTTCTTCAATTTCAATTCTCTTTCCCTCCATCGTTTGACCACTCTTTGAAGAGTTAATTATGCAGCCCCGTAAAATAGAAATTGCCAAAATTTTGCCGCATATTAAATAAAAAGAATTTTTGTTTTAATGATTACAAAAAGAAGATCGTTTAAACTGTTTAGGTTGACAATTCATCCTGAATAGGTAATTTTCCTAAATGGTTCATAAATGGGACATTGAGATAGCAGATGATCTAATGTTTCATATTTATTTAAGTTATAAACAGTGCAGATAGACCGCGTTTCTATAAAATGGATGACCCTCCCATCTCACCCAACTTAAGGCTACGTTGTTCGCGTCCGAGATTGTTCTCATCTGCCCCTTGGATATCCAACTAAACGAACATCAGTTGCCAGCCTATTTGCACTGGGCTGCACGACGTGGAATGGCTAAATAGCTGAAATGTATTTGGTGTGTTGAGTTGTTGTAGTTTGTAGTGGTAGCTTGTAGGGGCTTCAGCGGCTTAGTAAAAGAGCTTGTAAATATATATGTTTAAGAGAGAAGTATCAGAAATAAGAAAATAGTCACCACTGCTAACAATAAATATATTCTAATAAAATAATAACTACAAGTTATTATACAAGGAAATTATTAACTTATTAATATATTGCGAAACTGCCACTGATTCTGAGATAGCGATTCCAGAAGTGTTCTGCTTCGGTGTCTACAACAAACTATATTGAAGGAATTGTGTTCTAATTGTTATTTCAAATCTTCCCCTGTGAAAAGAAGGGGTAAGCAATGCTACAAAGTTCATGAACTCTAAAAGACAATAGTGGTCTTCTACCTGAATAGTCCCTTTTACAAGGGAATGTCACATTGTCTTCATAATTTTGATTTTTTTCAAATTAAATATATATTTATATTTCTTGCATCCATCACATAGCCGAAGTTATAGCGTAGGGGGAAAAAAATAACGCAAGGCCACACTCTTATAATCTTATCACTTGGTTGGCTTAGTGCTAAGTCGCCCTAATCTTCTCTGTTGCTGGACAATATTTAATATATAGTGACCTGTGATGATGATAATAATAATAAAGAGAAAATCCAATGTGGATTTTGTAAAGATATGGTGTTTAATATTCTACAGATGGTAATATTAATACAACACAAGGGATATGGTTTACAAATGGGTATTACATAATCAGCGTTTAAAGTAAAATGTTTGAGTGATTTCCAGAAAATTGTGGAAAGTTGGAAAAAAAACTCCTAAAGAAACATCGATTTTTTTTTTTACTTCCTGTTACTCCTAATAAGAAGAGGAAGTACTGCGATCGAAGTAAATTTATCCAAATTGCGTTTACACCGGAAATACATGTCCTTCGAGTATGAAAAAAGTGTTTTTACCGTGTGTATGTTTGTGGTGTAACAAAATATGTGTAAAACAAAAATATTTCAAAAATGAAAAATTGCAAGAAGCTTAAATTTGGTAATCCGTTTAAGTAATCTAACTGACAAAACCCATCGAGCGGAAGTGCAACTATACGTAATGTTTTTTTTTTTTAATACAATTTTTTCCTTTATTTTCTCAAAAAACGGCTTCAATAATTTTCTTCAAACTTCATATTCTATCAAGTGTAATAGGGGTTCTGGGAGGGGAG
Source organism: Triatoma infestans (assembly GCA_011037195.1). NCBI lineage: Eukaryota > Metazoa > Arthropoda > Insecta > Hemiptera > Reduviidae > Triatoma > Triatoma infestans. The sequence continues at coordinate 306,081 of JAAEAF010000351.1, forward strand.
GACAGTAGCGGTAATGCTTTCCTCTAAAGTGCCACTTCAGTACAATGCATGGTTTTACCAAATTTATAATTTTATTATACATTAGAAGCATTAATTTTATTTTAAGTTTGAAGAAAATCGTCTAACCGGAAGTGCGACTTTATTCAATAGGTTTTTTTGAGTTTTTCGGCTTTTTCTCGAAAACAATTATAAACTATTTCCTTTAAACTCGGTATCATAACTGCACAAATATAAATGTTATCACTTTTATTTGAAACATGAAATTGATTTTTAGTTAGTTCTGCGGAATTTGTTATAATGGAGTTCGTTCAATGTTACCTCCGGAATTTGTTATAATGGATGTTCGTTATGTGCCCTCTATTCGGTCGCAATATATATTAAGGTGTGCCAAGATTAGTATGTAGGTACCTATACCCCCACTATTTCTATACTTATATAAGGACAATTATGAAAAATTTGATTTTAAAGTAAAATTTGTCATTTTATATAATAATTATAATAACATGAGTATGAGAAAGTCTTGTGGGTGTTTTATTTTTAAAATGAATTAATAAATAAATAATTTTTTTTTTGAGGGTTCTGTACTACGACCATTGTTTGATCTATTGTACCCCCCTATGGTGCCGAAGATGAGCTAGCTCATCTACAGCAACCCCTCCAGGTTAAGCTCCCTAAGGAATCCCAAAATCCTAGAAGGTTCTAGGGTAGGTATTTCCTCCTCCCCTATCTGGTAACGGCCCAGACTACTAAATCTT
>JAAEAF010000352.1:0-41738 GCA_011037195.1 Triatoma infestans
CTTCAGAACCCATTAAATAAGCGCTGTTTTGTAATATCATATTCACATCAAAGGTATCACAGTTCAATCTACATGACGTATCATTAGAAGTACCATTTGAATCTGTGAATGTTGAACAAAAGTTTGTGAAGATGAAATTAGGTATCTCTGCATACAATATGAATAAATTTACATTGACACCTCCATTACTCTCACAACATACTTAGCGCCTGCAGTAGTTGTGGAACTATTTGGATTTAGTGAAGCCGCAGCGATTTTTAGCTCACCACCACACACATTCTTTGTAGAAATTATGTGAGCCCCATTATGCATGTACTCTATTACATTTGATAATGATAAAAATAAAATTACTCTGTTTCATTTCATTGCTGACTGGATCCCATTGGGGAACTTTAGTTAGAACTGCTTCAACAGCCCATCCTGCTGCAATTCGAGTATCCCATGAACTAGATCTGAGGTAGGACGTAATTGTTCTGAGCAAATTATGCAATTCATGAGGATGCAGTCTTTGTACTTCTCCTAGCTGATTTGCGGCAGCTCTTCTAGTGACTGCTGATGAACCGGTATCCAACAAGAGGAAAAGACGATCCAAGCTAGAAAGCATTCAGTTTTAGCTAGTAACATATTTTATTAATTCTATGTAATGCAAGCAACATTATAATCAATGAACTCCAGTTTGAATTGAACCTCCGAATTCAATAATGTCAAGCGGATCTCGGAGACTAGAAATTTTCTTTTTTACTCTAGTTTTCCATTTAGTTAGCATTAGAATTAATAAATTTAAAATAGAAAAAAAAAACTGATACTCTAATTCGGATTAAGTTTAGGCCTCATAACCTTAAAAAAATAAAAATTGTATAGATATGTTGCCACTAATATCAGGGAACAAATTGCACATAATAATGAACAAGTATTCAAATATTTAGCTAATTTTTCAAATGAAAATCAACAACACTAATGTTTGTGAAATCTTAGAATCAATAAGTATTGTTCAACATTAAGCAAACAACTGTAAATTTCACTTTGAATAGAACTAAATGAATGGAATACAAAAGGAAGGATGGTAGGAGGTTCTTCAATGAGATACTTTCGGAGTAGAACCAAACTTAACTCTAAATTCTTAAAACCAACTTGAAAAAACTAAAAGAATACTTACCGAGAAGTCATGCTTAATCTCACTAGTTGTAGTTTTCTAAATACTAAAATCTGTAAAATCAAATAAATATTTAATGGACTCTAATTTTATTAATTAGTAGAAGTCAAATCTGGCCTAATTATGAATAAACAAATATGATTAAATTCAACTTCAGGAAATCCATATTTCAATGACCCATACGACAATCTGAAAGAAACTCAAACTAGGTTAAAAGAAAGGGGAACATCTTCCCCAATTTTTACAATTTAAATTTTAAAGATTATTTCTTGCAGAGAGCTTAAAATATACACAGGAATGAATAGCTCATTAAATTTGATGTTTCCCAATAATAAAGAATATCTCAGTTGCAAAATTAATAAAAGTTTATTGAGTGATCAATATGTATTCCAGATAGTATGAAAGGTTATATTAAAAAAGTTACTTTAATTAATGATTCGTACCTAATATGGCATCATGAAACTTCTTTTGGGTGCCTAAAAGGGTAACCCATTTCTGCATATCAAATGTATGGCGAATTTTTCTACTTAAAACACAATAAAATGTAAATCTTCTATTTGTTTCCCAGGAGAAAGCCATCGTACAAGAGTCAAATTTATACTGACAGCCATATTGCTGATGTCTTCAAATTTAAGCAGTGCTTGTGCGCCTATTGGATAGAAACTTGTCCGCTGAATTCAAAATGAACCAATCATAATGAGAACTGATTACACTTGCACTTTCTTCCAAAAGTATGAAAAAAATATAAAATAAATTGAACTAAATTTATAAAATAAATAAAGATTTATTTTTTCAGAAAATAAAAGAAAAATAACTAAGGTAAAGTGCACTCTACTGCTGCTATTTCTGAATTATGGCGACAAAATTTCTACTAATACTCGCATGAAAGGAAGTTAAAATTTTTATTCTTTTTCAAACTTTTGATGATGAAAGTTAGTTAATTTTCAGGGAAATCAGTTATTGTTTTTAAAAATTATATGAACCGTAACTGAATGTTTTAAATTACTTCTACAAGTTACCATTTCATAAGTAAAGAATAAATAAAATAATTTATTTTTGAAAATAAAAGCTGATATATAGAAAAGCGTCTTGTGTATCCAAGCTTCAAAAAAAAGTACAGAAAAGAAATATCACAAATCCATAAAAATTCCAAAGGAACATGAATCATGAGGCAAAAATATAAGAAGAATTATGTGTGGGACTTCTCGGAGCAGTAGCGAGTTAATGTTCAATGGGAGTGAGGCTGGCGAAACATCAAATACATATTACTGAAAAAACTCATAAAGATCAATCAGTTCAATTTGGATGTACTTACAACTCCTTAAATTCCACCCACGACGTTTATATACTTAAGAGCGAGTTAACTTCACTGAGTTCCAAAAATTAGTTTAGACATAGGCTACAAAAATGAAGGAGAGAGAGAGACTCAGCAATTAAAATTATTTTACTGAATGGAAAAGATCAACTATTATTTATTTTCTAGGAAGTATGCAGAAAAGATTAGAATGTCGATGTTGAGGTAGTCCCATGCAAGCCGCTTCAGCGCGTAGTGCAGAAATGAAATCCTTGGAGGTTACCAAGGTAACAACCATTATGTAACCATGTTGAGGTTTTACTATAGGTTATACAAGGTTTTAACTGTGCCCGATTTACTATTTTTTTAGTGTTTCCTCTATTAAAACATTTGTTCTTTGGAAATATTCGTTATTTCTTAATCTTCAGAACTGAATTCATAATGGAGTCTGTGAAGCCTATTCGAAGAAATAAGAAAATAAACAAGAAAAATAAACTTCATATAGTGTTTGATGAAGCTGCTAGAAGGTAAATTAACATTAAAATATATTCCAGCTTTCGTTTTTAAACTGCTATTCAGAATCAGAACTGAAAGGTTATTTCGAATCAACTTAAAGGTTATTATCGCCACAGATTTGCATTATATGTGCGCATAAAGTTATATAAGTAAGGTACATATTTATAATTATATAATTTGTTCATATATGCGCATGAACATAAGATCAAGTAGTAGTACCAAGTAAGTATCAAGTAGTAATAGAAGAATTCTTATGATTTATTTACTAAAAAATAATTGTTTTCTTATAGAGAGTTTTTGACTGGTTTTCACAAACGAAAGTTACAAAGAAAAAAAGCAGCAGAAGAAGAATTAAGGGAACAACTGAAAGCTGAACGAAAGAGAATTAAGCAGGAGGTAATGGAATGTGCAGTATTGTAAATTTTGATATAAGTAAAAAACTTATTTTTTTTTTCTAATACACCTTCGCAGATCAGAGACCAAATGTAAAACTCAGATGAGAGAAGTAAACATTTTTAAGGAAACATAAGGATGTTTTAAAATCAGTATTGTGATTGTTTATTTAATCTTCATTTTTCTATTGGGAATTGTGACACATATCTGAGGTACCCAATATTATAGAAATCGGAATTTTACACAGTAGATATTATTTGTTTCTAGTACCCTCGAACCTGTTGAACCTATTGACTTTTCTTACCTAAGAAAGATTTTCTTTCTTTAAGCTTCATTATTCTTATTATTCTTAAGAAGTCATTAAACATTAATAATCTTGAATAGCATGAAAAGTTCTCCCCTAATTAAGAGGATGTTTTTTTCATTTTCTCCAACGATGGAAGAGGAAATATCGCAGTATCAAACGTTTGAAATTGATTTTCCATCAGGAATTGTGATTTGAGATAACCGAAAAAGTGGTTTTTAGAAATTGGTTATTGTCTGAGGTCAGCACATCTCAAAATATGGAAATTATAAAAAAATTCAAACCTGGTATTTTGTTTTAGTGCTACGTGGGAAAAATCGATTTGCCGGGTCATCTCTTTAAGTAAGTATACTAATTAGAAGTAACGCTTCTCTCAAAAGTTAATTTAGGTTCTTCCAACAATATAATATTGAATCCCACAAAACATTTATAAAAAATTCAAGTTTGAAGAAAATTTGTCAGTTATAAATTGCTTCATATGAATTTCCCCAGGTTTTTTTTTATGATAATATAGTAACGAGCAAAATTAACTTTTTTGTTAAATAAACATATCTATTGTTTTTCTCACCAGAACTCGGAGCCATCCGAGTTGATTTTGGGACTTGAGTTCTATAGAGAATTACTTGAGATTATCATTGCATCCGTTAGTAATTGGGAAGACTTGTCAGATCTGTTTTCCAATTGGTTATATCTTTGAATCCCTCAGTACCTTTTCTAAAGAGAAATAGAAGTCATGAAGGCGTATTCTTTTACATTAATTAGTAAGTAGTCCCAATATCTTAAATCATCTTAGATTATTTTAATTTCAAATAACTGCTGACGATAAACTTTATCAAATCGAACTGGACCGAACAAAAACAGAAGCATGTGTGCGGCCATGTTAAAGGTTCTCCCCCGTCCAAGTGTTTGTTTCAAAATAAATATTTGATCAGTAGTAGTAGTAGATCTTCTTTTATGAAACCCGATAGTTATCTATATTATTTCTACCATAAGATAGTAATTTAAGAAAGATTATTTTAGATAATATTTCCTATTATCACTATCAATATATCAGTAGGTCACATTTGTTTTAAATTTTATATAGACAGAACAATTCTTTTGAACAGTCTCTTTCTTATGGCATTTCTTCACACTCCCATTTGAATCTTATCAATTCTGGAGCCTCATAGTATTCGATTCTTTTTGCTTTCGCCCGATATTTTCCTCTACTGCGTTCTTTATCATCTTCTTGCTGTCCTAAAAACTTTTATTATAATCTAATTAGGTAGTAACCTTAACAACTTTCTCTTCATATTTATTCAACATTTCCATATTCTTGAGCTTCTGAGAGTCACATCTCTTTTCTTAATTTTTCTTCTTTCCTCTCTCTTAAATTGCTCCTTTAGGGGAAATGGACCAACCACTTCTTCAAAATCTTGGCGTCCACACGGATGTCCTAGTCTACCCCAAGTATAGAACACGTATTACATTTTTGTACTTTTAAGGAAATCACTGTTAATGGAAACATTTTAAATGATATTTCTGTCTAGGCGAAGGAACAGTATAAGAAGTTAGTGAAATCTTACAAACCAATTCCTGAACTTGAGGAACAATTGGCTAAAGAATACGAAGTGGAAAATGCAACGGTTAGCATTCTTGAACTGGATACCGACTTGCTGGCAGAAACCAACTTCCTAATTGGTAGAAATAGAGTAAGTATAATTTTAATTAGCCTAGACATTTTGATCCCAGAAATAACGTGAGTTCTAATGAAACCGGCTGTTTATCTGTCGTACATTATTTTGTTGAGAACTGTTTAATCTGACCTTAGACTTTAAATTGATGAAGGTTCTATCCTTTCATATTTGTTAACAGCAATTTGGACAAATAATTTGCTAAAAACATGTTTACATCCTCTTACTCTAATAGGGGGAAGAATTGCGATCGTGCCAGATTTTCGAAATTAGATTTTTCACCGGAAATACATCTTAATGGCCCCTTTGAATACGAAAAAAATGTTTTTAGCGAATATGTTTATGTATTAACAGGATATCTCAAGAACGAAAAGTTACAGGAAGCTCATCATACTTGGTATTCTGTTTAGGTACTCCCACCGAATCACACACGAAGTTTCGGGCATAATCTATCAAACCGGATGTGAAAATTTATTGAATTTTTTTTTTTTTAGTTTTTCGTGAGTTTGCCGAAAACGAGTCCAATGATTGTTTTTTAAACATCGTATTTTAGCTACACACATAAATACCTATCACTTTTATATGAAACATTTTCCCGGGAAAATTTATTTTTTGAGGGTTCTGTTCTAGGGGACAGGAGCGGTATGCTTTCCTCTAACGTTCCACTTTAGTATAATATTGGTATTACCACCTAATGCACGTTGGAAGTATTGCTAGAATTCCAAATTGGAAAAAAAATCGGTTTACCTAAAGTGCGATTTTACAGAATAATTTTTTTTTTTTTTTTAATTTTCTTGAAAGAGGTTACAACGATTGTAGTTAAACTTGAAATGCTAGGGAAGGGATTAGCTCAGTGGTAGCGCGCTGGACTATAACGCGGAGATCACGGTTCGAATCCAGCCGTGCTACCCTTAGATTTTCTCTCCTAGGAGCCCTACAGCTCCCTGTCTGGTGATGGACAGTGTTGTCTGTAACGGGAGAACACTGTCCGGAGGCCGCAGTACACTGAGAAGCTCCGGGCGCAAAGGACCACAGATGTTGAGAGCCTTTAAAAAAAAAAAAAAAAAAAAAAACTTGAAATGCTTTCTGCATAGATAGAAACGTATCATTTTAATTTTAAACATTTTTCTGAAAGAATTTTAGAAGGGTGGTCTCTTAGTTACTTTAAATTTAAATTTGCCCAAGCTTTCTTGGTTTTGATATAGAGCTCTCCACATAAGACCGCTCAGGTATACAATTACAATCCCCTCCATTATTTTATTATAGCGATCAGCTAAACATTGTAACGTTGCAATTTTAAAGAAAATTTCTTGATTAAATTGTATTAATTGTGTGAGTGTTTCACATCAGATTTTCTAATTTATTGTTAAATTGATTTTAGAATGTGTTGTATTTAGAGGTAAACCTAAAGCCTCAGCTCCGCTAGAATCCGTAGGAATATTTTTTTTCTTTCTGAAAGATGTTGTAAAGATAACTGTGTTGTTAGCATTTAAGTTTAAAAAGAAAATCGTTGGAACCGTTATCAAGAAAATTTCGAAAAATTCAGTAATTTGCTCAGTAAAGTTGAACTTCCGGTTAACCTATTTTTTTCGCAATTGGAATTCCAATGCGTTTTATAGATTTTAAAACAACAAAGACCACAGAGGGTAATCTAATTGTGGGTGTCTCAGTAGATACATTGGAATGACGGTGGCGTTGGCCTGTTTTCTCTCTACTTTTTACATATAAAGTTTATGCTCTACCGGCGGTACACCCCCTGCAATTGCACGGGGCGGCAACTTTTGGGGGCGACCATAGTGAAAGTGAAAAAGTAAAAAATAAAATAATTGTGGGAATTAAATATAATTTAGCCAGCATGGCAATAGAGACTAGATAAAACTAAAACCCATATGATATAAAAAAAATGACCAAAAGTGATTTTTATTATAGAACTAATTGTAGAATTGGTGTGTATTAAAAAGTTGCTCTGTTCGGTTGCGAATACATTGCATTATAAAAGTTGTTCACAATACAAATAAGTTGTGAATTGTCATTTTAACGTTGTCAAAATAAATAGTATTCCGTGTGTTATTGAAATCGCCCTGAACATTTCACTTCCTTTCTACCTTTAGCTTATCCCATCTACATAATTATAATTTCATGCGCAACAATTAACAGTACAGTAATTATTCGAACCTTCTCTTTAGTAACCGACAGTGGCAGCCGCCAATACTGTAATCTACAGACATTTTCAGTTATTTTCGAGCCTGTATGTAAGGAAAGTTGATTTTGCTCAATGTTAGTGACTGTACATTGATAAGGTTTTTGTTTTCTTTCAAGTTATTTTGATTGGAAGGACTTGCTATGATTTCTATTGAAATCGGTCAGAAGTTAGATTACATAGAACTTATTTCTAATATTTCTAATTTTGGAAGTATGAAAGCTAGAAAAGGGATTTTGGATTTTTTAATTGTTATATACTAAAACATAATTAAATTATAATTTAATAATGTGAAAATAGTGCTAAAACTATAACCTGCACATTCTGGTTAAGTGGAACTGATCAGGCCACTGCTGTACAAGTGAATATCATTCTATACATGCAAATATCAACCTTATAGTCAATTGATGAAGTCGATGATTTATTTTATGAATATATAGTATTTTAATTACTTTAAGAGTGAATTATTATTAATGGTACTACATTTAAAATTAATGTTCATGAAAGTATTGTTAAACATTCATAATTTCAAAATTCTTAAGGGTTATTTAGGTTGTGCTGGGGAGGCTGGCAATGGATTGCACGGGGCAGCAAAAATTCTAGAGCTGGCCCTGCATAGATAGCAGGACTTGTTCCAGCTGGCACCTTAGAGGACAGCTTAAGTTGCAGCTTCCAAAAACCCTTCAAAAATCATTTTTTCCAGGAAAAATTGATTAATTCATATTTTTGCCTTATTTAAGATAGGCATTTGTGTTTAATTTGTGAATTAGGTTTATCTAACGTTGGGTGGTGAAGCAGTTGGGCGCAGATAATGAAAAAGATGGAGGGGAAGGAGAAAGTGTTAGTGAGCAATACTTGTTAATTCAAATAATGGTATATTCGTACAAATAAATTTTACCGTGATAATAAAATAAATCAAAAAAGGAATATAGAAATATAACCAATTGTAACAGAAACGTAGATATTTAAATTGTTCAGATACAAATTTAATTTAAATTGTCCACTTCTGTTTTAATATTGTTACTGTATTTTAGCAGTTTCATTCAAACCTTGAAATTAGTTTAATTGAAAGATCCTATTAAGGTTTTTTACTTTTAATTTCTAGATTAAAAATCACTTTTTATCACTACAGATTAAAAGTCAAATTTAGCCTCCAATTTTAGTGGTGGAACAATTGTCACATGAATCAGCTGTTATAAATTTTTTTTTCCCAGTACTATTTTCAACTGCTGCATTAACTGAAATCTGTATCTTGTAACTTTTCTGTAAATGATAATATATGAAGTAAAATTTCATTTATAGGGTCAGATTGAGGAGAAACCCGAAATTAAAGAAGAAATCGAAGAGGAATCACAATCTGGAGAATTACCTGGAATGGAATTGACCACTAAAACCAAAAAGAAAGAAATAAAATTGAAAGAGGAGCCAAAAGAATTGAAGACTAAGAAACAACTCAAAAAAGAACTAAAGAAGCAAGCAACCTCAAAAGTGAAGAAAAGTAAAGTTTTTCAGAGGAAAGGTAGATTAGAAAGATTAAAACAGAAGAAAATGTCTATGAGATTAAAAAAAGAAAGTATGAAAATTAAAGCTAAAAGTAAAAAAGGTAAAAGACAGAAATTAAAAAAAAGGAAATGAACGTATATGATTATGCAGTTTTTTTTTGTTTTTTTTAAAATAAATGTATATTTTTTAAGTGTTTATTTTTTTCCGAATATTACTTTATTTTATTTTTGAAAAGCATTGTCATTGTTTCTAATCATTTATAAAACCTAGGTTAAGATGCAGTAGGTAATATTTTTAACATATGAAAATTAAGTAAATAATTAATGGGTTCCTAGAGAGACAAAACTGAGAAAAATATGTTTAAAATCCAAACATAGGTATAAAGCAAAATTATATTTTTAATTAAAAAAATAATCTATTTCTTTCTCTTATTTCTCTGTCTACCTTAGTATTTTGTGGTTAGTCTTGGTGTATACAGCCTCTTCTACTTCTGAGCTTCCAGAAGGTCCTCGAAGTATTGCGAACACTCAAAACCCAGATATCAGATTCCTTTTTTTTGGGTTTAATGATTCGCATAACAATTTTTTGATGATCTTGACAAGTTTTTAGAACTATAGGATAAGTGCATAGCTCTACTTGTACTGGATACAAAAAATGACTTTAGTAAATCGCGCAAATGGAATCATGGGGCCTAGGATTTCTGCCATTTTAATTTGTAAATCAGAAATTTGATTTTTCCCTTAAAATACATTTATTAAAATCATTTCTAATGTTCAATAATTTTGCATGTATTTTTTAAAAATACTTAATTATTTTTATTCCACCTCGTGAAGAATGTAGTAATACTAAATGCTGCGCTCAGACGGTCTTGATGAACAGGGAGGTAAAGCCTGCTATTCACCCTGGGGGCATCCCACGCTGAACTGGATAATACCCCTTGGCTCCAACCGAGAACTCTGCGCGCCTCAACCGGTAGCACTGCGCGCCTAAAAACGTGGCGCCTGCACTAATGTGCTCTGCACCAACCCCCTTGTGACTCACCCAATCAGAAAATTATTCGCCTACCGCAGAAACCCTAACGAAACTGCTCCTAAAATGAGAGTGGGCACATACTGCTTCGTACATCCGTATTTTCATACATGTTACCGGCTCCACACGCCATCGCTGATTACTTATATTACCTCATCTACATTCGTAGAATCTAGGACCTCATGAGAACACCTAGTGGATAGGAAACCCTAGCGGTGAGTAAGCGAAAATGTTCTCGCAAACTTGCCTTTGCTCCTTTGCATAAGTGGTTAAAGAAGAATGTCGGACTCTTCTCAGTAGAGATACCTGACGTTTCAGCACCGTATCGGGCCACCGCGAAGCGGATTCGGGTAAACTTCTAGTCTACTTGTATTACCACGCTCCTACTTCTCGCACACTCCTATCTACCACGAATGGCGGAAGTGGGGTCCGGAGTCGTTGTAACTATGACATCCGCGCTCATAATAATACGTTCGTCAAAGTTACCACTTCCCGATAGCGAACTGAAGAGTCACGGCATTTCCACTGAGTAGAGCGCAACGTTATTCTTCAGTCACTTATGCAAATGCTAATTATGAGAACATCCTCAGTTACTAACCGCCAATGGTTCCCTATACCCTAGGTGTTCTACACTCTACTCATGACGTTCCACATTCTACGAATGTGTGTATCGTAACCTTAGTAATCAGCGATGGTGTGTGGGGGCTAGTAACATATGCAAATTAGTATATAGTGAGCCCAAAACGACAAAATGTTTGAAATTTATGCGCTGTAAGGTAAAAACGCGACCTATGCCGAAACCTAAGCTCCCCAAGATGAAAATATACACCTTCCGATCAAATGAATGTATACACTAATCGAGGCCTATGCGCGCTTAAAAACGTGACGGCAGCCTAAAACTTGTCGCATGCGCGTCCCATCCGAAACTTACCAACAGAGCTCCTGATTCCAATGTATGTAGCGAGAACGTGGTGTCGCATAGGGAAACTTAACGATACTGTTACCTCAGAACCGCCAAGAATTTTTTCATGTTTCCGGTAAGTTTAATTATCCGGAAGAAAAATTTAATTCGCTCGAGTTGTTTAAAAGTGTGTTTTTTAAATTAAAAGAGGAAGTCGTGTGTGTTTCACTCCAGATTTTTTATTATTTATTTTAAGGCGCATCTGTGGTCATTGACACCCGGAGGCTTCTCAGTGCACTACAGGCCTCCGGAGAGTAGCCTCTCGTTACAAACAACTCTGTCCATCGCCGGACGTGGGCTATAGAGGGTCCTATGGAGAGAAAATCTAAGGGCAGCACCGCTGGGCACGAACCCGGGATCTTGGCGTTGCTAGTCCAGTCGCTACAACTGAACTAATCCTTTCCTTATAGATATCTTTTAAAAACCTATGGAGCAACAGCCCATCAAGGGCCAAGGCTTGCCAAACTGCGATTTGTATGGAAGGAGGGGGTAAGCACGTCGCAGTTCCATTAATTTCTTTTAATTATGTAAAATGTATAATAATATAATTAATATCTATTAATTATATTATATTATTATACATTTTATTATCCCTTACTCCTAATAAGAGGAAGAAGTATTGCGATTATGTCAATTTTTCGAAATTCAGTTTTTCACCGGAAACTTACGTTTTGAAGCTGAAAATAGTTGTAAAAATCAACAAGTTTCTTTTTAAATCTTTTTTCACAATTAGTGATACTAACTTTAAAAATTAATTCAAGAATGTAATCCTTGTTTAAATAAGTTGATATGTTGAGTTATGTGGTTCGCTCCGTCTTCGACACCCAATTTGGTAATTGGATGTTAAGCTCTAATAAAGCTCTTTACTATTCCTATTAGTTTTATTTAAAATATTTTCTGGAAAAATTAATTTCATGGACTTCTTGGGAAGCTTTGACCGAAGGAAGCTATTAGTCACATCAAAGAATTCTGGGATTTCACTTTTAATTTAAAATTAAGGATAATTTCAGGGAACATAAAATATTTTTGTTTTGAAGAAAAAATCTGTGCATTGGAAGTTGACAAAAACAGTAATAAGGGAAAATAGTATGATTGTTTTTAATTTTTTTTTTTTTTTTTTTTTTTTTTTTTTTTTTTTTTTTTTAATTTTAAGGCGTCTCAACATCTAGGTCCATTTGCGCCCGGAGCGTTCTCAGTGCACTGCCGGCCTCCGGACAGGTTCTCCCGTTACAGACAAACACTGTCCATCACTTGTTAATTTTATAGAGCCTTTTTGAAATTTATGTCCAATTATGAAATTAGTTTTTATCAAAAATATGTATATATTCTGAGGTCCCATAAAAAAAAAAAAAAAAAAAAAAAAAAAAAAATATATATATATATATATATTGTCAGCGAATAGTTTTGTTTGTAAAAAAAAATATCAAAAAAGGAAAAAAAAATCGTCGGAAATTCAAGAACCTGATCTACCTTTTAGAAATCACCAGCGACAAAATCCAACAAGATCAAAAGGCAAAAAGATCTCCAAAGGCACAATGCTCCATATCATGTTTAAGAGAGCCTGCAAGTGGGTGGTAGCTGTTCTAGGGACGTCGGTGGAAGCAAGATTGTGTTATCTTCAGCGTATGTACAGTGTATGAGTTTTAGAAATAAAATATTAAATTTTAATTTCTTCTGCCGAAGAATTTTTACTTCCATTTATTCCTAGTAGGAGGAAGTATTGCAATTGTGTCAAATTTCCGAAATTGACTTCTACCGCAAAACATGTATAGAGTTCCCTGAATATGATGTTTTTGGGGAATGTTCTCTATGTATAGTTGCGTGTGTGTTTTAACAGAATATCTCAAAAACTTAAAGAACGCAGGAAGAACAAATATGGTATTCTACCATTTTCTTCTCTAGGCACTATCACTGCGTCAGACAAGAAGGTTTCGGGCAAAATCCATTAACCGTTTTTAAAGTACAACTTTACTAATTTTTTTTCCCAGTTTTTCGTGATTTTCTCGAAAATAGCTCCAACAATTTTCATTAAACTTCGTATAATGTCTACGCACATAAATACCTATCACTTTTATTTGTAACGTTTTTCCGGGAAAATGGATTTTTGGAGATTCTGGGGTAGCAGTAGCGTTCTGCTTTCCTTTAAACTATAACTCCAGTAAATATATGGTTTCACCACCTACATGGTATTAACGCACATTAGAAGTATTGATTGAATTCCATATTTGAAGAAAATCGGTTAACCAAAAGTACGATTTTATAGATTAGGTTATTGAGTTTTTTGGATTTTCTTGAAAACTATTTCCTTTAAACTTGGTTTGCTAACTTCACAGATAATAACGTATTGCTTTTTTTTTTTAATAAAAAAAATTATTTTAGATAAATATTTGTGCGGAATTTGTGGCGTTAATTCAATTGTTATATGTAGTTGTTCAGTGTTTTCTCTTTTGGGCCATAAAGAAAATCATCACTTCTCTATCTGCTAAGATTGAAGTAGTTTGATATTATCCCTCTATATTTACATATGTTAGGAAAATTAGTACAATTTGAGTTCATATATGAATGAATGAATAAATTGATTTATTTCATAAAATTATATACAATTATTTTGTATACATTATTTACAAAATGTAGAGAGCAGCTAGTAAAATAGGTTTATTCTCCACTAAATGGCAACAGACAGTAGATTTAACTAGTTATATTACTGAGAGAAAAAATGTCTAACTACTGAGAGTAAAATGTATACTACTGAGAGAAAACCTCTACCCTAACTTTCTTTATATATAATTAAGTTATGAAGAAATTCGGTGAGGATCGGTCATATAATTGTATTAAAAAGAGTAAGAGAAAGTCGAGTGGGTTTTCACAGCAGATTTTTTTTTTGATAAGGAAATACGCATATGTATATCTATACAAGTACAATAATATCTATACAATAGTTGTTGTGGTTGGTTTCGGGCGTTCCGCTGGAAAGCATCAGAGACATATTCCGTGATAGCCTGCTTCTTTTTGGGGTCATCGAAACAAAAGTTTAAACTGAATTTGCTCTGTGTCATCACAGACTGTTTGAAAAACGCATCCTGAAGATGGGCGAACGCCCGAAACCGGTCGATGCCACAAAAAGAAGCAGGTACTCACGGAATATGTCTCTGATGCTAATATCTATACAACCTGCAATAATAAACATGTCAAGAATTCGCTCACCGACTCTGCTGTACCTGGACTGGAAGTTCCGAAGAAGGATGTTAATAGTGGCCAATTTTAGTATATGTACCGCCGAAGCGAGTAATAATAATAATAAGAAATAATAATAATAATTAATTTCTAGGTAAAGGAATAGCTAATTGGTTAGCGCACTGGACTCCCACGCGGAGGATCCGGGTTCAAGTCCAGCTGTGATACCCTTAGATTTTTTCTTCCTACGAGCCTCTACAGCTCACTCTCCGGTGATGGACAGTGTTGTCTGTAACGAGAGAACACTGTCCGGAGGCCAGTAGTGCACTGAGAAGGTTCCGGGCGCCAATGACCATAGATATTGACGCGCCTTAAATTTAAAAAAAAAATAAAAAAAATAGTGGCCATATATATGTTTTATTAAATCATTATAATTACAATTATTATCTGCATAGCAGTTTCATGCAAAATATCATTGTTATAATAAATTATTTTTATATTTGACGATTTGATAATAGAAACAACTTTGAATGGAAAAGTAAACAAAAAATCTAAAAATTTTCCAGAGTGATGACTTTTGCTGAACACAATATTATAAGAAATATATCGCATTTTCATTAATAATATTAAATCTTTAAGAGGCCTACAAATTATTATAGAATTTATGCAGCAGAAATGCATGCGACATGACATAATTTGAAGAACTATTTTTTCCACACGTGCAAAGTAGAATAAAGTTAAGACTGCCAATCACTCATGCCTTAACACAAATTTTCTCTGGGCATGGCCATCTACATAGGTTTCACCTGGCTCTAGCACCCTATTGTCCTTGTCAGGACACTATTATCCAGGATGTACATCATCTTATATTTGACTGTCCATTACTGGAGAGAAGTAGAGCCCAACTAGTCCGGCACATTACGTTACAAGGGGAAAGTTGGCCGATTCCAAGAAGCAAATTTATACAAAAGAATAACATAGAAATATATAGTAAATTTGTAAATAACATCAATTTACAAGATCAATTTGCTCTGTGTCATCACAGACTGTTTGAAAAACGCATCCTGAAGATGGGCGAACGCCCGAAACCGGTCGATGACCACAAAAAGAAGCAGGTACTCAAGTAATATGTCTCTGATGCTAATATCTATACAACCTGCAATAACAACATACTACAATTAAATAATTTATACTACAATTAAATAATTTATAAACTTTTCATCTTATCTGCGCATATTGTCACTGTTAATTTCTTCATATTGTTTGTCAAATCATTACTCACATATTATTACTGTTTCACTCACATTACTAATTAATCACATTTCTCAGTTATATTACTGTTTTTAGTTTTTTTTTTTGTTTAATTTAAGGCGCGTCAGCATCTACGGTCATTGGCGTCCGGTGCCTTCTCAGAGCACTGCCGGCCCCCGGGCAGTGTTCTCTCGTTACAGACAACACTATCCATCACCGGACAGCAAGCTGTAGAGGCCTCTAGGAAGAAAAAATCTAAAGGCAGCACAGTGGACTCGAACCCGGGTCCCCCGCGTGGGAGTCCAGTACGCTAACCACTAGCTATTCCCTTCCCTACTGTTTTTAGTTGAAATTGCATTCATTATTTGTCATCTGAAATTATTTAATTTTCTTTTGTTAATGTGTGTATATATTCATTTAGGTTACAGTTTATACTTTTTTTTTCTAGGATTTTTCCTTAAACTTGAGGTTTCCTCAGACCAATTATCCTACTGTAAATACCAAAACATACATACAACATAAACTAGTGAGTTTATGATATTGTTCATGATAATTTACAGAATAGTTCTTCAAATTATGTCATGTCGCATGCATTTTTGCTGCATTAGATTCTATAATATTTCGTAGGCCTTTTAAAGATTCAATATTATTAAATCATACTCACAACTAGTGAGTATATACTACATATATTTTATACTTTACCTACATACTGTTACTGTAAATATCTTTTGTAAATCTACCAAACCTACATACATATGCACTATGTTATATACACATTTTTCAAAACCAGACTTACAGTCTTACATTAAAAAATAAACAAATAAATAAAAATGTTATGATTATTAAAATAAAGAAATATTAAAACTTAAAAAAAAAACGTCAATTATTGAATAAATAAAAATTAAACGTCTGTGTTGGTCCGGGCAAGCATATATCTCCTTGTGAGTGGCCAACCGTATGTCTGCGTGTCGTAGGAGGCGACTAAAAGACCTGCTTGGACATTCCCAACCAAGCAGCCCCGTATCCAGAATCCCTGCCCCGGTTTTTCCTTATCCCTTTCGACAATTTTATTTATCCCTTCATCCCTATTTTTATGGATTGAGAGGGTTCATGAGCCGTGGTGAAGGCGGCCTCTCTAAGGGACGGGCACCCTGACAGAAAAGACCCTGGGTCTCCAGGTTGGGGGTTTTCGCTATGGGCCAGCTCCCCATTCGATGGGGATTTTTCTATAACAATACTATTATAGAAAAACATACCTGCTAAAAGATCAAAGGAACAGTTTATACTAATGTACTTTATTATATGTAGTACCGAAAGTGTGGTGCATGTAGAAAATAAACTCCCCAATGGTAGGGTTACTACCAAAGGGAAACATAAAAAAATAATAATAATAATAATTTGAAGGAATTATAATTATTCTGTATTTATTTAAACCGAGCTCATTTTATTCTAATATTTTTATGACAATCTATTATAGAAAATCCAGAGTGCCATATAAAGTCAACATAAACATGAACAATCTCTTGCAGTTACATATCCTTCGATGTCTTCTGTTCTTTCTCTTCATTACACTAGACATTGTTTAAAATACTATAATCGCAAAATAGATGAACGCATTACTAGTTCTGGGCGGAATTTGGAATCCCATTTAACGCACTACTTAAAATAATCATTTATTTTGATAATAAAGCAGTCCCGTTAGCAACCACTGCCGCCTTACCTGTAAAAAAGAATACTAATAATAATCTATTAATAGTTTAATTTAGGTAAAATTTAATAACTATTCTTGCAGAAGTTTCTATGTAACAAGGATAATAATTTTGAAATCTTTGGAAATAAAGGAATGCGAAGTGATTGTGGATTTACCATGTGCAAAAATATGGTATAATACTGCTTTTACTGCAGTCATTAACATTATAATTCTAATGGACAATGTTTACTTTCTCTTACTAGCAGGAAGTGTTGCGACCGTGTTAAAGTTTCGAAATTGTGATTTTATCAGAAATACATGTTTTGAGATTCCCTGAGTAGGAAAAAATTGTTAGCGAATGGCATGCGTGTGTGTTTGCAGAATTTTCAAAAACGAAAATCTCAGGAAGCTAAACCTTGGTATTCCTATCAAATACTACCACAGTATCTGAAACTAAGTTTCCGGCAAAATCTATGAACCCAAAGTGTAAATTTACGGATTTTTTTTAGTTTGTCAGGAATTTCTCAAAAACGGCTCCAAAGATTTTCTTTAAACGTGTATTCCATCTACACATATAAATACCCATCATGTTGCAATGCCCCGGGTAAATTGTTTTTCTGTGGGAGTTTTGAGTTAAAGGTAGCGTTATACTTTCCTCTAAAGTATCACTTCCTTACAATGTATGGTGCTATCACCTATATATTACAAATATTGGCTAGAATTCCACATTTGAGGAAACTAGAAGTGCAACTTTGTAGAAAAGGTTTTTGAGTTGTAATTTTCTCGAAAACGGCTTTAAAGGTTTTCTTTAGACTTTGAAATGCTGATTAGACAGATAAATTTATAAAACTTTTAATGACAAGATTTTTCCGGAAAAACTAATTTTAGGGAATTCTGCGGAATTTATCGCGTTAAATTTTTAAATGCCCATGGGTCAAAGGCTTGCCAGACGGCGATTTGAATAGAGGGTCGTGTGGTAAGCATGACGCAGTTCCCAACACCGTTTAGTTCCGGCCTTCGCTACCTAGGGCGCTGCTAACGGTAACTTCCCACTTTTTATCACGATGCTTGGCCAACACTAACTTTGCCCTCATAGGAATCGAACCCTTGATTCTCGCACGAAAGGCGAGTGCGTTAGCCACTAGACCAAGAAACAAACAGAAAGTCAATGAATATATTATATATGTATATTGTAATATTATCAAATTAAAAAAAAAAATACACGCCTGAGTATTTAGTTTTTAGAATCACTGCTGGATAAATATCCAAATTTTGGAAAAAATTAATCAAAATATTGAAATAGAAATTAAAAGTGAATATAGGATACTTTTTCATATTTGGGACATCTACCAATTCTGTTATATACTATTATAGGAGCAATTAGTTATGTAATCTATACATTATGCTAACAATTTGTTAATAATATTTTTAACCGTTTTAGGATTTAGTTTTGAACTAAGAAAGTTAGAAAAATAAGAAATTCTTAAAAATCAAGAAAAGAAGAAGTTGATGAGACCTTTTTATACAATTGTTACGAAAATGTTCATTTTAATTAAAACTAAAAATATTAGTAGCTAAAGGAGAATCGCCTTGCAGTGAATAATAATCTACCTTAATGAAGAACTATTAATAAGTTTAGAATAAATTCAAAAGTTCTCGTTATAATATAGACTACTAAGAAGAATGCAGATGTCAATAGTGAATCAAGTTTGAAAAGAAATGAAAGTGGAACTTCTCACCGTCTGTAATCGTTTATTTTTTTTCACCTAAGTACTTCATTACACTCGTGCTCGTAAATATGCTGAACGAAGATCATGATTTCATGACTGACATGTCTCTTTCTGCAGTACATCTATCTCTCAAGCAGACGGTACGTGCTTGTACAACTGCCCCCATTCGTTAATCCTTTTGAAAAGTAACTTTCCTTCGTAAATTATCCGACAACTGTACACATTGCTGAATTGATTTGTATCACTTTATATATGCATACTATTTTTCATTTAACACTATCTAAAAATTCTTTGTAAAATTAAAACTTAAATATAAAGCTGTTACATAAGTTGTGCAAAAAAAATTTTATTTAAAAGAAAAAGTAAAAAAGTTTACTTGAATATTATTCTTCAAAATATACTACCACTTTCACCCATCTTCCTGCCATTTCAAGTGATGACTTCCATTCCTTTGGTTTCGAGGCGAAAAAATCCTCACATCCTTTGAGAAAATGAGTCTCAGATCGGAAAAAACTTATTTTTCAGGTGGCGCAACATCAGGGCTGGGTGAAGCTAAACGCTTACACCCTCCGACCCTGCTAATTTTATCTGAGTCAAACGCGAACGATGGACGCGAGCGTTGCAGAATAGCTTTATTACGATTCATTAAATACCTTGCTTATAAGCCTTTATAAACTTCATAGTTTAGAGTAAACATTTCCACCATTTGGAACGCCTCAAAATGCAAAACACCTTTAAAATTCCACGAAACACAAATCATGAACTTTTTCTCCGCACCGATACTATCTAACTAAGTTTTAGTCCCAACCACAAGGTTACATACTCTTCTGCTACACAATGCTTACGCTTGTTTGGAATTTTCCAAAATATTCTCTTTTCATTATTTACAATTATTTCCAAAACCAGCCATTCTTTGGATTTTGGAGCAAATTTGTGCACACATCGACTCACTGTCGCTTGGCACTCTGAGGATATGATGTTGGTCTTAAATCCTGGACATTCACAATTTTTTTGAGGTGGCGGCTCAGTGGTATTTGGAGTCCGTCCTCAGATGGTCGCATACGGATCCTGCTTTCACACTCCAGGAAATTCCTCATAATGGTCGATCTGCTTGGTTCGTCAGCTCTTGAAGGCTGGTGATCCCACTCTAGAAACTTTTAAGACTAAACGCTGCCGTACTTCGGTGCAACAATTTCGAGCACAAAAACTTTCGTAACAACCTAGTATAAGTAAAATGTAACTAGGTTAAACAAGGCAATTAAAAATTTAATCTTATTCACATTTCTCTTTCTGTATATTCCAAATAAAAGATATTTAGGAAATCAAAATAATAAGGAAATAAAAAACCTGAATACTCCGCTTCTATAAAAATAATTTTCTCATTATTTTAAACATAACAGACATCAAACATCAAAATAGCCCTCTGCAACGTCAAATAAAATGCGGAGTCACGCTATTGGTAATACCTTAGAAGCCCAAAAGGTCATCATATTTCTATCTATTTTAAGGGAACAAGAGGGAGAATTCAATAGGCAACAAAAACAAGGTTTTCTCTTGAAAATAATTCTGCAATCAAACAATAATCTTATGAAAAGGATACCAAACATCAATTTAGAAATTTATTTAGGAATTCGAAGTGCTATTTTAATGGGTAATTTAGCCTGTAAGCATGGTGGATTTTGCTATGTAAGATCAATAAGCGGTAATGAGTTAGAGTCTCAGTTTAACCTTAGATCTTATCAACTATTAATATATATATGTATATATTTTTATAACACTTTTCATTTGCATTAAACCCTTCAAATTGCCAATAAAATTGTTTTTCTTTTTAGTATATTTATTGCATAAGCAAAATCTGTTTAAAATAGCAATAATTGCTATTGATCGCTGCTGATTCTGTTGGCTTGAGGAACTTGAGTGGAGAAGCCATCCAGTGATGGCACGCCTGACATTGTTAGGGCGTTTAGTTGCGAAGTTTATCCCTAGGCCACTTCCTTTTCAGTTTCCTTGTTGTATTCTATTGCAAGCTTAATTTGGAGATAAGAGAATTGTTATGTTGTGATAGTGTTTCGTAAAACTTTTGTATTTGGTTGTGATTGTGTCTGTTACGAATGATATATATTGAGGTAAGTGTGTAGTGCAAATCAAATAATGCTAGATTTAAATTGACGGAGAAATATGTAATTTTACTGAATAAATGCTGTATAAGGAAGTATTTTTGTTATCCGCTCCTCGATTATCAGTTGATTAACTTTTGCCTGCAAAAGTAATTGTTACTTTGCTTTTTAATGACATCAATATTATTTATGTTATCAATAACTTAATGTGATAAATAAAACTTATAATTTGTAATGCAATCTAGACGAAAATAGGGCATGAGCGAAAAGAAGTTTTTAGATATGAGGCAGATAGCGACTGAAGACAGCCTTAAGGTGGAGAAGAAATTATTAAGAATTTTGTAAAAAAAAAAATCAGAGAGCTATATTAAAAATTCTTAATATAATCTTTTATTATACCTAATTATTATTAAGTACTAATAAAAAATGAAAAGAAATATGTTAATTCATAAAAGTATGAAAAATTTATAATATAACCTGTAAATTTGTTTTTATAGTGAGTTCATATATTTAACAAAAATAGTTATTTGATAAGTTATTTTCCTTAAATGACTTACCACTAAAGTAACATCCCAGTGTTCCCCTATGTACCAATATCTTTAGCCCCTTTAAATGAGCGCGCGTCCCTTCGGGGTCTCCCTTCTTATGAAGGCCATTCCTGCCAGTTAGGTCCCCCCAAAACATATTGATTTGTTTGTTGTTTTTCTTCTCCTCGTGTCGCCAGTACCACTGATTCTCACCGCCTTTAAACACAAAGAGCGATGGTTTTTCTCTTTCTCATACTCTTCGGCCCTAAATTGGTGTCAAAGAGATTTATTTTATTTCCTTAATGACCCATGTTTGCCTATTACATTACCACCTCATCTTCTATGTGTGACATGTTTTATGGCAAAAAAGAAAGAAAGATTCTTTTAACATTTCTAGAGTGGTTCAGTTATTCTGAGTGGTAATTCATTATATTCTATGTTTTGTTGCGCATGTTAAAAACGATAAACCTGTCAAAATTTTCAAAATATTATACTTTGACGAAAACTGAAGGTTTGTGTGAGTGAATAGTATCAAATTTTACTGGAATATTAATTAATTAAAGCAGCTCTCTGTTGCAAAGGGATAATTATAAAACATGATATCCATCATTAATGAGAAAACAATACCTTTTGTATTTGGATATTGTTAATGCAGAAATATAAAGTTTCATAAACTTAATTGGCAGTATTTAAAGCATGGATTTTAAGTGGGATTTATATCCATTGAAATTGGTTTAATGTGCTATTAAAATCAGATGTTTTTGCTTAATGGGCTATTAAAATCAGTTGTTTTACTTTCTCTAACTGCTATTCTGACTGTCAAGTTTTGGATATCGAGTTTTTGTGGTCCCTAAGACCAAAAAAGTGTTTTTTAGAAAATGGTCTGTGCGCGCGCTACTTTCTCTTACTCCTAGTAAGAGGAAGTTATTGTAATCGTATCAAATTTTCGATATGGAGTTTTCAAAGGAAATATCCGTTTTGAGGTCCCCTGAGTCCAAAAAAGTGGTTTTTAGCATATGATGTGTGTACGTGTGTGTATGTGGTGTGGTGTGTGCGTGTGTGTGCATGTATGTATGTGAACAGCATAGCTCAAAATTAAAAACCGTAGAAAGTTGAAACTTGATATTCCGTTTAGGTATCACCATGGGAAAAAAAGACACTACGATATCTGTCAAAATTCCTCAACCGGAAGTACCACTTTACTATTTAGTTTTTTTACTTTTTTGCGATTTTCTCAGAAATGGCTCCAACGATTTTCTTGAAACATAGATCATCAACTACACATACGAAGAACTATAACTTTTGTTTGAAACATTTCTCTGGAAAAATACCTTTAAGAGTACTTTTGGGGGAGGGGAGGGATTACGGCTTCCTCTAAAGTGCTATTTCAGTTTATTAGACGATTCTGTCATCTAAATAATATTAATTAGAATTAAATATGTTGTTGAAATTCCGACTTTGAAAAAATCGGATGACCGGAATTACGTTTACTTTACCACTTTACTAAAAGATTTTTTCACTTTTTCGCGATTTTCTCAAAAATGGCTCAGACGATTTTCTTGAAATTTCTATATAAACTAACACATATAAAGAGCTACAACTTTTATTTGAAAACATTTCTCTGGAAAAATTCATTTAAGGGCACTTTTGGGGGAGGGGTAGGTTTATGTTTTTCTCTAAAGTGCTATCATAGTTGATTATACAATTCTACCATCGAAACAAAATTAATTAGAAATAAATAGATGGGCGAAATTCCGAGTTTCAAGAAAATTAGTGCCCTTCTACTGAACAGTTTTTTCAGTTTCCGCGAATTTCATTAAGTTTGGTACAGTAATCATAAAATTTGTCAATTATAATTTTGAGAACTGGAGTAAGAGAAAGTTGTGTGAGTGTTTCACACCAGATGTTTTTTCGATGGTGATAAGATGAAAGAAAATAATTTCTGAATATTAACAATCTATTACATCTTCTGTCAGTTGCCATTTTTGTCTGTATACACTTCTCATTCATCATTATGTTTAATACAATCAACATGCAATAATTATTGTGGCCATGCACTAAGAATAGATGCACAGTAAGTATAAGAAAAAAATGTGAGCTGAAGTATGATGTAGGTCATGTTGACTCCTAAAAATCACGACTGTCCAGCATTCGGATCAAAGAGAAATATGGGACTACAACAAGTTATCTCTTGTAATAAGCTGTATTTTTCTAGACTTGCTTTCTTCTATATTAATTTTGGAACCGGTACTGTACAACATCAAATTCATCTAAAGCACATTTTTTTTGTTGACATAAACCATCATTTTGAAAAACAAAATTGTTCTAGCTAAAATAGTAGCAAAAGAATGCTTCCAAGTTTTTTTTTTGGCAGAAATAAAACTCCTTCTTATTTGTTGTAATTATTTTTATTACCTGGAGGAGGGCTATGCCCGCAGAGATCCTCGTGTCCCTCCTACTCGCAAAATATGAATTATATGGCTGTGGTCAATGATAAAACTTGTTATCTCTAAAAGTTTATTCGACGGTTCGAACACCTTTGGTGTTCTATTCCTCACGAACTGTTTAAGAATAATAGAAAGCTGAATGTTCAGCATTCAATACTTATTTTGACTTAAACTGTCATTTTGAAAAACAAAATTGTTCTAGTTAAAATAGTAGCAATTGAAATCTTCAAAGATTTTTTTTTTGGCAGAAATAAAACACAAAGAATTAAATGTTGAACCTTCAACTCTCTATTCTTCCTAAACAGTTCCTGAGGAAGGACACCAAAGGTGTCCGAAACGTCCAATAAACTTTTAAAGATAAAAAGTTTTTTTCTTTGGTATAAATCAAGTTCAGCCAACTAATATTTTGCTTCTTTGGCAAACCATAAATATTGTTATATTAAATTATATATTCCTTAAATTTTTCCTGTTAAGAAATTCTGCCATTATTTTATATAAATATTATGTTTTTTTTGTGAACAGAATGAGTAAAAAAAAAAAATTTTGCAAAAAGCGATTGAGTTAACTGTGATTTTTGCATGGTGGTCTGTAAGAATTCTATTTATACCAAAGCCTGGGCAGAGAACGCACTCCCAGGCCAAGGCATATAGACCGATCAGTGTTTCCTCATTTATGTTGAAAGTTCTGGAAAAACTGGTGGACCTGCAAATTAGGGAAGTGGTGCTGGGGCGCTGGGGCTGGACCTTGCACAGCATGCCTACCAGTCAGAAATCCTGTGAGTCGGCCCTCCATTCTCTTGTTGGAGGTGTCGGTACATGACAGGGAAACAGCAGCAGGCGTGTTTTTGGACATTGAGGGGGCGTTCAGCAACACGACCTTCTGCCTAATCACTCAGGCGTTAGAGAGGCGCGGTGTCAGTAGACCAATTGTCAGATGGATCGACAGCGTGCTTGTAGCTTGTACTTTTTAAAGTTAGTATCACTAACGCGAGGATTGTAGCAAGCCTATGTGAAGCTTCGCTAGAGATTACCCCACAAGGGGCAGCCCGCAGGGGGGGTCCTTTCCCCGCTTCTGTGGTGCATGGTTGCGGTTATTGGAGGAGCTTAGTGGCACTGATGTTCCGTGCTGGGCTACGACGATGATATAGTGGTGGTAGCCAGAGGCAAGCATGGACCCGTAGTCGGAGAGCTCTTACAAGAGGCGCATACGCGCATAGAACGATGGTGTAGCAGAGAGGACCTTGGGGTGAATCTACAGAAAACCACTCTCGTACATTTACCAGGAGGAGGGACATTGAGGGATATAAGACGCTGTCCTTATTCGGGAGGATACTGGATGTGACAGATAAGAGTGAAGTATCTGGGAGTTATCCTGGATACCAAGCTCACATTGGAACGCACATCTAGAATATATAGTGCAGAAAGCTAAGAAGTCGCTATGCTGTGCGATACGGGCCTGTGAGAAGTCATGGAGGTTAACTCCAAGGATGACCCATTAGATATATACTCGGGCCATCATACCTGTCATTACTTATGGCGCGGTGGTATGTTGGCCTACAATGGGTCAGGAGACAGCCAAGAAGTGTCTCAGTGGAGTACAGAGGCTGGCGTGCCTTCTTAGGGCGCTTTCAAAAGTGCTCCGACAGCTGTGCTAGAGGTGCTGCTGGGCTAGCACCGCTGCACCTGTTAGTGCAAGCGGAGGCGAGGGCCAGTGCTCACAGACTGCGCAAGCAATGGTCTTTGGAGAGAGGCTCCTTAGCCAAACAATTGGACATACTGCTAAAGGTCAACCCGAGCCCGGTGTTAGGCATGGCCCACGATAGCATCTGTCCAATATATAAGTTCGAGGTTCCATTTCGGCTGTTTCTAGGCTCTAGGTCGGAATGGTCCAAGAGGTGGGAAAAACGCTACCGGACAGGACCTCTGTGGTTCACAGATGGTTCTAGGATGGATTGCGGAACTGGGGCAGGACTGTATGGAATGAGCCCGCAGGCACCTATTGAGAGGTCGTTGGGCAGGTATTCCACTATATTCCAGGCTGAAGTTTTTGCCATTAAGACTGTGCCGAGGAGAGCCTGCGTAGAGCTCCAAGGGGCAAGGTCATACGCATTTGCTCGGACAGTCAGACCGACTGAAAGCCCTAGAGGCTTACAGAACTAACTCATCCCTAATGAAGGAATGTCGTGAGACATTGGTGAGACTCTACAGATGATATAGGTGCCTGGACTTGCAGGGATTGAGGGTAATGAGACAGCTGATCAACTGGCCAGGAACGGGCGAATACTCCGTTCATTGGTCGAGAGCCGGTCCTGGGGATAAATGGCGGAGCGATTCGTGCAGCGATTAGAGAGTGGTATCACAGTAAGCACGAAGAGCTCTGGAGGGGGAGCCCGGGTGTCATACACAGTAAAAGGATGATGCCAGGACTGTGTAAACGAAGAACCCAAATGACTCTTAGTCTGAGTAGGAGCCAATTTCTCTGGTGACGGGACTATTTAGGGTCATATAGAGCGATTCGTGCAGCGATTAGAGAGTGGTATCGAAGAGCTCTGGAAGGGGAGCCCGGGTGTCATTCACACTAAAAGGATGATGCCAGGACTGTGTAAACGAAGAACCCAGATGACTCTTAGTCTGAGTAGGAGCCAGATTTCTCTGGTGACGGGACTATTTACGGGTCATGGTAGGTTCAGGAAACATCTGTACAAGGTAGGGCTCATAAGAGCGGAACCCTTGTCCAGACTATGTCAGGAGGAGGAGGAAACGGCCCCCCACCTGTTGTTTGATTGCGTAGCAATAATTAAATTGAGTTATGAGACCCTGAGGAGGTACGTTGCGACCTGAGGAGATAGTAGCTCAAAATGACCTGGTGGTGAAAGCCCTCAAACTTCTTAAGGAGGGAGGGTTTGTCTGCTAGGAACTATCGGGGGATGGCACAATAAGCCTCTGTTGGCTGCAGTGCCGGGATATAGCCCACCCGAGGTTGGAAATAATAATAATAACTGTGATTTTGGTCCAAAATCATACCACTTGAAGTGCAAGTGCTATCAGCAGATCTTGAGTTCACACGATTTTCTTTAAACTTGGTTTTGTTAAATTTCTTTGTATAAGGCTATTACTTTTATTTAATTCATGAAAGAACTGATTTAACCAATTATTATTTTATTGGTTCAGCTATAAAAATGTAATAATACGCATTTATCGCCTCCTTAAATAGAACTTACCGCCAGCTAACAGCAATAAATTATTCCCTCATAATATTTTCATGAAAAATGTTGATGCCCAAATTTGTATTTCTCTACAAAAAAATATTCCTGTATCCGACCTTGAACCACATAAACTTATATATTGAGGAAGGTTAAATCACAGTGTAGGTTTACCATACACACACAAAGCAGATACCGGCTGGAACCACACCTTTTAGGCCCAGCGACTAAGGATCAAAATAACTGTTAAAGAGCTCAGAGAGCTTTCTGAAGCTCACTTTGCCTTGGACTGATAAAAGTCCAGAATCTGCTAAATCTCAGTTGATTTAAAATTGTTCACAAATTTTTACCCAATCCAAAAATGAATTCAAACAATGCTGATAATATTGATTTGATCTTACAAGAAAATTATCATATTATAATCAAATGGTTTCTATAATTATCCAAAAGATAGAAAAACAAGCCATCACAAACAAATTCAGAAACTTAAATATTTAAAAGTTGGTTTATTAAAAGTCAAAATATTTAATTTTTGTTTAATAACATTAATAATTGTTAATGTTTAGTTTTTATAATCAAATTGTTGATTGGTAAAATTAAGGGGAACCCGAAATTTCAACTATGCAAACTATGTGGTCCTTACACTATGCGAAGCTCCATTATCGCCGACTGGAAAGCAGCCGCACAGAACAGGATTATTGGTGGACATTGGTTGAGGAGGCCAAGACTCAGCAATGAGTTGTAGTGCCGTTGAATGATGATTAATGAAAGCTCCACTAAATTTATATCGGCATTTTCAAATTTGGCGCCTTTCTGGTATCAACCTTGAAATAGAAGCTACTTGAATACTATGTTAATACATAGCGGTTGTTGTGGAATAAGTAAACGAAAGTAAAACGGGCCCATCTGGGGCCTAAGTGTGGTCTACCTTGAAATAGAAGGACTTATGCTAGAAAAGAATAGAATAAGCAAATCTTAATAGAAGATGGTTTATATTTTCTTCTTAATGGTTTATCCACACTATGAATCAAAACCGTGATTATCTGGCGGAGAGTGTCTAGGTCTTGGACATGGAATACGTGGTCCAAACGGATCAAATCTGGCTCCTGGTAGCACGGAAACCTTGGGAGACCACCAAATTCCCATTCCAGGATCTGGTCCTATACCAGATGGTCCTGCAAATGGGTTAAATATCATACCACCACCTGGTGCAAACGGGTCTAGATCAGTTCGGCTAACTCTTAATGGTCACGTTCCGGATCAACCCATAATGGTTCAAGATATGCCGCAGGAAGTCGGGGAACATTGTAACGGTGAATGATACGGTGGAGTAATGTATCTACCCTCAAAAGGTTGTAAACAATTCTGTCATCTACTGGTACTGCCCGCAATATGTACAAATCATCAATATGTACAACATATCTCATGGAATAGTTGTTTGTTGCATTCCAATGAGCTGGTGAAGTTTTAACCGCGCATTCAGTATCAGTAAGACTTTCCACATCAACACCTAAACCTTCACATTTGTAATAAGAAAATGTATCAATAATGTCTACACATCTTCTATCTTCTTAATATCCTCTTCGGTAATTTTATAAATCAAATCTCATCCAAGTATGTCGGACATTTTTTAAATAACTTGTTCTCTTTTTTCATCACCGGTTGCACTATTCCGTTTAGTATTCCCTAATTCCCATGATATTTCCATTTCTACATCTTTATTTTTCTTTTTTCAATATTTTCTTCGTTTTTGCTTTTCCGCGACAAACTCTTCCATCTCCTTTAGTTTTTCTAAACTGTGGGTGTGCTGGGTCAATATTGAAAAGATGAGAAGTATATAAAGCTGAAAACCTATTATCTGCAACATCAACATTAAAATTATCTTCTTCTTTAGCAGAATTAATTTTCTTTTTAAGTTCCTTGCACCATTTATAAACTACAAAAAGCTCAGTTACAATAGAAAAATTGATGGTGTAATAAATTATGAACAAATATTCATTTCATTTTCGCCAGCATTTTAAAGAATTTGCAAAATGTGTTATCACATATTATGTAAAAATGTTGTTCATTGCGGCGGATACATTCACATAACAATTTAAGGAGCTTCTTCATCTCATTTAAGTTATTATATTTACCAAGTTTACAGGGATCAAAAGATTTAAATCCTTTTTTTTTAAAAAAAAACCTGATGAAATTAAGAATTTTTAGAAAGGTGAATATAATACTTTGCTATAAATACGTTTTATAAAATAAGAAATTCTAAAATACTTTCAAATTAAAATATGTACATTAACCATGCACATTGATAAACTTTTCTTTTTTTTTTAAACGCAGTAATAATTAAATAGTATACAGGGAAAAAAAGTGTCAAATCAGAAGAAATAAGGAAGTAAAGTGCATATTGTCCTGTTATGTGAACATTAACAGTTGGTACATGTCTGAATACAAGAAATACAACCATCTGTTAGCTAAACATTAGTAGTCGGTTGCAAATACGCTGACGTAGCTCAGTCTCACTAATCGTCCAATCTTGTTTTGTTCCCATTCTTACAAATATATTTTATGTACATAACACAAACAATATACTTTTTTTCCTATCTAACTAACTAAGCGAACAACCGCATTCGCAGGTTATAAAAAAAAATTTGAAGTAGTTTATCCTATTGATAAAACGTGTTTCCGCATATAGTATAATATAAATACAATATCTCAGATGTTAACCTTATAATAAGGCAAACCTTTTTTTTTTTTTTTTTTTTATTAATCAAATCCAGGATCTTGGGATTATGTGATAAATACTTAGGTTTAAAAGTATGATCAACTTTTCCAAAGCTAACGGTCATTGGCATCAGCTGACAAAGGTTCAATGTGCCAAAGATTTTATTGGTTATACTCAATGTTTACATTGAATACACATTCAATGTTTACATTTTAATACTAATTTTAAAAGTATTTGAATATAAATTAAGAATTCTTTTTTTTCTTCTTTCTTTCAATTACTAAATTTAATTATTGACCACTCTGGATTTTTTGTCACTTAAAGAGACTAATAAACCTTGAAATTAGCTTTACGTGTTGGAATGCGCACAACGATTGATTTCTGCACCATTAAACATAGCTGTGGTCGAATTTACTAACACGCCAAATTTTGATTTCTTCTGCTTCAACAGATTTGCCCTACTTTATTTGTGGCTAACGTTATTTCAGAATAATTCATTTAAAAGAAGAAGATATATCTATTGTTTTTTTTGTTGTACAGTGTATGGGTCCTTCCTTTATCTCATTTCAGCAAACAGTACACTGTTTTTTCCCTAAGCTTAATTTTTAATAATGTAAATAAATTTATGTACACAAAATCTGGTATGAAACACGCACATGACTGTATTACTGTAATTATTAAACTTCTAATAGATAAGTTTTCTTTTAAGTTGTAATATTTAGGAGGTACTAAACGTTTGGTGTAATTGCATGACATATAAATAAAGATGTTAGGAATTACACTTGTTTTCCTGATTGTGATTCAATCGCTCTCAATCGCTTAGTAAATCTTATAATGGACTAATTCCTAAATTTAAATTTAAACCTCATTCAGAGTTCCTCAAAACCCCGTAAAATCAATTCTCCTGGAATTAAAAATGATTGGCAATTATGAATGTAAATAGTATACAAAGTTTAAAGAATATCATTGGAACTAATTTCAACAAAATCGCGGGAAACTGTAAGAAAAATAAATAAAAAAAATCGATAGAGTTTTACCGAAACCTTCGATTCAGACACAGTGGAGGTACTTAACGAACCATCAAGTTTCATCTCCCTGCAATTTTTAGTCTTTATGATATTTTGTACTCAAGCAAACACACACATAACACATCCACTTAGAAGACATTTTTTCGTTTCAGGTAAGTTCAAAACACTTATTTCCGGTTTCGAAATTTTACACGATAGGAATACGAGTACTTCCTTTTATAACAGTAAGAAAAAGTAGAAAAAATTAATAATAATTAAAAAAGTGTAGAATGAAATCTCTTACTTTCTTTAACTCTTTTTTCCGTCAGAAAGACTTCTGTTAAAATCACTCAACAAAAATATAACTTTATAATTTACTTTAATAATTGTTTTCTTTCCTTTTTTGCGATTTATTTCAAAAAAGATTCAAACGATTTCTTAAAAATTTGTACTCCTAATACTCATATAACAGTTTTACAACAGTTATCGACATCAGTAGTCAACATCGTTGACGAATACTTTACATTCTCAGCCAATCTGTCTCTCGTAATATTATTCTCTCACTATCTTATTCACTAATATCATTCAACAGTGTAAAGTCCTTGCAATTATTATATATATTTCTATTAATTATACCAGTGATCAGTACATCTACTAGTTTATTTCTTCTCATCCCTGAATTTCTCTTCAATTTTCTCCTTCTCACATCTATCTCAAGTGGGTCAATTAATTAATTTTAAATAGATGAAAGTACCCGGAAAATCTATAGATATACATGCAGGTTATATGTATCCTATAGCCCAGTGATGGCGAACCTATGACACGCGAGCTCATTTTTGGTGACACGCATCTTCAAAGATAAAAAATTTCATAATTCAAAAAAATCTTTTTTTTCTGATAATGTAGCTCATATAGTTAGCAACTCTCTCTGTTTACTACATATTTTGTGTTTAGTTTGTTTCATGGAAATTATAAATACCGATTAACATTTTTTTTAATTTTATCCCTGAAAAAGACAATAAATTTGTCGAAACGTTGGAAAAGATTAAAAAAAAAAGTGTACATTTTATTGACCGCTCCTCGAGATCTCCTTTAGTTGTTTTGCTAACAATTTTTTCATCCACATATTTTTGTGAGACATTGTTCTCAGCATTAAATAATATTAAGACAAACAAACGGAATCGGTTAACAGATGAAGTCAGTGGCGCTTGCTTGGCCTTGAAATGTACCAAGTATAAACCCGAAATAGAAGATTTAGCAGACAAACTTCAGCACCAAAAAAGTCATCAGAGACATTTTCCGCGGTAGCCTGCTTCATTTTGTAGTCATCGACCGGTTTCGGGCGTTCGCCCATCTTCAGGATGCGTTTTTCAGACAGTGTGACAACACCGACATGCACAGAGCAAACTTAGTTTTCACACTCAAGTTTGCTCTGTACAAGTCTGTGTTGTCGCACTGTCTGAAAAACGCATCCTGAAGATGGGCGAACGCCCGAAACCGGTCGATGACCACAAAATGAAGCAGGCTACCACGGAAAATGTCTCTGATGCTTTCCAGCTCTGCGGAACCAACCACCACACCAAAAAAGTCACTAATTTTTCATATATATTTATTTTCTAATTGTATAAATTTATATCGTTTTTCTGTTTTTGTTCAATTATATTTTATATATATATTACTTGAATTTGTATGTTAAATGACAATGAAATATGTAAGACAAGTCTCTAAATGTAAACTGTTGGTTTCATAATTTTGGCTTTTGTATTTTAAATGGCATTAAACAAATAATTAACTTGATGAGTGACACGCCACGAGAATTATGTTTCTATTTTTCAAAATTTTGACACACCGAGCTCAAAAGGTTCGCCATCACTACTATAGCCTGTACTTTTATTTATATATTATTTTCTCTTACTCCTAGTAAGAGGAAGTATTGTAATCGTTATAGAGTTTTCACCGGAAATCTCCGTTTTGAGGTCCCCTGAGTCCAAAAAAGTGGTTTTTAGCAAATGGTGTGTGTGTGTGTGTGTGTGTGTGTGTGTGCGTGTGTGTATGTATGTATGTGAACAGCATAGCTCAAAATAGAAAACCCGTAGAAAGTTGCAACTTGATATTCCGTTTAGGTATCCTCATGGGATCTGACAGTACGTTATCTGTCAAAATTCCTCAACCGGAAGTACCACTTTACTAGTTGATTTTTACTTTTTTGCGATTTTCTCAAAAATGGCTCCGACGATTTTCTTTAAACTTGGAACATCAACCACACATATAAAGAGCTACAACTTTTATTTGAAACATTTCTCCAGGAAAATTCATTTAAGGGCACTTCTGGGGGAGGGGTGGGGTTAGGTTTTCATCTTAACTGCTATTTCAGTTTATTAGACAATTCTGTCATCTAAATAATGTTAATTAGAATTAAATATGTTGTTGAAATTCCGGGTTTGAAAAAAATCGGATAACCGGAAGTGCGTTTACTTTACCACTTTATTAAATGATTTTTTTCACTTTTTCGCAATTTTCTCAAAAATGGCTCCGACGATTTTCTTGGAAATTCTTATATAAACTAAACATGCAAAGATCTACAACTTTTATTTAAAACATTTCTCTGGGAAAATTATTTAAGGGCACTTTTAGGGGAGGGGTGGGGTTATGTTTTTCTTTAAAGTGCTATCACAGTTGATTATACAATTCTATCAGCCAAACAAAATTAATTAGAAATAAATAGATGGCCAAAATTCCGAGTTTTAAGAAATTTAGTAAACCGGAACAGTTTTTTAGTTTTCGACGAATTTCGTTAAATATGTACACAAACTATAAAATTTGTCAATTATAATTTTGAGAACAGGAGTAGAGAAAGTTGTGAGTGTTTCACACCAGGTTTTTTTTTTTAAGGAATATGAATTTAGAGGAGTTCTCGTGAAAGAATGAAATTAGGTTTCCCTGAACTGCAATTTCTGATTAATAAAACGATTCTAACATATATATTATAATAATATGAATATATATGCTGCTAAAATTAAAGAGGTTTGAAGAAATTTTTATTTTCAGTTTTTTGAGGTTTTATTGATAACGAAACTTATGGGTTTCTTTAAATTTTCTACCAAATTTGATAGTAACTCTACCCATTTAGAGTTAAGATATTTGATTGAAATTTTCTTTCCGAGAAAAAAGATTATAGAGCCTTCCATAATCTCCGGAGGAATTGGGCCAGTAGTGCTTACTTTTTAAGAGTTGGTCTTTTAAGTTGAAATTGTTTCAGCTAATTCCTGTAGGGGATAAAGTATATTGTATTAATGTCGAATGGCCAATGATTTGCACATCTCGCCAATCTATATAAAATGTGTATATAACCTGTACAATATAAGAAGTACTGTACAATAAGAACAGTACTGTACAATATAGAACAGCTTCTAATAATGCAAGAATTCCTCTCCATCTTAGACGTCGATTAGAATACCTTCGTCAAATAATGAGCCAATAATAACTATATTTTCCAAAAAATATAACCTCCTAAAGCTTACCTATCTCAAAGAGGATAATTGATAGATACCTGAAAAAAGAAAATAGTCATGATAGAATGCACATCTACAAGACCTCTCTCTTATTAGTAAAAATGGTTTGTATTTATATTCACTATTTTACTACAGAGCAACATCCGACTGGTTTGTTCCTCCATTTGTAAATAAAAGTATTATTATTATTATTATTATAATGCTACAGCTTCTTAGATATTCAACTAAACTTAAGTGGCTTTTTAATGAACAAAAAAAAAAAAAAATGTAGATTAGGTAATTAAAAGAAAATACGCCATTATGTTCAATATGTAACAGTGATAAAGAAAGTAGGTAATCATTGTCTGATGTGGCCCAGATTTAGCGGATATTGTCTTTTGATGAATACTATTTATTTATTATTAACATTCTCTTTGTTCTGCTACTTAGTAATATATATATAGATTATATCTTAAGATCTAAACACTAGCCAAGGCCTTAACGTTGCACTACTTTTCCAATCTTATCTGATCTATTAATCAAAAGATATGCTTAATGCTTTTTCATTGATTAAGAGTTTTAACCATCTATTTTACATTTAAATGGCCTGCGAAATGATATCGTAACAAAATTGTTCTGAATAAATCAACATTTAAACAGTAATTATATCAGAAATTGTTCTGAATAAGTAGAGTGTATTTGTATGTTCCAGAACACTTTTCCACCCCCCCGGCCCACTTCGTCGGCCGGCAAAATCACAGTTTTTAACCCCCACCACAAACCTCCCTTCCTCAGCTGCTCCTATGTGTGCTGATGGATAGAGTGAGGTGTATATATTTTTTTTTTATTCAAGGTCAGCAGCATTTAGAACTGCATCTTAATGTCTGCTGCAATAAAATATGCCAAACTTTTTGTTGTTGAGTCATTCTCTCTTTATACCCCCCCCCCGCCCCTCATTGTCAATTATTCAACCTGTCTTCCGCTCCCTCCCTCTTCCTATAATTAATATAAGATTAAAAATGAGTAATACACAATGTTTGTTACGTGATGATGTCATATTTGGAGATATAATGAAAAAAATTTATTAGCGGTGCACTGGCTGACCTTTACACTTGGAAAAAGTTTTTTTTAGTTCAAATCATTTAAGTAAAAGAGGGCTATATAATATATAAAAGTGTACCACCTTTAAAGAAGCTCAGTTAGTAAAATGGCGGTAGAGTGGAAAGAGATTTCTGCGAGTGATAATTATATTAGGTTTGTTTCAACATATCCAACCATCACGCCCACCGATTTGGATTTAGTACTAAGTTATATCAATCTGTACAGTGACTTAAAATCTTTAGAAACGTATTCTAAAGAATATACTGTTATGGCAGCTAATAAACATTATATAAATTGTGTTTGGTCAAATCCAAAACAAAAAGTTGGACCTGATAATTGTCCTTGTTCACACATTGCTTATTTAGCCCACTGCATTAAAAGAGATTTAAATCAGCTGTTCAGCGAAAGAATAGTGGGGGAGGTAAATGTAGTTGGTGAGAAGTAGTGTGACTTCCCAGTTTGCGGTCATATCTCAAGATGGCAAGTGGTATAAAATTGCAGCTTACAACCAGCTTCTCGCTCAACACCATCAATTCAAAACAATTAGTGACAGGTCTTTCTGAAGATGATGAACCACTTATAGCATTAAAAACAAAAAAATCAGTTATCTATTTAAACGATGAAGATTGGGCAATTCTCCAAGCTAGCAAGCAAATATGTGATGAATTTTTTGGTAATAAAAACGGATCCCCTATGTCCGATATTCAATTGAAGCATTCATCAGTTTACTTTGAGAACTTCACTCATAAAACTATGGTTATCCAGGGGAAACCATCATGGCTTGAAGATCTCCTCAAATATCAGCCTCCGAAGATCAATTTATTAAGAAATGAATATTTTAAATTAGTGAGTCTAATTGAAGATGTTAATAAACAAGTCAGTAATTTAAAAAAATTATTGAACTGTGATTTTTTTAACAAAAAAAATGTAACAACTGCTGAATAAATTTTGTATTAAAAATAGATTGTTTCATTTATTTTTTCCTGAATTGGCATCAACGTAAGAGGTTAAAAACAAAAAAAATACTTAATTTTTTATGAACTTTATTAAGCTACTAAATCTTTTACATTTATCCATGAAGGTTCCTTGAAACCTAACCACCTTACATACAGCCTATTACTTTTACGTCTCAGTATTTTTTCTACAAGATATACATCTTTATATTTAGTTTTCTGCAGCTCCTGAGTATAAAATGCACCTTGAATAGGCTGTCCTGTCAAATCTTCCAACAAGTAAGTATATGGAATTGTGTTGCGAACATTTTTAATTTTAAATATTTCAGTACTCCAGTTGGGCGTATATCCTCTAGTAAATATAGTTCTTCTTTTCGAGATACGTACATAGTCTCCTTCTTCAAAACGTTGTTTATCTTTTCGTTTTACATTAGAAGAGTAAACATTAGCTAGTAAGGATGCTTCATTGGTAGAATTTACTTCTGATGGCGCTATACCAATCGTACGGTGTACTTTGCTATTGTAGGTATTTATGAGATC
This sequence comes from Triatoma infestans, assembly GCA_011037195.1. Classification (NCBI taxonomy): domain Eukaryota; kingdom Metazoa; phylum Arthropoda; class Insecta; order Hemiptera; family Reduviidae; genus Triatoma; species Triatoma infestans. Next base: position 36,976 of record JAAEAF010000352.1, read on the forward strand.
AGGTAAATGTTTTGTATAATTGTAGTTTCCTCTAAGACTAAACAATTGATACATCATAGATTTGAAGGTTCTATTAAACCTTTCAACAATTGAACTTTTAATTTGACTGTAAGTACTGTAGTGATTAATGTTGTTCTTCTTCATGAGCTTCTTGAAGGAAACATTGTAGAATTCCTTACCATTATCTGTCTGAATATTTTTGGGTACTCTACCACTCGAATTAAAAATGTTGTCCATTGCTTGAGTGATATCTTGAGCGCCTTTGGATTTAACAGGTTCCACCCAGGCATATTTTGAAAAACAATCAATCACTGCTAATATGTATTTGTAACCACTATTTTGGCGAGCATATGGTAACATTTCTATTAAATCAGCTTGCCATAAATCATCTATACCTTTGAGCAGTGTACGTCTTCGAGGGTAGCGTACACGTGCTGGTCTATGAAGTTCAGCAACTACAGCCTTTTTGGAAGACATTACCCTTGTTATTTAAGCACCTTATCCTTTACAAAAAATTTTACATCTGATAATTATTTCTAAATCCAAGTATTATATTTATTCTTAACACTTGGAAACTTAATCAAAAACTGTTTTTAGCTGATAGGCTGTTAAAGGAGTATTCGGATTGAATGCATTCAGCCTATTTATTATTGTTTCAAATAGGCGTTGCACATATTTCTGAGTCACTAATTTTCTAGCCTCATCATAAGTTTCTAATAGGTACTTTTTGGTTACAAAATCTTCGTTCAGATAGTTTTGAAGGTATAATTTGGTTGGTAAATCTAATTTATCTATATAATTTTCCATGTATGTTTTAGTAATTAGGTCATTTTTACCTGAAGCATTTAAGTCAGTTACATATTTTTCCAGATATCTCTTATTGACAGCATCAAGATCCCTCAAAGGATCACTCACCCCTATTAAGCGTTTATTTTCAAAGTCGATATAATCACCATCTTCATCGTCACTTGCATGAAATACTTTCTTGATTTGGGGTAATGATCTACCAAATTTGTCGACAGACATGTTATTTGGCGCTGTGTTAAGCTAGCACTGAACAATTATTACAAAATTTTACCAGTTTAATAAATAATATCAGCCTCTCTCAGCTCTTCAATTATAGAGTGAATTTCATTTTCATGCCCTGTATGACCTGCACTAGCTGAGGCGTATAGCAACCGAAGTCGTTCAACCAGTTCGTTTGGGTCATCCCAGTATTCATAAATACTTTGACCTTCCCACATGCCTTTACCAATTGTTTCCCTCGATCTTAGCGGGTATTTACCAGGTCTTGTTGCAATCAAAGTCAGAGGTGTTTGTCTGTTTGAAGCAGTTTCGTGTGGAGTATACCTAGTTTGTATTGAAATTTGTTCCGGTGATTTGGAGGGGGGACTGAAAAGAGGAGCGATGATATTTCTGTATTTCCATCCTCTGCTGGAACTAATTCCTTTTTCTTCACTAAACTGTCGCTTATGCGCATTACTTCTAATTAAAATGTCTTTATAACTGTCTAAATCATTTTCTGAATATTCTGTCGGTTGTTTTAAAAATAACAATTGTAACAAACCTGGTGTACCTTCATACCATTTTCCATTTACATTAATATCATCACCATCTATGGTTACCTGAGCATTTCCAATGGTCATCCCACCTTTTGATAGGATTCTAATTCCATATCTATCATCAAAATCTCTAGGATCGGCACTTATTATTTTCAATAAATATGGTTCTATTAAAGAGCCAATATCTTCTTCCCCCCTTAAAGTTTTCTCCAATTCCTGTTTATCAATTTTTCTTATGTACTCTAAAGGAGTGATCTCTTCTACATCCTCAAACGTTTCTTCTTGTTTTATTTGAATAGTATACCTTTTCAGTTGCACAGGAGTAGAAGCTTTAATTGGTGAGGGTAAAGGTTCTTTAATTAGAGATTCTGTTTCTGTTGAAGCATCTTTAGTAGAAGCTTTAATCGGTGATTCCATTGCAGTTGAAGTATCTTTAGTAGAAGCTTTAATCGGTGAGTCCGTTGCAGTTGAAGCATCTTTTTTCAATTTCAAGGGCACATAATCTTCCATTAACGGGGCATCTTGTTTGCCCCATTTTTTCCGCTGAACCAGCTCTTGCAGTGGCTCCGTAATGGGTTTCAAGCTCCTTTCTAGTTCTTCTTGAGATGATTGAAGACCTCGCTTCATACTTTTGAATTTACTGCGTAATGATTTAGAAGTTTCAATAAGTTGTCTAGTAACTTTGGGATCCATGACGGAATGAGAAATCTATTCTGCTACCAGCCTATATATAGATAAACGTATCCAACCCCTTCCGAAACTTACCATTGTTAAAATCTCTTGTTTTATCCAGAGTTATAAATCCATGCGGCTCCTTCCAGCATATATTGCACATCTGTTTAAACTTCTCAAATGATACACTGGGGGAACTTACATGATCACTATAAACATGTTTTAAATTTAGGTCATCCTGTTTGAACAATATGATAAAGTTAGCATTGTCACGAATAAGGGGTTTAGGGATCCTAGCATAACTTTGGCAAAGATAAAAGCAGTCAATGTCCTTGTGGCGTCCCATACTGAAATATTTCCTGATATTTTCCTGCTCATCCATTGAAATATCATCAAAAACTATGACAGAGTTTGGTTCTGCCATATCAGGAGTGATTATTTGTTGAGTAGTATTAATTGTAAGGAATCCTATCTCTGGAACTAGTTTAAAGATCTCTTCTAAATATAAATATTTCTCTTGTTGAAGCGACTGACTGCAAAGATATACATGTGCGAAGTTTAGTCCATTTGGTTGTAAAAGCAAACAAGCCATAAGATTGGTTTTACCAGAACCTGAAGTTCCACAAATAAGTGCTCGAATATTATCCGGTAGTAGTACACCATGTCGATTTATTTTCATATGTTCGTCTATCGAATTATTCAACAGATTGCAGATAGGTAAACTTTCACTTTGCTTCTCTAAACGCATAATTTATCAATTGATGCGACACTATATATATATAGTTGCTGGTCTCACTAATGTCATCATAATGAGAAGGAAAACTATCGGAAGAGGTCTTATAAATTCAGCGATTAACAAACTCCCTTTTGAAGTGCACATACCTGGTTACAGATTTTGCGGTCCCGGAACTAAACTACAAGAAAGATTAAAACGAGGAGATAGAGGTATTAATCCTTTGGACGAAGCCTGTCGGGAACACGACATTGCATACTCTCAACATAAGGATCTAGAATCAAGACATAAGGCTGACCTTATACTCGCCGATAAAGCTTGGCAAAGAACAAAGGCACGTGACGCCTCTTTTGGTGAGAAAGCGTCAGCCTGGGCAGTCACAAACGCCATGAAAGCTAAAGTAAAATTAGGTGGTGGGGTGAAAAAAGTAAAAACTATTAAAGATGTTATAAAAGCAGCACGTGTAAATTCACCTTTGTCGATTAGTGATGCGTCAAAGAAAGCTCTAAAGAAGGCAAAGAGTTATTTAAAAAAGTCAAAACCATCAAAAATACCCAGAGTTTTACCTGTTCCAAGAACTGGCGGAATTCTTCCGTTTCTAGTACCCTTATTTGCAGGTCTATCTGCACTAGGAAGTTTAGCTGGTGGGGCATCAGCGATAGCAAAGGCAGTAAAGGATACACAGGTGGCGAGGGATCGTTTGGAAGAAGATAGAAGACATAATAGAAAATTAGAAGAGCAACAGATTGGCAAAGGGTTTTACCTTAAACCGTATAAGAAAGGGTATGGTCTTTATATAAGAAAAAACGAATGACTACTTCCTAACAGAGCGCTCACAAACATTGAATTAATGAAATACGCTAAAAATATTCCACATTTTAGAGGTGTATATATGCGTGATACATTGCCAAAATTTCCTAAAACTGATGAATGTGCTATTGTAAATTTAGATTCAGCGTACAATCCTGGAACTCATTGGGTGGCATATATTAAGAAAGGTAACCAAGTTATATATTTTGATCCATTTGGGAATCTCAGACCACCATTAGAAATGCTACATTATTTTAACAAGAGTGAAGTCATGTATAATCGTGAGAGGTATCAAAATTGGAATACTCCTTATTGTGGACATTTATGTTTAGAATATCTCTATAATTATGCATAACAAAGTTAACAGATGTTAGTCATGTCTTATACTTTTACCTTAACAGGTACATCTAGCGTCCTTAGCGCTAATATATTTCCATCAATTAGTTTATTACATGGAGGTGACTATAACATTGGCTTGCTTAGCTTCCAATCTTATAACTCGATACCAAACATAGTTGAAAATGTAAACAACAAATTTCATTATGGTGACAAAGTGATTACTATTCCTACTGGGAACTATGAGGTTGAAGCTATAGCGGATTACCTAAAAAGACACATGCAGTCACCTCATTCAATTAAAATGAAAGGTAATGTTAACACTTTAAAGGTCGAATTCAAGTGTACCCAACCTGTTAATTACAACAAAGAACATTCAATTGGTCCTTTGCTGGGATTTACTCATCATAAAGTACTGGATGCAAACGTTACTCATAAATCAGATGAAATTGTGAAAATTCACGGTGTAAATACAATTGCTATAAACTGTAATATAGCTGCAGGATCATACAGAAATGGTAAACCTGGGCACACAATATATGAGTTTTCCCCCACAGTTCCTCCAGGTTATAAACTGGTACATGAACCTACACCAGTCATTTATTTTCCAGTCATTGGAGAGAGAATTGACAATATTACACTAACTCTTA
>JAAEAF010000353.1:0-50097 GCA_011037195.1 Triatoma infestans
AAAAAGTAATTGCATTTATGGGACTAACGTTTAATTTTTAATTTAAATAAAATATCATATAGGATTGATAAATGCCAACTGATAATGGGAGCAATGCAATCTCGTATAACTTATGATTTTGATTGGTGATCAACTGTGCGGGCGCGTTTTCTAGTAAACTGAAACTAATTGAAGAATTATTGTTCAATGTATAGTGGTAGTGTGATGCAAGACGATACATAACGGTAAAGGATGATACAATGGGATGCAATAATGCATGTGATATGTTTCTTGATATAATGTACTAGAAATCCTATTCACTTTAGTAATAATTGTTAAAAAGTTTAATACAAAATACAGTGAATAATACAAATAGTTTATTCTTTACATTTTTTATATTGAATAATGAACTAGCTAACATTTAAGGTATTTAGTTGAGCAGTCTTTAAATAAGATTTAATTTTTTTTAATATAATTTTATATGTTTGAATCTTGATTTAATCTATTTAATGCGTTGGTGATTTATATATACATATTTTTTTTTTTTTTTTACTTTTATTTGTCAGAAAGAAATCGCTCACCTTGGAAAAAACGAAGCGCGTCGAGCAACGTACCGCAAGGTGGTGTCGAACTGTTCCGGAGCGCAAAACAAGAAGTTTTATCATTAAAAAATATTAGAGTGAGGTGAGAACAGTAGAGTGTAATTCGATTAACTATCGAAGTTACTAGAGTTGGAAGCAGTGTCACCCATCTTGTCCAACAAAACTCAGTTTTATCGAATAATCTGTTATGCGGTTACAAGTAACTTTAATTTATAAGGGATCATGAGAAACAACTTAGAAAATGTATTACACGAATTTTTCGAAAGTTATCAATATGGCGGCGTATTGACAGCAAAACTGAAATCCATTGCACTAATAAAGGAAGACCACGATGTTTGGATTTTTGATACTCATGCTTGCGATTGTCAAGGTATATACAATGAAAAAGGTGTATCTGTCGCTTCCTCTTTCAGAAATATTAATAATTTGGTATCGTTAATTACACTAAATTTTATTAATAATGATGCAAATGATGACCGCCCTTTCGTTGTAGTACCCTTTATTTTTGCACCTTTTCCTGATATGTGTGAATCAAATAATGACGGTGAAAGTAATATGACAAATCTGCAAGAAGTGACTGCTACTAGTTTTCAGATCATAAACCAATTTTTTGAGTAATATAAGGATATACATGTTAAAGCACGGAAATTGAATTGTTGAAAACATTAGAAATTAAGAAATGGAATCGATTAAGAAGAACAAGGATTTCTGCAAAGTTGATATTAGAACAAGAAGGAGGCAGACAGGACGATTTTCAAGTTAGGGACGGAAACTCCATTAAGTCCATGAAGAAAATTTTAAACAAAAAAGTAAAAATTGTATTAAAAAAAAATTGAAAGGGGTAATTTCTATGTAACATGCAAAATATACAGGTGTATGTAAGTTTATATAAATATATGCATCTGCAAACATATTAGCATGTAATTCCAAACTTTATTAACAAACATTCCATATCCGATTCTAGCCCCGTTCCTTTCCTGGCAGGTTTTACTCCTCCCTCCGCGGGCCTGCTGGATAGCAACCAAACATTACTAAATATATTGCAAAACGTATTATTTATTTATATCTATAAATTTGTAAAGTTCATTAATAAACTGTTTATTATCACTTTTTAAGTGATAAACAGAAAAATCATTTATTCCAACCTTTGTAGTTAAATAGTAAAAATTAATTACAATTTTCCAATATATTCTGTATAGTCAACATTCTGTTTAGTTGCTAACTGAAGGGAGTATTTCATTTTTTCCATTTCTACTCATTTATGAATTCTAATATCCTATAAATGTAATGATCTATTCGGTTAATATTAAAACAGATAGTTCAGTATAAATAATGTTACACATATTTATGGTTACACACAACATAAGAATATTTTAATTAAAGATTTTTCCATGGAGTTCATATGCACAAACAGACCAGCCGCCATTGCTTGTTACAGAAACAATAAATTAATAGTCAACTTAGGTTTAGTAGATAATAGGTATTGCTCATTTCAAGAATTGCATAAAAATGTTTAAAAAGTTCACTAAAAAAACAAACTTCATGTGTAGAATGAAAGTTTAAAATGTTATAATTCAGTTTACCTAGATCGCAGTTAAGTGGTCGGGAAATATGAACAAAATTTATGGTTAAATAATAAATATAATGTAGTTATATAGTTGAAAAAATTATTTATGTAGTGTTGCATAATCTAAACTTGAATTGATTATACATTATATATGGAAATTCACATACTTAGGTGATTAAAAACAGACACATAACCTAGAATCTATTTTATTTGTAAAGCTACAACTTATGAAACTGTATTTTTTCTGCTGTTAAATTGTACATTCCGTTTTAGCAAATACTGTAAGGGTTTTTGACTCCAAAAATATATACTTGGACAAGATGGTACTGCTACAAATGAAATTACTGTTTTGTTATGTTGGCACACTTGTTGCAAAGTAAGTACTAAATGTGAATTTGATCAAATTGTTTTATATCGCTGTTTAAAGTAAGCGTGATGTGTGTTATTAACTTGCATACCGTTCTGTCGTAAAATTCTTCGTTTTGGATGGTTTATGGCCAACAGAAATTCATCCAAACTTGAAGTGTATAAGGAGTCTGCACTGTTTATCAACAGTAAAAACGTGGGCATCCGAGTTTAAACGTGGTCGTACATCGATTGAAGATGGTCCACTTGAAGGACTGCCAAAAACTGCAACAACCGAAGAAAATATCGAAAAGATACACAATATGGTTCTAGATGATCGAAGATTAAAGATGTGTGAGATAGCTAAGGCTGTAGGCATCTCAGAAGAAAGGGTACGGTACATTTTATACGAGGAACTCAGTATGAGAAAACTTTATGCAAGATGACAGCGCTCGCTCCGGCGAAAAGACAAATTGCCGCCTCTTAAGAATGTATATTATGTATTTTATGCATGTTCAAACACAAGCTGATGCAGCGCTCTGCTCGCGTGCTAATGCTATTCTGTTCAGAGAAGCATATACAAGTTCAAGCACTAGTCCTTTACAAATTCTGCGTTAATTTTTCAATAATAGTAAATATTTCTTCATAGGCCTTACAGCTGACTGGTGATGGAAAGTGTTTTCTGTAACGAGAGAGCACAGTCCGGAGGCCGGCACTGCACTGAAAATGCTCTGGGCGCCAATGACCATAAATGCCTTAAATTAAAAAAAAAATAGTGTAAATATTTTTAGGTTTTAGACAAACAATATAGATACGCTACGCAATGTAAATTTTTAGCGAACGAAAAAATCGATATGTGAAATTTTTTATTAATTGAGTATTTAACACATCAATATTTTTCTCACACAGCCTAAATGGCGCCCCGAACAAATTTCCGGGTTGCCTGTCCCTAGAGCGGGCGCTAAAGATGGATGCCGCATTTGATAAATGCTGATCACAAACAAATGAGGAATCGAGTTTCTCAGCAATGTTTGTGCCGTTTTAAGAAGAATTCAACCGATTTTCTACGCCTATTTGTTGGATGAAATGTGGGTTCACCATTTTACACCTGAGTCAAAACTACAGTCTAAGCAGTGGGTAGAAGCCGGTGGCTCTGCATCGGGCTGGAAAGCTTATGGCTAGTGATTTTTGGGATTCTTTTAATTGACTACCTGCCAAAGGATCAAACAATCAATTGGAAATTCTACGCACATCTTCTTGACCGGCTAGGTGAAAAAATTATATAGTAAAGGCCTAGTCTGCAAAATTAAAAAATCTTCTTTATACCGGAAAATGCACCCACTCCACAAAGGCGCTTTGGCAATGGGAAAATTGAGGGATTTTAAGTATGAATTGTTGGAATATCATCCTCCCTATTCGCAGATTTGGCTCCCTCTGACTTTCATTATTCCCAACCTTAAGAAATTTGTGGCTGGAAAACGTTTTCGGTGAAATGAAGAGGTAATACCAGCGGTTTCAATAGGCATTGAAGGGTGATACCACTTTCAATGGACAGTCTGAAGACCTTCCAGAATCGCGGATAGGGGACGGAATCCACTTATAGGAGAAACGTTGGACCAACTGTAATGAACTATACAGAGAGCACATTAAGAAATAAATGCATATTTAAAATAAAAAATGCTTGTTACGTCCGGAACTTTTCATTTTGCGCACGTATAAAAGCAATTTTTAAATGTACATTATTACCATATTAATCATAGATGAGAATACTGAATACAAACTTTTGATTCAAGTTTACACTTTTTGTTATAGATCTTTCACAAAAATGTCATATTTTTTAATTAATAAAAACTTGTAGTTAACCACTTAAGAATATTTGGACTGTGTTAATCTCAGTCTGTCTTCCTTCATTATAAACATTCCTAATTACCTTGAAAAATCATTTCATCTCTGCATTAGCTGTAGCATGAATATTAAAAATCTCGAATTTGTCAAGAGTTTTAAGCCCTTTATAACACTTCAAAATCTTAAAAACAGGAAGATAACCATTACTCTGCAATCACTTTCAAACCTGAAATAATAAAGGATGCAACGATTTATATAATTTGAGGATCACTTGAAACAATGGTAGGTTGGTATAAAATAAAATTCAAAATTGCTAAGGATAACATAATTTTGTGATGATCAGTTTAGAAGCCTCTTTATTTAAAAACTGTTACTCAATGAGTTAAAAATAGCTACTTAATAGTAACTCAATGAAATAAAATTTGACAAATTACAAACATTATTATATTAATATAATTGAAAATTAACATTCAGATGATAAATCATTTGTCATTCACTCAATAATAATATCACAATAAATTTGTCTATATTTCCTTATTACTTATAAAACCACATTTTATTAATAAAATTAACTAATTTGAGGTTTATTAATCACCTGGTTTATATTCTGTTCATCTCTTTGCTGAGATTAGGATGTACGTTTCTTCATTACTTTCATTAAAAGTACCATGTTTATGAAAATCACAATAACTACAATAAGAAGCACCCAAGTCCAACACTGCCATGTTTTTTTATTATTTTCTTGTAATTTTTCAGAATGAACCTTTAGCTGGTCAATATTTTTATCAGCTAGAGAAGATGACTTTTCCACAACTTGAGAATCATTTCTTATAATATTACCAGCCAGAAGTGACTGTTCCTTAATATTCCTTGCCAATACAAGCATTTCATCAGCAATTTTCTCTTGCATAGTGTGATGATACTTCAGAAGAGCATCCAGATCATTAGTTCCTTCGCTTTCGGCTTTATCATTATCTCCAAATGTCTTTCTACGTTTTAAGTTGCCTGATTTTTTAGTTAATAATTCTTCCCTCAACTGAGCTCCTACTGACTCATTTGTGAAATGATGTAATTCTTTAGAATCTTCATTATTATTACCTTTAGGAGCAAGCTGCAAAGCAACAATTTTATCCAGAGGAGTTTCTTCGTGATGGACATGTAAAACACCCTTAAGGAAAGCTATACGTTGAGAATAAGTATTCACTGTTTCACAACTTGGTTTATTGGGATTTTCTTTTAAATTATTAAGAAGTTCATCGAGATATTCGATATACTTTTTTAGTCTCCATTCATCTTCTTCACTGAGGGACCTTGCCATATTTTCACATTTTCCTAATAATCTCTTCAAATTAATTTCTTCCGCAGATGCCATGACTATGTTAATTTCCAATTTGATATTGATCTTAAAAAAAAAAAATGAATATTATGCCAACTCTCAAAATTGTTTTTCATCACGATTTAAGCATTAAAAATCAATGATCAATCTAATGTGTTTAACAATTGATATTCCAAACATACCTGTTATTTACAAAAACAGAATTCACAGTGCAGGTAGATTTGAGAAAACTATATAATTTTTAACAAATAACAAGCGTACTTTTCTAAGGCTATTTTGTGGATAGTAACCTAATTTGTCAAGAAAACATAATATTTGAGTAAATCCACTTTTTTAAAAAAGCTGTTGACACTTTACTAAGGTTAACGTCACCATGACCAGCTACGAGAACGTAATGAAGAAATTATTACTTCCACATTTAAACTATGTTATCTCAAAATTTTCTTCATGAAACTTATAAAATGCACATAATTATTGTGGTTAAAATGAAAAAAAATAAATAAAAGCTAGATTTTTTTTTTTTAAGAGATGTTTATCCTGACATCACTGCTGTGTTATAAAATTTAGGTTATGGTTCTAATAGTAGTTTCACGATTGCACAGTCTAGAATAATTAATAACTTGATATGTTGTGCTGGAGGTTGAAGTAAGCTATCAACGGTTTTTTCCTTGACTTTCTCCGTTTAAGATGGATTTCAAACAATGTATTCCTTAATAGTGATCATTTAATAATTCAGCAGGTGCCTAAAAGACCCTCTATGATTCTCGTAATATGGGTTTTGAAATAAATCGCTTTACTGGTGAAGTAGACGATGAACTTTTGTGTCCTATATGTTCTGGAGTATTAGAAGAACCTTTACAGGTAATTTATGATATTCATATTACTGCTCAAGCCTTTGGTATTTTGAATAATCAGAATAGACGTTTAGTTTATTTAAAGCATCGTTATTTACTGTGTTGTTAAAAAATAACAACATACAAATAATTATTTCTGCTTGTTCTTACATTTTTTTATAAGAGAAACTAACATTAGATATGGAAATAGAACATGATTTTATGTTTTTATAAGATTATATAATAATAATTTTTGTTTTGATAATATATTTTATTTTTTGATAGTAAACTTCTTTTAATAGTATAACTAATTTACTTTGTGATAGTAAACTTCTTTTTCAGAATTTGATAATTACAACTCGCGTTCTTTTAATGTGGAAGGACAATTAAATGACTAATTGTCCTTCATGCAATACCTAGCATTTTAACTTTGGAAATTGTAAATACTAATAATATAGTTGATCGCTTCTGCATATAGATTTTATTATTCATTAACTGTGATAAATTACCGTTAAATTTTCTTGCTTTCCCAAAAATTACCTTTGTAAAATCCATACATGAATTTGACAAAACTACAGTATTTCCTTTAATTTTAATGTAAATATACTATTCTGATCTACTTCTTCGGTGATCTTGGGAATACATTCATAACTACAATATAAACTTTCTGATTCCCACTCATCAGACCTACGTTACATATATAATAAATTGTACGCTGCAAGTTGAGAAAATGGGCTGAAAAATAACATTTTATATTGCTGTCCATGATGACAATTTGAAAATAAAGATGAACAGATAAATTATCTTTTAATTTACTGTATTTTCTTTAAAATTATTTGGTATTACATGTTATGTTTATTTGTATTTCTGTAAACGAAAACTACAATTAGGAAAATATTCCTTGTAATTTATGATTTCTGATTTAGTGGGCCCTATTATTTATAAATGTTGACAGACTTTTATACCCCAAATTAATGGAGCTAATACTTTTTAACAATGGCAATTCTGGTATTAGAAACATTTGGTGTAGAGAAATGTGTAACACAAGTCAATCTTCATCATATAGACTATAATAATAGATGAAAAGAGTGTTTAAACAGTTCCATTGTCATCCAAAGGGAAAGGGTTAGCTCAGCTCAATGGTAGCGTGCTGGACTCTCATTCGGTGATCCCGGATTCGAGTCCAGTTGCTGCCTTTAGATTTCTTTTCTTCCTAGAAGATTCTACTGTCTTTGGACAGTGTTGCCTGTGACAAGAGAACACTGTCCGGAGGCCGGCAGTTTACTGAGAAGGCTCCGGACACAATGACCCCAGACGTGGACGCACCTTAAAATTAAAAAAAAAAATTTCACCCATAACCGACAAAATATTTCAGTTATATTAAGGTAGAAATTTACCTTTCTTTGATTTGGAGTGAGTTTAAAATGAGTTAATTACCAAATATATGAATTATTTGCTGTTAAAATTTTGTCTGAAAAATAGTTGTTTTATTGAGCTACTTCCGGAAGGAATTATTAAGAAAGGTAATATCGCAATGGCAATAGAATAGCCTATTAGGGAAGGGATTGGCTCAGTGGCAGCGGCTTGACTAGCAACGCGGAGATTTTTTCTTCCTAGGAGCCTCTATAGCTTACTGTCGGGTGATTGGCAGTGTTTTATCTAACGAGAGAGCACTGTCCAAAGACCGGGTGTGTATTGAGAAGTCTCCGGGCGCCAATGACCAAAGATGTTGGCGCGCTTTAAAAAAAAAAGGCGTTAACGATAATTAGTATATCTTATCCATTTTTTTTTTTTTTGCATTAATTATAATATACAATAGGACCGTTATACAAGTGTTTTACACTTTACCAGTTTTTAGAATTTTATGAAATATCTTCTGCTATTTGCTTCTAAAATAATTAATTAATTCTAAATTACTAAAATTAATTTTGTTTCTAACAATTATTTTTCTCATTTCTAATAGGCTCCTGCATGTGAGCATGCCTTTTGTAGTGCTTGTATACATGAATGGATCTCAAGACAGCCTACTTGTCCAGTGGATAGACAGTCTATCACCCAATTGAGACCTGTTCCTCGCATTTTGCGGAACCTATTGGCAAGGTTTGAATGTAGTAAAATTATTTATTTTGTATTTATGTATTCATTAGTTTTTACATTGCCATTTGATCAATTTTGGGACAGTAATTTTTTTGTTTTTTAAATTTTAATGATTACTGATTCATCATTTTAAGTTAAATGGCATCATATTATGTGAGAATTAATTAAAATGATATCTTCCAAGTTTATAAACATTTTGAATTTTAAGTACACATACTATGGCCTTGGGTGCCCAACCCCTCATCACTCTTAATATTCTCAAGAAAATTCTGTGTGCAAAACCGCTTGAAAATCCGTCCAGCTGAATTTGCAATTTTAACGTTTGTCACGGGGGCTCGGCGACCAATCCCCGGGTGAAGCCTGCCAAAAAAAATGTAAGAATAAATCCAGAAATGTAGTATAAACAAGAACTGTAATCATAAATAAAACAGTGCAAGCCGCTTGAAAATCCGTCCAGCCGAATTTGCAATATTAACGCACTTCACCAAAACGTGACTGTTAACGTGGCAAAAAATAGCTTACTATTTTGTAGGTTCGTTCTGCGGTTCATCGAGCAATCGCACATTTTAGGGAATACGGTCGGGAGACCCGGAAATGGTCGTAGAAGGTCACAATAGACCGATTTTTTCTCCCATTGCTACGCAGCCGCTTTTTTACAGCTTCAGAGCTCAGGAATAACTTATTACAAGTTCGGGGAGTCACCGTGAGCTCTGAAACTGTTTGAAGACGATTGTGAAAGTAGAGCTGTTCTATTCACGTCAAATCACGATTTGGTCTGTATTCTTCTGACGGTCAAATTCATGTTTGGAAAAGGATGGGTAAGTGCTTCACTTGTGTACTAGTAGCGGAAGTGCTCCTTTTCAGCAACAAGCAGTTGTGGTGTGGATGGGATGTTTGAAGGCCCGCACTGAGTTATTGTTGAAAATGGCATTTTTAATTTAAATGTCTAGAAGATTGGCATGAGAGATACAATAATTAAAGAAATAAATATACGCCTTTTTGGGGACGTAGTTTCGTTTAAAAAAATCATTCAATTTTATAAAAAGGTTAGATTAATTTCAAACAGGAAGAATTTATCTTCATCTATTAAGGGTTTATATTTTATTTTCCAGACTTAGTATAACTTGTGACAATGCAATGTATGGATGTCAGGCGGTTTTAAAGTTGGACGCTTTAAGTAGCCATCTTTCTGAATGTGAACATAATCCTAAAAAACCTGTACCTTGTGAACAAGGTTGTGGATTAATTATTCCTATGGATGAATTGAAAGTATGAATATATTATATTTCCTCTATTAAATTCATATAACTTTTGAATAATAAATAAATGTATAATGTTCAAATGTGTAGGATCATAATTGTGTGAGGGAATTAAGAGCCCTAATTCACAACCAACAGCAGAAAATTCAAGATTTTCAACAAGAAATTGCTGATCAGAGGTTTCAAATAAATGAACAAAAAAGAGAATTATATATTCTTAAGGTAACATTTTTCTTACTTTCTCTTATACTGTAAGAGAGAAAGTTTTATGATCGAACTAAATTTTTTAAATTTAAGTTTTTACAAGAAATACTGTTCTGAAGTCTCCTTGACTGGTAAAAAATTAGTACGATGGCAATACTCCCTCTGATAGAGTAATGTTTTAAAAAAATAAAAATACACACACACACCCATATATATATATTATATATATATATAAATTTTGATAATTTTTGTATATGAGCCATATATACATAGGGGGGATGTGTATGTTTGTATGAACGAGAGATAGAGAGAAAAAGATGCCTCTACAACGAAAAGTCGTAAGAACTCAAGTTTGATATCTCGTTTAGTGTCCAAGCATCCACACTAAGGTTTCTGTCAAAATCCATCTAACTGAAGTGGAAATAAATTACAAATACAACATGGTTGGCAAAACTTCAGAATAACTTTATTTTTCGATGTATCGGACACCTTTGGTAGTATCTGTCAAGGAGAAGTCCGGAAGTTTCCCATATCGAAGAGGTTTCCGGACCGGCGAAAAATAAACTTTTCTGAAGTTTAAAAGTTATTGTCTGGGTTCTGCCTAACCATCGCTTTACTTGTATTATAAACTGGAACTGTTATTAATATTGAAATGTATACTGAATTGTTTTTCATTTTTTCGCAATTTTCTTGAAAATGGTTCCAATGATTTTCTTTAAAGATTGCATATATTGCACAAAGGATGTCATTTTTATTTATAATATTTTTGAATGAAAATTGATTTTTGGAGTGTTCTATAGAAAAATTTCTTCAAACGTGGTTCTCCAATACAAAATAGACATATTTTATTACCTCTATAATATTAAGAAATATATTATTACATTCTAATTGTATGTTTGAAGAAAAGTTCTTAAATGGAAGTGCTACTTTAAACAAAAGATTTTTTATTTTTCATAATTTTCTCAATAAGGCTCTAATGAACTTCTTTAAACTTGGGATGCTAACTGCATATAAACTTAACACTATTATCTGAAATAATTTTCTGTAAAAAATTATGTTAGGGTTGTCCCAGGGAACGTACGAAATAGGCTTAACTTCAGCCTGTTGTTGTAAGTTTTGCTAGGCCTAACAGAGGACACTACCATGCAAGTAGTAACATTCAGTTAGTCCTTGTTCTTCGAAACCAACAATATAATGCCCGTGTTCCAATTTTTTTCACACAGTATTTGTGAATGTATTATGTATTTTTCATCTCAATTGTACCCGCTTGAGAAAGAGAAATTATTTTCTGTAAATTATTTCTCATTAAATCCACAGCAATATTTCCTTTTGTCTATATTACCTATCATTATATAATACTTGATTTTAATTTTATATCTTAAAACGAAACATTCTAGAAAAACAGAATGCGGTAAGTTACTTGTCATTACAAAATAAGTTATGTACATAAATTAAGATACTGAATCACATCCCAATCTTGTTCTTTTTATAAGCCAAAACTTTAAAAGATTAATAATAAATTTATTGAAATAATGAGAAAAAAAATTCGTTTCTTTTAATTGGGCATGGTCGTCCCTGGAGAGTTCTCTTTGTGTAAACCGATCTAGCACAATTAGGAAAGGACATCATAGATTATGAGATAGTCCACAGATTAAAGAGTTATGGACATTTAGATGCAGATATTTATATATACTTTGAATTTACTTTTTACAAATTATATATTATTTCAGAATGTAATTTATTACAAATACTTTTTTTTTATTATTATTGAAGGAAGCGAGAAGCGATTGTCCAGTTTGAAAAGCCAACTCACTTGCTTAACAGGCTCATTTGTAACCTTATGGCAAATAAAGTTTGATTTGTTTTGATTATTGAAGGAAAATTATTTTAATAAGGGCATCTTTTCTGGATTCGACCATTGTTGAACCCAAATTTGTGGTTTGTCTCCGTACGGTATTTTAAGTCAGGGATGCGGAAAATGATCGTAGCTCTCAGGCGTAGCTTTTCGTCCTTCGACGCTTCTTTGGCAAAAAAGACAGCCTATTTATTTTCGCCCAAATCAATTTAAACTTTAACCATTTAAAGACCAATTCAGTTTCTCTCTACTTAACGTTTACCACTTCATTGCCTACAAGAATGACTTTGCTTCCATCAATTAAATAATAATTTGTACAGGAATCGTCATCTTTGTATGCTGGAATTTTGACGCGATATAGCCATCTTTACAATTTATTAGCGCATACATTTGACCTTAATACCTTGCAGCTGGTTTGCGTGTCGCATATAACGTGGTCGTATTAACTTCTCTGCCTACAAATAGTTTAGTCTTATTTGAGTCCTTTGCATGCTGCTTCATATACAATGAATGTTTTTTTTTCTTCGCCATGACTTCGACTATTCGTTCAATCATCGCGCTAGCGATTGATGTTGTCTGTTTAGTTGGATGTCTACGTAAGAACAATCTCGGACGCGCACAACTCCCCCCTCCCGTACTATAATGGTATGATTGCCTTTTGTCTTTCTATTGTCATTAGTCGTTGAGCGCTTCTTTGTTTTTCTCCTATTTCAATTCCTACCAAAGCTTCCTAACGTATCTGTACAGCAAGTAATAATCGGCAGAAATGCACCTTCATGCGCTAAACGTCATTGCCCTAAACCCCAGTGAACTTAGGTCAGTCTGGAAAGAATATTCACCGTTTGGTGGCATTTTGGGTGGGGGGTATAATCGAACAAAGCTGCACTTTTTAACATTGCTACATCCAGAACGGTCTCTATAAGAAAACTTCATTCACATTTTGCTCTTTTTATTAGAATTAAATTGCAAAACTTGGATTTAGGATATATATTTAATGACATTAAAATTAAATGTAATTGTGATTAATAGGATTTTATGAGAGCGATGAGAGTATCAAATCCCACAATGAGAGCACTTGCTGATGATATGGAAAGGGACGAAGTAGTCAGATGGTCTAATTCATTAGCTAGAGCGAGAGTTACTAGATGGGGAGGAATGATTTCAACGCCTGATGACATACTGCAGGTAAGATTCAGTTTGTTTGAAAAACTGATTTCAGATTACTACAATTATTAAGAAAAACTATTTATTTATTTATTTTGTACATGCAGGCTGTTATTAAACGATCATTAGCTGATTCTGGATGTCCTGCACATATTGTAGATGATTTAATGGAAAAATGTCATGAACGTAGTTGGCCATTGGGTCTTAGCAGTCTTGAAACAAGGCAAAACAATAGAAGACAATATGAAAGTTACGTTTGTAAAAGAATACCTGGAAAGCAAGCAGTTGTCGTTTTAGCTTGCGACAATCCACACATCAATGAAGATATGATGGCTGATCCGGGACTGGTAATGATTTTTGCTCATGGCATTGAGTAACTACAAAAATGGGCCATTCATAAGCAGTGCTTCATATTGTGATAAAAGTTTGTAAAAACAAAAAATTTGTGAGGCCTCCTTTGGATATACGTATGTTTTTTACCTATATATTTTTTGTGATAATTACTTTAAAGGAAATGGGTATAAGGCATGACCGGTTTGTTAATGTTGAATGAAAACTATGCCAATATATGAATTAATCGACTGACAAATATAATTAATTATTTTTATTACAACTACGTGGGTGATTTTTTTTTTTTTCATTTTGTTCAACCTAGAATAATATCGATAAATATTATTTATTGTATTCTTTCGTAGTCTAAATTTTTCAGCCCGGGATGTAATTGCGTTTTTTTTTCTTTATTTGGGGTACGAATGTGCATAAGTTCTAGTCAGTCCTTAAGAAAGTAGTTAATTAACTGTTTATAGCCCAATGGCATTTTGCAAAAATAAGAGTACATTGCTGAAAATCTAGGGATTTTGTATTTGTTTTGTATTAAGAAATGAAACGGCTTTGTATATATAGAAGTAGAGATGTACTAAACAGATTGAAAGCAAAGTATTTCAGGAATTTCACAAAATTAATGTATGAAGACCATTTTTTTTTTTTTTTTTTGGTAATCATTTAAAGAATATTTAAAAGGCAAATAGATTTTTTCAATTATTATTAATAATTATATTTTTACCAGGCAGTTTGGATTATTGCCACTTATTAAGTTGTAATAACTTTGCTTGATGAAGGTACTTGTTTATTTTATTCAACTGATCACCGGTGTTGTTTATGACTTGCATAGACAACTGAGTTTATTTGTTTATGTCAGAAGGATAGAGTTTAATTTTCTTTCTTTGCACTGTTGCACTTTTAACGAATTGGCTACCCGGTCAAATTTGGTAGTGTTACTGGAGTTTTTGTGAAGTTATGAGAATATACAGATATAGTAGTCGTGTGTTTGATGCTAAGCTTGGTGTTTGTCTGTGAGAACGCGAAACCCTAGTAGTTACACAATCAGCAAACTCAAAAGTGTTGAATACTTGGGGTGACTAAGAGTTTGGTTGGATCTGTCATGATCCTTGAAGAACTGAATAATCCATTTATGAGGTTATAAGGTGATAAAAATTCATCTACAATTTATTTTTTTAATGACTGTTTCATCAATCCGAGCAGGTGGTAAAGAATTCCGTTTGTAATAAGTCTGATTGAATACAGGTCTCAGTGTAACTGAGATTATAGTCCTAATTAAAAAAATGCAACTTTAAACATCATTGCTGTTGAGAAAATGGCTCAGTAGTCCAACATTGGTCCTACACTTCCGCAATAGCGCCATGCATTCTTCCTGAGGCGCTACCTCCTACCCCCACTTTTCAGAGGTCATTCCCTGCCATCCTTCAGCCACCTCGCCATTCTTGCACCTCTTGGTTTGCCATGCTAATCTTCATAGGAAGCCAACCATACCTGTGTAGTATCTGCTCCACGAGATTTAGCCATCTGTCATTTCTTTTATCCTAGTATGTCTGGCGTCTTGAATAGTTCCTTCAGTTCTATATTGCTTCGGGTCCATTCGGTGGGATTATATTCCTCTGTGATCAGGTTCCTTCCCATATCTCTACAATACAGTTTTTTCTTTATAAACACCCAGGCAAAGAATTTTTAGCTATATTTTAAGAAGCTGATTTTCAAATCTCAGTTTTATGCTTTTGAAGCCCTTTATCGGGCTTCTCTTTAAAGAACAGTTTTAGTTTCAACGTTTTTTGTTCTAAGGAAAACTTTAAAGAAGTTACCTTCTATTGCTGAAATGTAGCTCAACATATTCATATAGGATCGCCGTAAGCATGCATCACGTCGACCCAAATATTTTGATCCTCGAAATGAGTGCACTAGAAACGGTGTGCAGTCAAAGAAGACATAATCTGATATAAAGTTGGGAAAGTTGTTTGCTTACTTACAATTGTGGCGCGCGTTTATATTCATGTTTGGTTTAATGTATACTTATATAAGAAATGAGGATAGAGGAATAAAGGAGTACTGGAGAATGATGTCTGAACATATTCGCACACAAGCTAAAATATGTAGGTTAATGTAATTGTAAACATTGCATTTTCTTTTGTAACGCGTTAGTTTTTTAGTGGCTACCGCACTCGCCTTTGATGCGAGGGGTTCGATTCCCGTGAGAGTCAACTACATATAACCTCCCAGTACTGTACAGTATTTTAAATGAACTTGATGATTTTCACATCTTTCAAGCAAAATCGGCTGTACTTTAGTTGCCGATGTTTAAGAAGTTCTGGTCGATCTATAGCCAACAAAAAGTCCCCCGAATAGGGGACTTCCCTTTTTTCATTAATTTCTTTAGAATTGCTTACCACACACTCCCGGTAAAATTCGTCTCTACAAGCCTTGCCCCTCATGGGATGCTGCGGTATAAGTTAAGACTCTTAACAAGTTTTCAAGCTATCCTATCATGAACGTCCTTTTAATAAAGGAGTTTTGGTTTTATTTATTTTATCAAGTTTGCTTTTAAATCTGTTTTTGTCACAAACATAATTAGGAAATTCTGAGAAAATCTGAATCATTATACATTATAGTGAGATACCATTTATCTCTACTATAGCTCAATTAAAACTAGAATTTCTTTATAATCCTCGGTAGCAATAATAAGAGAATTATGTCATTAATCAACTTGCCTTTAGTTCACACAGAAAGCTATACATATAGCTATATAAATATATCTTTTTGGTGTACTTTAGTTCAGTTATATATTTATAGGAGGCTTCCTATGTTAATTACTTTCTCTTACTGTTAGTGAGAGGAAGTACTGTACTTTTTCTTTAAAAACTCCTCTGGCCATTGCCGTACAAACATCTCATTATAATTTTAAGACCTGACGATTTGAATACTATATTATTTTTCCTTTCATTGGAAAAATCTTCTTATTTATCTCCGGCTGGGTAGTTTCTTTTAGATTTAATCTCTTTCAAATAAGTACATGGACACCAAATTGATCCTAACGAATTATACTATTGTTTAATATTTTTCCTTTTATTTATTTGTTTTGCTTAAGGTACTGGCTAGATTTACAGAAGAATATTATTACTTTAAAAATTATCTGAGTTTTACCTAATTCTATGGATTTTCTCCAAAATGTATGCACATCTTCCTCTTAATGTAAAGATATTATGATTTTGTTTTAGAAATTTTCATAACATTTGTAGATGAACTTTTAGAAACTTAAGAATATATATTATATTTTCAAGGAAATGAATTTAACATTGCACTATTTTTTTTGTATGTGCAGCTCGAATCAGATATATTCTTTTGAGTTTAGCGATCATTTCATTTACTGGAACTGGAATTATTTTTTAATTGGAAAAGTGAATTCAAATTTACATAATATAAGGTGACTTATGACTCGCCATTGCTGCCAATTTTTCGCACTCTAATACATTAAGCAATAGTTCCGATTTTTTTTACCCGTGATAGCTTGCTTCATTTTGTCATCGACTGGTTCGGGCGTTCAGTATGTCTTAATAAACAGTGTAATAACCCAGATTTGGCCCTAGTATGTTAACTGACTTTCTCTCTGCAAAACTGTGTTTTCACATTGAATACCAAACCGGTCGATGCCTCAAAATGAAGCAGCCCTCAAAGAAAAACTTCGTGATATTTTCCATCTTTGCGAACCCAACCACAATAACTAAACAGCAGGACTTGATGCGAAATATTGAAGCTAAAACTTGTTTGATATATTTCAATTTTTTGAAGACCTAATTCTCTCTGCATTGCTTGCAGATCGCAAAGTTACGAATTTTTCAGTTGCAGATTGCTAGTTGGCTGCAGTCACTGGCTCAGTATTTGATCCTAATTTGCTCTAGTACATCTGATATAAACTTCCAAATTCTATCTTTATCTTGAGACTCAAGTGTTTTAGGCTTTCCTTCAGTTAATTCTGCTGTTTTACTCAGGAGGTAAGTTGAAGTTAATTGAGGTGATGCTCCATATGTTGAAGAATGTTCCCCATTTCTATATGTAACTATTTGAGCACGTACTATCGGGAATATTGGCACACATTGCAATTTTTTCAACTTTATTCAATAAAAAAGGAACTTCAACAAAATATTTTGCTAATAGTTTTAATAGTCATTAGTATATAAAACGATATTATTAAAGTTCTATTATGCCAATCCAGTAAATAATAATTCTAGAGATTTACAGAATTCTAAAGGTTTAATTTATAAATTATTGAATTATTTTTTTGGCGCATTCTAGTCTCTTCCGCTTATTTACCTCACTATTGTAGGGGCGCTTCCTGATTGTTCTACCAAAAAAACAGTTCCCCATGCAAAACATTTCTGTAGGCTTTTACATTTACGCTATTATGAGACTCTGTTGTATATGGTTAGCAAACTGTGGAACGCTAATTTTTGGCTCCTTCTTCACCATTCTGATGTCACGCTTATCTCTGTCCGCTAAAACCTTTCGCCTACCCGACCTAGGCTCATTAACAGTTGTATCGCGTACTTCATTATGAAATTATATTTCACACTGAAGAAAAACTTGAATTTAAAAATTTGCTGAGTGAATTCTTTTGTCTAAATTTTAAAGGAATAATTTTATCTTGAATCACGCAGAAATTTTACTTTTTTACAATGTTTATATAAACTTACATACGGATTATAAGCAAATATTATATATAAGTAAAAAGTACTAGTAAATTATTTGTTTTCGGTTCAAAGTTTAATATACATGTATTTATTTGTGGTTCATTTTGGTATGTGCCAATAATTTTTTCTCTGAATTTTCTATTTTTTTTTTTGTTTTTTTAATTTAAGGCGCGTCAACATCATTGGCGCCCGGAGCCTTCTCAGTACACTAAGGCCTCCGGGCAGTATTCTCTCGTTACAGACAATGCTGTCCATCACCGGACAGTGAGCTAAACAGGCTCTTCGGAAGAGAAAGTCGAAGGGGCAGCACCGCGCTCCTCCTCTGGGAGTCCCACTCCCACTCTCCACTCTGAAAAAAATACCCTCCCTGAAATTTCTAATTATTATCGATTTTATTTAATCCATTCAAAGGAAATATTTTACTAAAATTGTTTTAAGTATTAATGATTATTATAATGTATTAGCAAAATAATTTAAAATACTTTAGTGTAAAATTTTTTTAAAAAATGGCACTTCGCCAGCACTTTTTTTATATCCATTGTACATTACTTATATCTGGTTGGTATCTTCATATGGCTCCTGTGGATTCTCATCCAATGGTTCTGAGTTTTCTTTTCTCTGACGAAGCACTACTGAATGGTAGAGAATGACTTACTATGTATAACGTTTTTAAAAGATACTTTTGGAAGACATTATTTATAACTACTAAGCTTTGATTCTATATAGGATTTCATTTAAGCTCTTTTATTGACTGATTTCCTTCTACGACTGCTTATTTCTTCTTTAGGAAAACATCTTAGTTGGGATAATATGAAAGTTTGAGATGTCTTAGGGAATATTATTGTTCTATATTTAAACATTCCATTTCACCTTAAACTACTTCTATTTATAAGTCTTACCAGACTTTCACTTGCTTTGAAAGACTTTACCTTAGTTTTGCAGAGATTTCTCCACCGAATGCAGTGACTATTAGAGTCGATAAGGTTATTTCTTGGAGCTATTATACTTACTAAGCATATGGAAGAAATGTTGCTGGCCTAAATAAACGATTTATTATTATTATTATTATTATTATTATTATGTATTTATATAAAATTCAATTACAAATATATTTGTCACATCTCAGAACTATTCACAGATTCAGACAGTGAGAAACTGATGAATAATTTATAGTCATTTTTTAAGAAAAAATTAGTAACAAACAAATCCTCCTAGTGACGATACATTTGGTAAAAAGTAAACGTTTCAAAGAGGAATTATTTGTCACTATTTTTTCCACAAACAAAGAACCATAATGTAGGAATTCTCCTCAACAATCATTCCTGATTAGTTTATTTTGTTATTATTAAGATCCGTCAATAATGCGCCTCATTTGCGCCCGGAGTCTTTTCATTGCACGCCGCGTCTGGCAGTGTGCACTATCCTCACTGCTTAATGAGCTATATAATAGGCTGAAATAAAGGAGCGCTGACTGGACTTAAACACAGAACTCTGTATTTCCCTTCCAGCACAATAATTAGGAGGGGAGCTAATACCGCCCCTTTAATCTTTATTTAGTTTCAGTTTCAGTTTTGGGAATTAATTCCTTGTTTTATAATGACAGCTCAAATGTTCGTATTATTACATTTAAAAGTGTATAACTTCTATTATTTTATATTTATCTCGTACTTATTACTCAGATATTATTAAATTGGATATGTCTTATCACTGATTCTCCTTACAAAATGAATATGTGTAATTAAAAAAAATATGGAGATTCATGTACAGACTGAAAAACACGATTTTTATGTAATTTTTTTTTTTTTTTGTCTTTGTTTAACAAGTTTGAACAAGTATTAAGTGGTTTATTATAAATATAAATGGTATTTTAAATTGCTTGAATCTACATACATAAGAAACATGTATTTATTCACTGAACTTAGGCTATTATAGCTTTTATATAACTTACTAAATATTAATTTAGTTATGTGATCTTTATTATATTTTAAGCCCAGATAATAATTTTTACTGTCTAAAAGATCTGGATAAGTGGTTAAGCTTTTAAGATTGTATATTTTTATTAAAATAATACTTAAACAAATAAAATAAAATGAGAAAAAAAAACAAAGAAAAAATGAAAAGAAGACTATAACAAAAAAGACAAGTAAACATTTGAATAAAAGTCATATTGTTTTCTCATAATCACACGATTACGACTTTTATCAAGTATTTACTTGCATTAATTCCATAATAATAACTAACTTAGCTAGTATGGGGAGATGGAATATAATTAAGTTAAATTGCAATAAGTGTCAGCATCAATCATCTGCTTTAAAATATGTATTTTGTTAACTTATGTTCGATTATTTACTCTTGGTAGTAATCCTTTTTTTTTTTTCTTATTAACTTTAAAAGTGGGGACGATACAATTATTTGATTTGGCATTAATGAGAAAGGATAATTAAATATTCAGTGTTGATTATTTTATTTTACTCAATGAAAATATATGTATTTAATGTTCCAAAATTTGAGCTGAAGTATTTGTCATTCCATAATATAAAACTAGTGATCATTATACCAGTAAACCATTTCGAATGTTGTTAAACAAAAACATAACTTCTGACGAAATGTTTGTAGTGCAACATTGTCGCAGGATAAATCATAATAAGTTGCTGGTAATTTCTCTTCATGATGAGATCAACAAATTAAAATTCCTTATTAAAACAAACAGCAATTTTAAATAATTTTTTGATGTCATTAGAATTTTTTATTATAATGGATGATTTAAATTTAAAAAATATAAAATAAAAAACTTATATTTATTGAGATTTTCAATGATGTAATATTAAATATTTATGATTTTTATTTTATTTTTGAAAAGATTGTAGCATATATTGAAATGTTTTAGTGTGTTTCTGAATGCATTTTTCCTATTTTTCTTCTTTTTTTTTTTGTAGACGTTTTTACATTTATATTTTTATTTAATCTGCTCCAAGTCCAATTTATGTTATTGTTTTAAAGTTTATTGTGTGTTAAATTAACTAGTCATAATTTAAAAATTATTTGTGATTTTTTTTTCAACTTGTAACAATCGGAAAAAAAATTGTTAAAAATTTTCTCGTTTTTCAAAATTCACACCGTTAAAAATTTACCTGTCTTCTATGATTTCTTGTACTCAATAATAATTCAAAAGATTTTGAATGTTGTTATTTTTATTATTATTACTGTTTTATTATTATTAGTATTATTTTATTATTATTATTATTATTTTCACATTTTATGTTTAGTTGTTTATCGGCCGTTAGCGTATATATTATTAAATTAATTTGTTAGGTTTGGCCAGAAGAAAAAAAAAACGAAATCCTGCTAAAGTTTCTATATATTTATTATCTTTTTCAAGGCCTACAAAATATTGTTTATGTTATAATCTTTAAAAAAAATCATATGGATTCATACGGTTGAAATATACTAAAAAATAAAGCATTTAATAAAAAAAGTGTGTAAACATAAATAACAAAGAAATATATATAATAAAAATGAAGAAAGATAACTTAAACAAAAAAGTATTCTGAGTGTGTAGTGTGCAAAGTGTAATGTAAATATATGTATGTATAGCTGTCAGGTATGTCCAAAATGTAACTGTGAAATTTTTTATCATTAAGTGTCTTATAAGGGCCAATTTGCCCATTTATCATAAATAAATAAATAAGCAAGGAAAATAAGAGAGAGGACGAGTAAAGGGCTGGGAATTGGGAAAACCAAGGGGAATGTCCAGAGAATTTGTGAGTAAGTAATTGAATATACAAATTAGAAAGTTTATTCATGTTATTTTTGTAGTTGATTGCATTTTTATGTCTGCATCATTTCAAGTACATTTCGTTTAGTCCTGCTAAAATATGTACTTTAGTAAAATCAAATTTGTGGTTTTTGCCATTATGGTGTTTTTTTAAGGCTGTAGTTATGACTTTAAGTTGTTTTGTTTTTACAATCCTCCTCATGCTGGTATATTCTATTTTCAAATATTGTGAGGTCTGCCCTATATAAGCTGCTCTATACTGTAAACAGTCAATTTTATATATTAATTTGGGGACCGAGTAGTTTTGGTGTGAGCTCGTTTAGTTTTGGGTATAGTATCGTCAAGGTGTTGTCTGATAGCACACCTGATAGCAAATCGTCTGAAAGCAAATTCCCTGTATGTTTCCAAACACTAATACAAAACATGTTTGTTTTTTTTTTTCATTTCCAGCCCTTCTCCTATCTTCAGTTTGCTTTTCATTGCTTATATATAAGTCACTTAATGATCAAAAATCTCACAGTACCCATTTAAGACATATATGACAGCTATACATAACATTTACATTATACTTTGCACATTACACACTCGGAATGCACTTTTGTAAGTTATCTTTCTTCATTTTCTATTTTTTATTATTATTTTTTAATTCAAAAGATGGATCAGTGATCCAGTTTACAAGTTTAAATTATAAGCAACTCTTAGAAAGTTAATAAATTTATGGAAACGTTGCCAAGAATTCATCTTAATTTTTTTCTTCTGGTCGAACCTCACGAATTTTAGTAATATTACATTTTATATTTACGATTTTCAGAAGTAGTACCAAAAAATGTAATAAATTCATAAAGAAATAAAACAATATATAAGTAGCAAAAATATACTGCTTGTATAAAGGAATGCAATATAATGTATCGAATACATCAAATAAATGGTGAGTATTGAGTGTGATTCTTTTCTTCCCGAATTTGATTAGGTTACTGGTTTTGCTATTTTCACTTTAATTAAAACATTAAAATTTCAATAAAAATGAAATGAACTTTTTCTATAACCATTTTTTTGTAGTGCGATCTGCTGATTTAGATCGTGATTTTATTTGAGAGTTTATTACGAGTTTTTTTTTATCTAGAAGACAGAAATGCAAATAAACTAGTTTTTGAGGGGGCTAAACGTATTTCAGTAAGGAATAAAATTTTATATATATTTTAAAAAGAGAATTGTATATGTGTAGAAAGTGAAAACGAATAAATAAATTTGAAGCTTATTTAGCTACTTTTATATATTTATTTCATAATTTATTTATTTACTTTATTAGTTATTAAAGTTAATCTGTTTTCTTTTTCTAAGCGAGAAAGATTCTAAAAACCTGAGGATAGCCATATAATGCTTATTACAAAAGAAAAAAATAAAATGCAACTCTAATGAGAAATTAGTTAAACATACAAATGAATTTAAAAAAAAAAATGAACTTGCATCTCTCACTAATCTTATAAATGCTACTCGAAGACTTAAATATCAGTGTCCTCATGATAAACTTGATCATACTATTTCAAATATTAATAGTATTTAAAATGGTATAAGTCCATCAGTTATAATAAATGGAGTTTCATTACCGAGTGACTTCTCCACTCCGGTTTCAATTAATTGTCCATAATTAAAATATTAATTTACTATTATTATGCTTATACCAGACGTAAATATCAATAAAAAAAAAGAATTTAAAAATAAAATCATCATTCACGACTTTTGTAAAACAAAGTATAAATCAATACGATACAAAAAAAAAAACAAAACATGAAATCAGTGTAAAAGAAGAAATTCTTAATAGTACTATTAATATAAATATATACAAGAACAATTTTCACTTTCTTAGTCTAAATCACATCCGCTGAATCTTCATTGCTCCAAGATAAATATTAATAGTATTTAAAATAGTATACGTCCATCAGTTATAATAACAGCTCCGAGATAAGCAGGAATTATTATTGTATTCCAAACATTTAACCCTTTGTTGCACTTTTGAGATCTGTGAAATTTTAGGAGCTAAACCTTAAGCTCCTCCTAAGGTACTATATACGACTATAACTTTAACAGATGACTAAGAAGATTCACATAAATTGCTAGAATTTTTACGAGATACGGTAATGATGAAAAGAAAAATTATTTCTGGTCAATCTTTTGCAACAGAGTTGAGCCCTATCAGGACTAATGGAAACGAAATCGTACCTTACAATAAACCTACGCAAATAAAGCAACTTCAGCCATGAAATACTTCTATTAGATATGATGATAGCTATGAAGTCAATATTTATTTCATATTGTGAAAGATATGAAAACAATATTTTTTTTTTATAATACTTGAATCTAGTAATTAATTCATAAGTATTACAACCAAGTAAGTATACCTTTACAATTCTGAAATATCAAGCATTATTTGAAATGCAAGTCGTTTGAGCTGTAAGCTCCTAGCGCTGACATGAGTTTTATTCCAGGTCTTGGATTTAAATGAAAATAAATAAATGTGATTTGTAAAATAATACGATCGGAATTGATATCAAGAGTGACAATAAAAACTTAGAGTGAAAACGGTCAGTGATCATATATGTATCACAAGTTTAAAAACCATTATTATTATTATTGAATTAATTGTAAGCGCTGTCCACATAATTCAGACTCTTGAACTAATATGTCTTCAGTGTATTGTGTTGCAGTTAATATTCAATTGTATAATTTCTATTTAAATTCACTCCAACATTTCATAATAATAAAACTAGTCATGCTCATCTGCTTCAGAATATACCTCTTAAATTAGGAATCTGCTCTACAATAGTCCCATAAAACTTTAAAAATAGTTGATTGAATTGTTCGTTTGTTTAACATAAATATCTGAAATATCAATTAAATTTAGGACGAATGTAACATCCTTAGTTTTGCAAAAGCTAATTTTAACTGTATTAGTTCAGGCGAAGAGAGAGTTTAGTTTAGAGAAGATGCTCTAAATAAGTTGAATAAAAAGAATTATTTTTAAGATATATAAACAATAACTTAGAAATAATTTTTTTTATTTTTCATTTAATTTATTTCTTTTCATTTTTACTCTTTTTTCAGGTGCAATTTTCTGTATAAATAGTTGAATGATTTTGGGATGTTTAATAAAATATAGAAAGATGTCTGATAATATTAATAAAGATTGGTTATTTTTCTAAAAAATTCCTATTCTTAAACCTCGACTATTTTATTTTAAAAGTTGCTGTAGGAATCAAAAAGGTTGAAATATATACTCATTCTTATTCATAGCATCCATTATTTTGTTTAACTTTTAACATTGAAAATGTTTTCTTCAACAAACTTTGACTTCACCGAAAAGAAAATTTATTTATTCATTTATTTTGTGGTTTTGTATGTGTTTTCTACATTAACTAGTTACTTTATTTTTGAGGGCTGGAAAAGCCAACATATTGACATTATTGTCCATATTTGGCTTCTAATTGCCTCAAAATACCAATATATTGATGGAAAAAAAAACAGCCGCCCTGTTTTTTCGAAAAATTTATTAGTTTATATGACTTTACTTAGTGTAATAATTAAGTAACACATCACCAAAAATAATTTCATGATATTGATACTAATTTAAAATTCCCACCTCACGTTTACTTCACTTATTTGCCACTGTACCTTTCTTATCCGTCTCTGTCGAGTATTTGGTGTGATGGTATCTTGTTTAATCACAATCTGCCCTGTGATATAACAGAGGTTACCTTCTTTATTAGTCCCTGGCCTATCTAGTGGCTTAAATTTGATTGAAGGATTTAAAAATGAGTACCGTTCATCTTGGAGCAGGTAATGAAATTAATTCATCTGAACTTCAGCGATCATATTTATTTTTTTTTAACCTTCTTATCTTCCACTTAATTTCTAATTTTACCGTCTTAATGATAATTTTCATTCAGGATGTTTTGGGTGGATGAAAAAGAATTTTTTTCTAAAATTTTATTTCATTTTCATACCTAAAATAAGTGCTAATAAATATTAGGGTAATTGGCATTAAGCATGTGGTGGAAGACTTAGATCCGATCTATACAATTTGGGTAAAATGTGCTTTGGATTTAAAACATTTTTCTTTTTTTTTTTAGAGTTATACAGAGTCTAACATGGCTGAAACACGTCTCAGCTACAAACCTGTTAATTTCCTTATTTGTTTCCCATTTTATTTCTATAAAGATAAACCAAAAGCGTATTGAAGGTAGTATGTTGGCGTAATGAAAACAAAAGATAGCAAAATGAATTCGATTAAATAAGGATGTGCTGAGATTGATAGATGATGTTAATGGAAAGGATGGGTGTTTGGCATGTTGGACCCTTTATAATTAATAATTACCTCTTCATTTTATTTTTTTTTCCAAAGGTTCGCAAGATGTTCCTTTGAAGAAGGGTAAACTTCGTCTATATAGCATGCGATTTTGTCCTTATGCTCAAAGAGTTCATCTCGTGTTATATGCAAAAAACATTGAGTAAGTATCAAATGAATTTTTTCCTTATATTTTTATTTACTAATTTAAAAATAATGGTTGAGTGCAATTGATCTTATTACAACTTGCATAAACGTATAAGATGACTTTTCATTTTTCAAGTTTATTTATTTATTATTGCTTAATTGAAAAGCCTTTATCTCTTTCATAAAGCTTGTTCATCTTATCTCATTGATATGATACGGTTATTGACTAATAAAAAATATTAAAAGGGCAGAGAGGTTAGTTTCTATAAATGACGGGAGGAACAAAAACATTTCAATTCTGAATTTTGAGAATTACAACACAAAATTAATCGTTATAGGTACCAATAGAAGCCTTTCTATAATCTTATTTATTTATATTTATTTTTTAACGGGATTATGCCCAGTTACAAGATACATAAAATAAAACAGTATAAAAACTAGAATGACTAAAAACTCGAAAAGAAAAGCCATGTAAAGTACTAACTCTCCCTTGGCTTTGTTTTTCACGATTCCATCGGAAGGATGCTGGTTTTAAAATGTGATATTTTTAACTTACTTTTTTGTTGTAGCTGTTACTAGGTGTGTCGACTGGACTGTCGACTAGGTCACCGCTAGCTCGATCGTCATAACTTTCTTTTTCTACACGGGGTTAGTAAGTATACAGGATCCTAGTCTTCAAAATTGCCAGAATTGTGACATCTGTGAACTTGAATCTTAGGGTTTTGCACTCCATAATTGCCTTCATGAATTGTAAGCCTTGGTTTTATATTATCCAGCGGAGCTTCTTATGAACAGTGAAATCTTCCAACACCTCTATTCTTTTCCATCCATTTTAGTCTTTCATGCAAATCTTTTGAACCTGTCCCCACTTTTTAATTAATTAATATATTTTTGATAGGACGTTCCATCCTAGCCCGTGTAATTTGCCTTAATCATTTTTTGTTTTTTCACACTCTTTTACTTAAAGGAAGTTTTGCGATAGTGTCAAATTTTCGAAATTGAGTTTTCATCATAATGTTTTTGAGAAAACACTTTTGTATGAACAAAATATCTCAAAAACGAAACATTGCAGGGAACTCAAACTTGGTATACCGCTTAGATCTACCACTTCAGTGGTAGCGCGCTGGACTCCCACGTGGAAGTCCTGGGTTCGATTCCAGCAGTGCTGGTCTTAGATTTTCTGTTCCTAGGAGCCGCTACACTGCTCGGTTATGGCCAGCATTATTTGTAACTAGAGAAAACTGCACGGAAGCTAGCAGTCCGCTGAGAACAATGGATTTTCAAGGCGCAGTGCAAGATTCTCTGTAAGAATCTTAGGCTACCACCGCATTTGACATCAAGGTTTCGGGCAAAATCCATCAACTGAAAATGCGATTTTATTGATTTTTTTTTGTTTTTCGCAATTTTCCCAAAGACGGCTTCACCAGTTTTCCTTAAACTTCATATACTATATACATACATATCACTTTTATTTGAAATATTTTCCAGGAATTTTTTTTTCTTTTTTGGGGGTTTGTGGGGAACAGTAGCGTTAGGCTTTCCTCTAAAGTAACACTTACTGCAATATATCGTTCTGCTACCCATGTAATAATGCTATACTTAGAAGCATTGCTAGAATTCCAGATTTGAAGAAAATTAGTTAACCGGAAATGCGATTTTACTGAATAGGTTTTTGATTTTTCTGGAATTTTCTCAAAAACAACTACTGTGATTTCCTTTAAACTTGGAATACTACCTGCACAGATATAAACATCTCTTTTATTTGTAACATTTTTCTGACAGTATTGCTTTTACGAGGTGTGTAAATTAAGTAATGAGACTGATTTTCTAGTGTTCGATCTGGCAACACTGGAGACGCGGCGCATGCGTGGTAGGGCAAGTAAACATCTGATACACGTCCAGTGCAAATTTGAAAATGCTAGAGTTGTTGCACTGTCCGTAGTGACTTTTTTTGTGAGCAAGGTTTTTTCAGTGCGTTTTAAAAATGAGTGACATCAATTACGAGCAACGTTGTGCTATCAGGTTTTGCTTCAGACTTGGGCACAGTGCAACGGAAACGTTTGAAAAACTGTGCCAGGCCTATGGAGACAATGTTTTGTCGAGAGCACAGGTTTTTAGGTGGTTTAAGTCGTTTGCAGAAGGAAGGGAATCAATTGAAGACGAGCCTCGCAGCGAAAGGCCTTCATCTTCAAGAACCGACGAAAATGTTGGCAGAATCCGCGATCTCGTGCGTTCAGATCGTCGTTTGACAGTCCGAATGATCGGCGAAGAGTTGAATTTGACTCACACAACCGTTCATCAAATTTTGACTAATGAATTGGGGATGAGAAAAATTTGTGCAAAAATGGTTCCGAAAAACCTTTCACATTAATGAGTATTTGGCCAGTAATAACATTCCTGTGGCTCCTCAGCCTCCTTATTCACCCGACTTGAGTCCATGTGACTTTTTTTTGTTCCCAAAATTGAAAAATCACCTCAAGGGACGTCATTTTGGAACATTGGAGAATATTCAAACAGCCGTAACCGACCAACTGAAGTCTATTCCAGTATCCGAGTTCCAGCACTGCTATGACGAATGGAAGAATCGTCTTCAGCGTTGTGTGGCTTCCCAAGGTAGTTACTTTGAAGGGGACAATGTTGAATTGTAATTTTATTTGAATAAAAAAAAGATAAAAAATCAGTCTCATTACTTAATTTACACACCTCGTAGGTGGGTCTGAGGAATTTGATCGTTAAATTTCAAATGTGGCGGACTCTATAGTGTAATCATGCCAACCAACCTTGCCTTGGTTGGTTGGCAAATGTCCCTCTTCCCCTGTATATATATGTTAGAACAAATGAGCAAAATTTGATATTTAAAGAAAATTTCTCGTTTTATATGTAATTATTAAGAGGAGAAAGTCATGTGAGTTTATCACCAATTTTTTTTTTTTAAGACGCGTCAACATGTATGGTCATTGGCACCTGGAACCTTTTTTGGTCGGCTGTCTCTGCCGGCCAGTGTTCTCTCATTACAGACAACACTTGAGCTGTAGAGACTCTTCGGGAAAACAAAATCTTAGGTTAGCACTGGGCTCAAACCCCTCGGACGTTTGTGTCGTACTTATAAACTCCAATTATTATGTTTCCTGAATATTATTACTTTTGTCTTATTATAATTATTACAGTTTATTAATAATAAAAATATCTGTCAAGGAACAGTGTATAAATATGAACTTTTAGGCTTTTGCGACCATTCTCATGTAAAACAGTTCCCGTCCCGAAAATTGTAAGTTTTTTGAATGAATAAATCTTTCGCTGCCTCTTCCCCAGATGGGTGTTCATAATAGAAAATTCTTCTCGATCGTTCTTATATGAAGGAAAAGAATTGTGAGATTTGGCCTCTTTTAAAAAATAAGAAAACTTAAATTCTTGCCAACGTTTCGACAAATATATTGTCTTTTTCAAGGCATAAAAAAAAACTATTAAATAATCTTCAAAACATAACAAACTTAAAAACGTATGTATAAATTTGGAAAATACAAAGTTGAGAACACCTCAACATCACAGAGAATAATCACTTATTCTGTGACGTTGAGGCGATCACTATTCTCTGTGATGTTGAGGTATTCTCAACTTTTTGTTTTCCAAATTTATACATAAGTTTTTAAATTTGTTATGTTTTAAAGATTATTTAATAATTTCTTCTTTTTTTTATGCCATGAAAAAGACAATATATTTGTCGAAACGTTGGCAAGAATTTAAGTTTTCTTATTTTTTAAAAGAGGCCAAATCTCCCAATCCTTTTCCTTCTTGGTGTTCATAATAAGATTTCATAATTTTTTTTAGTAAATGCCCCTCTAATTTTATTACTGTCAATCTTTCCGACTTCATAAATGTTATTTCCTACAATTTTTGATACCTTATATAGTTCTTGTATAGTCTCTATTTTTTGGTGTTAGTCTACTGTCTATTTTAAACTGAAAAACCATGTGTTTACTTTCTTGTTTATTTTTCTCACACATTTTCTCTTGGCAGTTGTAATTCCGGCAGTAGGTGTTTTAGTTCTTACAGCCTGTAATTTTTTTCATGACACTTTAAGTCCTTCCAGTTTTGCCTTGCTCTTAATCCGTGACCATGAACCATAAACTTGAAGTTCTCGAACAAATTATGGTATTATTTTTTTCAAGTTTATTACTATTTTGTTTATGGTTCTTTGGTTATGTAAGCATACCTATAAATCTTGTAAGTAAACTTAAATGTTTAATGAACAGTTCCTTAAGATATAGCTTACGGTTCCTAGGAAACATCTCCCCAGTCCTACTTGTATGTTAAGTTGACTTTTTCCAAACTTCCGCTGCCAGAACATTCTCGAAGCCCTTATTTTCTAATTCCCCAAGATCTCCAAACATATTCCAACTCCTCCAGTTCAAGGCATCTATTCTCTCCTTCATAACCATTCTCGTCCCTCTGACCTTTACATTACATCGCTAAGTCAGCAATTAATTTTCTCTAATCCGTGCAGTTTGCTCTAGAACTTCTCCTACCCGCCCGCCCTACATGCTTCTTCCCTTCCTGTCTTTAAATCTCGTCCTTTAATTTCACTTAAGTTGGAAACTGCCTAGTCGATAAGCCGACAATTACATACATCATATGAAACCTAACGACCAGCAACTACAACAATTTACTTCTATTTTGGTAATTATGAAGTATTGTGGGTCCGAAGTGGCTGACGCTTTCACTTCACCTAATTTATCAATACTTTATGAATTAGTGAATGTACGATATTGATGATGAGTTAAAAAAATTAAATTAATTAATTTGAGAAAGGAAACCTCCAATTAATTGACAGTTAAAAAAAACTCTTCGATAAATACCTGTTTCTAACAGATTTTGACCATTTTAAATTTATATCTAAGAATGTATTAAGCAATATATATTATTTAATTTACTATGCCATTTTTTTTTTATTCTAGTCATGATATTGTTTATATAAATCTAAAAAACAAACCTGAATGGTTCCTTGAGAAATTTCCAGCCGGCAAAGTTCCTGCTATACATGTTGAAGGAGAATATCTGTATGAAAGCCTTATTATATCTGATTATCTAGATGAAAAATATCCTCAAAAACCTCTTTATCCTAAAGGTCCTTTGAAAAAAGCAAAGGATAGAATAGTTATTGATACATTTGGCAAGAAGGTAAATCATTATTACCAATTTCCTAATTTACTGCTTTTATATTTATTTATTATTTTACTTATCTGACCATATATTTTAGGTAACTACACTTTTGTACAAGATATTTCTTAGTCCAAATGTGGATAATTCACAACTTTCACCTTTATTCGACGAAATGGATTATTTTGAAAAACAATTAGCCACTAGAGGAACACAGTTTTTTTCAGGTGGATATTTTTTTAGACTAACGCAGTTAAAAAGTAATTTCTGATTTAAATAAAGTAAATTCTTTCAGTTGGTCATTTTTTTTATATAATAGGGTAATATTCAGAAAAATGAATGTTTGATGATATTATGATTGATTATTTCTTGGATTCACTTAAGAATTTAAAAATAGAAAAAGCTTTAAAATAGAATGTACAATCCATAGGATATAATTATACGCATGTAATAGGTATATACATATAATATATATAGCATAATTATAGGCGTTATAATACATATAACATAATTACAGGCATATAATAGGTATATACATTATAACTAATAAATATCTTCACTTTTATTTAAAACATTTTCCCGGGGAAATTAATTTTGTTTTTCTTTGTCCAACCTTGAGGCAACTGTGCCATCCGGGTCCTGACTGCCCAATATAAGGTAGCCGTTCTGAAAGGGTTTTCAAGGGAAATTTCTTAAGTCCAATAAATCAGGACTTGCGTCGAGGTGTTCAGACGTCATTTCTTCTTGTCGGCAGAGAACTCACTGAGGCTCATCTACTACATCAATTCCTATAGATGTGACTGCGGGTAATCATGGCCTGTGGCATGGACTGAAGGTTGACATGTCCTCATGACTACATCTGAGGCCAGATAGGATTTTGTGCACTTTCTGAAACAACACACTTCAGCGTTTGCCAGCTGCGAGTTCTTTATGTACTCGGGCTTCATGTTCTGAGGGAACAGTAGTGTTAAGCTTTTCTTTGAAATACCACCTCAGTGCAATGTATGGAATTATCACCTACCTATATCATATTAATACCCATTGTTGTTATTATTATTATTATATTATTTGTCTGTGGGGAGGGACCAAACCCTAAAACTATCCAAAGCCCCACTGGGCCCATATAGCTACCCGAAGAAAAACAGCAACAAACCGGGTCTAATACAATTATTCAGATCCATATAAGATTCACTGCAGTCCGAATAAATCGGACAGTAACCTTAAGGGAAATAGCCTAAGCTCTTCCATAAACATCCTGTTCCGACCGAAGGTCCTGAACCTAATTTCCTCACAACCCAGGCAATCTGTCATAAGATGGGGTTTCTTCCTCTGAATCATAGACTCTACAAAATGGATCCGGCATGAGCCCCATTACGTAGAGATGTCTCCTTAAACCACAATGTCCAGTGAGGGATCCAACCAGATGCCTGAAAGAGCTCCGTAAAAGACACAGCAACGTCTGACTAATACCTCTGTCCAGACCTTCGATGGGCATTTTGGTCTGCCGACAACCAACTGAGCTCACACACAAGGATGAATGCTGTGAAGCTGTCCATAACTGGAAGCCTGACAGACATGTGCCAGAAGACACGCCAATAGCAGGCTCGGGACCAATGAAAGGGAGTGGGGCGCCTAATTTGGCAAACCTATCCACCTCCTCATTTCCAAAAAATTCCATGTGACCTGGCACATCCTTCAGAGAAGAAAGCTCTTCCAGTCTTTTAGAACATCTAACACCAACCTGGAAGTGGAGACACATGAACTCAGCGCCTTCAGCGCAGCTTGGATGTCTGAGCAGATACAAATATCTTTTTTTAGTGTTACGTACCCTCTCATCCAAGATACCACAAAGAATAGCATAAACCTCAGTCTGGAAGACTGTGGTCCATTCACCAAGAGATACTGCTAAATGATCGCTGGTCTCAAAATAGATCGCAGCTCCAGACCTTCAATCCATTCTGGAATCGTCCGTGTAACACCGGAAGTAATTATCAGGTATCACACCAGACGTTCCCAATCTTCCCTAGAAGGGGTATCCTGACACTGTAAGAATGCTCGAAAACAAAAGTCTTTCAACATTTTATCAGAAGGAAAACCTGTAACAGGAACCTTCGCTTCAGCGGTACATATACTAAATTATTACCCATTGATAGAATTGCAAATATGAAGAAAATCGGTATAGAATAGGTTTTTGAGATTTTGGAAGTTTCTCGGAACGGCTACAACGATTAGTAAAAATAAACTAAATATTTAGTAGTCAAATAATAACTAAATGTTTAGTAAAAATATTTGCGTAAGAAAGTAGTTTGTGTTTCACAGCATTTTTTTTTTTATTTCTATTTATTTGATCTGTTTATTTTTTATAATTGGATAATAGGTGACACACCTGGTATGATAGACTATATGATTTGGCCTTGGTGTGAACGTCTGGAGATGGTCAGGTTACTTGGCGGTGAACAGTTCAGAGTTCCTCGTGATCGCTTTCAAAGAATGGTAAGCCAAAAGAGGTTACATTCTTATGAACAAATTCATTTATTTTACAACATGTTTATGAATTTATTTAAAATCACACTCATGAAAAATAGAAATAATTTTTGTCTAAAAATTGAGGAAATTTTAGCCTTTTTTTATTTTAAATTTTTGTAAAAATTCTTTTCTTCACTTTGTTTATTAAAAATATAATTGAATGTTTTAGTGGGATTGGTCTAAGGCAATGCTTGAAGACGAAGCAGTTAAAAAACATTATGTTACACCCGAACAACATATTAAATATTTTCAGTCACATCGTACTGGTACTCCAGACTTTGATAACATACTTTGATCAGCTTTTAAAAATGTATATTACATCAAAGTATGCTTATTATTTTGGGATACGCATAATTAGTGCTCTATTATTAAAGTATGTATAGCAGGTATTTTATATAAGATCAATATTATGTGCTCATTTTATTTTTATTGAATTATTTTAATTGCATTTAAAAAAGTATTTAGAATCTTATAAAATTATACTTAGAATCTTAGAATTTTTTTTTTCTTTTCTTTAGTTATAAATTTTATTTCGAAGGATGCTATATTTTTGCAAAAAAAGATATTATAAAATATAATAAAAATATAAAATTTAACTAGAAAATATAAGAAGATAGTAAACATTATTTTTAGTTAAAGGAAAATATGAATCAGAAATTTGATAAACTGTATTTCAGAAGTGGTTTATTGTTCATGCTAATGTGGCCATTTTTACGACCTTTTTATATTTTAGCAGTCAAAAATTGCTGAGTTCAATTCGGTTTTTTTTTTTTGCTATAAACTTATAACCTAATTTTCAGTTTATTATTTGTCTTCCTATTACGATTGTAAAAGTGCCATTGCTAACGTTAACTGTGTCTTCTTGTGGATATATCATTCTTTTCTTCTTTGTTTTACATTATTTTATAAGAGCATTTGTAGATTAATAATCTACATTTTTATTTTTGAATTGTAATGGTTTTTGCTAAATTTATATATTTTTTTTGAAAAATAAAATCTGTTTACTGATTATGGAGTTAATTCATTATTTTTTAATTAATTTCAGAGTTAGTTTACGGGGGTAGAATAAAAAAGAATGGTAGTGAAATAAGAAATTTGTTCCTTTGTTTACATTTAGTGAAATTCTGGTAATTTAAAAAAAATGTGTAATTAGTTTTTCAATACAGGTATTTATTATTAATCTTATAACAAAATTACAAAACTGCTACAATCTTTAAAAATGCATTAATTACTTGTCCATTTAAACATCGAAAAAACCATTAATTCTTTGAAATCCTGGTAAATATATAATGGTATACATTATTGGAATATAGAATGAATATATTACTTGCTAATGTATTCACAGAATAACTGAAGAAAATGTTAGTTCGCATGAAATTATACATCAATAAATTCTACCTTTTATCAGCAGGTCTCAATGATAAGAAATGTCCAGTTTCCTCACTAGCATCAGAGATATTGTTCCGTGGGGAACCCAGACTTGCACAGAGCATATTCAGTTTATACACTCAATGCATAAACTAAATTTGCTTTGTGCAAGTCTGTGTTATCACAGTGATTTGATAAAACATCCAGATAATGGGGGAAAGCCCGAAAAAAAAAGTAGGCTATCACAGACAATTTTTCACTAGTGTTTATAGTGTACCTCTACTTTTATTTCTATTATCAGTCGGCCATTTGAGGGTGAAAGAAATGAGAACAAAAATTTAAACGGGTATCTGTCATGTGGCAGTTGGAACTTTTCTTTTTTTTTATTAGCACTAAATTATAATAGATATATATTCGAAGAACATCATTTAATTAGAAATATTTTCATTTCTTTACTCCATTTTTTGCCAGAGAAGGAATAAAATAATAATGAACTAGGCTTTAAAGTTATTTTTTTTTCTTTACAACCCAGATATTGACACCCTAATTTTTACTGAATGTAAAAATCTTCAGATGTATTGTTTATATTATCTATCACCCTTTATTAAAAGATTATAAATAATATCTTCTATACTTTAAGTTGTCTCTCTTCGGATCTAATTTTTCATTTTGAAAATACAATTAGTGGCTAGGACGTTCGAGGGCTGCCATACAATTTGTATCAATTGTTCCTTCCGACCATTTCGGGGACCCCATTGAACATACTGGATATGTAGACGTATTGTTTTAAAAGGACAGTCAATTTCCCACTCTGCTAATTGTAGTAATATGGGATGGGTAGGACCTCGAATGCTCTAGTAATGTTTGTTCTAGAAGCCATTACACTTAATGAATATTATCTTCTATTAACAATGAAGCATGTAAATAATCAATAGATTGTATCAAACGTTTGAGATCTACAAATTTTGGTTCGTCTTCTGGTTTAATTAAATAAATCTAAAGTAGTATATCATCCTAGAAATAAATTCATTCTATATATATAATACAAAATAAAATTTTTATTTTTTCTAAGTATATAATATTGTTAAAGTGACTTATTAAAGTTCGTCTTCCTTATTATTTTAAGTATTTTCGTAAAGAAAAATTAAAAAATTTATTTGGTTATTTTTTAAAAATATGTTAAATGGTATATGGATTGGCTTTAGATATTTGTTGTCCAACAAAAA
Organism: Triatoma infestans; assembly: GCA_011037195.1. Taxonomy (NCBI): domain Eukaryota; kingdom Metazoa; phylum Arthropoda; class Insecta; order Hemiptera; family Reduviidae; genus Triatoma; species Triatoma infestans. The sequence goes on from JAAEAF010000353.1 coordinate 36,664, forward strand.
CGCATATATTTTTTGTTTGAACATTATTTTATAACTAGTCAACCATTTGTACTTGAATGGTAGGTATTAAGTTTCGTCTTGTTTTCAAGTTTTGTTTGTAAAGATGTATTTTTTCATTTATATTTTCTCTCTAAAATAGGATATATTTTTCATAATACATATAAAATAAGAAAAATAAACATCACAAATTTTGTTTATTATAAAATAAAATTTATTTTTTTTGTTTTTTTAATAAGTACATATTTTTAAATAAATTATATAAAATATATTTCTTTTGAAAATAGTTGTTAATTTTTATCTATATTTACAGTTTTGTTATTATTTAAAATACTGGTAATAAGGATTGATTGGACACTTATACCAATAAATGTAAATATACCAATCACATCTTCCTTCTTTTTTTCTTTAATTTAAAAAAAAACATTTATTAATAAATATTTGGGAACTATATACAAATATATACAAATCATTTATACAAAAAGGAAATCACATTTTTTGATTGTTTAGATTCTGGAATCTTCAGTCTCATTATTTTCTTCAGATTTTATTTCTACATATTTATATTTCATTGCAATTAAGATAAATAATATCATCACTATAGTCATCATACCAGCAAATAAGAAAAATTCGTAGGCCTGTAAAAATTAAAAGTAATCTTAATTTTTAAGAGAATAATGTTTTCAAGAAACAATATAATATGTTATTACTTTTATTTTTCAAATTTTAGATTTCGGCATACTGCTTGTGAAAGCGTAGAATGACTATGAATTACGGGCTATTTAGAGTATTTTTGCTTTTGGCAAAATCTAATTTAAAAAAAGTCGAAAAAGAGGCAAAGTTCTCAATATAAATAATATAGTATATCCAAATAATGTGTTCACCGAAACTATAGGCCCACATTGTCTCCGAAGGGAAGGTATTACGATCAGTAACATGCTGGAATATCACACGGAAGGCCCAGGTTCGAGTCCAGTGCTACCATCAGATGTTTTCTTCCTAAGAGCCTCTAGACTCATTATCGATAACGAGATACCCTGTTCGAAGACCGATAGTGCATTGAGAAGGCTCAAAAGAAGAAGAAACGATAAATTCTCTCCACGAACTTAATATCTTTTGGAGGTGGGGGAATGCACTGCGATCTTACGATCTATTATGCTATGCGCCATGGGTGCCGATAGGTGCTATGCCAGACTGGCTGTCCATAGCATCCAGATGTCTCAGGCGAACACAGTCTACAACACCTCTATCAGGTTAAGATCCCTGAGGAATCCTAATAACCTGACGGGCTCTACTGAGGGTATATTCCTCTCCTTCTCCTGCTAATACCCAGGTTCTTAAATCTTCTCTCGGTGGCAGCCTCGCAGTCAGTTAGGAAATGTAAGGGACTTTCCTCCATCTCCCCAGAGAAACTGCATGTGCTTTCACTTTCCAATCTAGCTTCGTCAAGTATCCTCTGAGTCGACAATGCCCCTTGAGGAAACCCATAAGAACACGGAGTTGGTTATAATTTAGCAGGCAGATCTTGGCTTGGTGAGACCTCTTTACCTCCTCCTCCTCCTCCCTAAATTCTTCCAAGAGAAACTGGTCACTGACCCCACAAAAAGGTTCAGTCCTAGAAGCAGAGATGCAGCACCTATCTTTGCCAGAGTGTCTGCCATCTCATTCCCTTCAATGCCAACATGCCCTGGTGCCTACCAAAGAGAGACTTTATTCCTCTTGCCTTGGTCATTAAGTTTACCTAGGCATTCCCAACCATTTTAGAGCTATTACATAAGGCTAATGCTCTAATGGCTGCTTGCCTATCGGAAAGAATTACAATCTCCTATTCCTATATTCCCTATCGAGACTGAACGCATCTTCCAATAGCTATATCTCCGCCTGGAAGATGCTGGGAAATTTACTCATGCCCAACCACCCCCCGCTCTAGTCCTCCACTCGAGGGTCTTGATAGCCTTACGCTGACAATGAATGAAAATTCGAAACCGGTCAGAAACAACAAAAATTAGCATTTTATGACGGATAAAACCCCAGATGTTATCCAGCAGTGTGGACCTATTTACATTTTCAACAATAACAGAAAAATCAATTAAATTACCTGATTTTCAAATATTTTCAGTCCGGCCACAATTAAGACAATAATATTTCCTAGAGAGTCAGTGAGTAACCAAATTGAAGATATCACAGATTTCATACTCTCAGGACTCTAAAAATCAATTTATAAAGTCATATAACGTAATCATTAATTTATATCCAGATTACCTTAAATGAAATTTATTTCAAACCTGGGTGAACGAAAATTCTATGCCCGTAATAGAAAACATAATTTCTGCAAATGTTATAACGAAATATTGCGGTAGTTGCCACATGAGATTCACAGTGTTTGGTTTCGTTATTGTAAATATCTTTCCATCCTGGAGGCAAAAAAGGAGAGAAAAATATTAAATTTCAGTCTTGAATTAGCTTGGTATAAATTAGGATATATAAATACCTGGTCTTTGTCTGTAATAAGATAGGTATAGAAGCCTCCTGGAAGAAGCTCAATTGTTTTATTCCTCACCTTCCCATTTACGACTACGTTATATCTGGAATAAATACATTTTTTTTAAAGGCATTAGGTTTGTTTAAACAAAACTTCTTAAATTGTAAAGCAGTAAATATTTCTAAAATTTATTATATACTAAAACGCACTTATAAGTGAATTCAGAGTCCAGTTTTTCTGGCAAGTGGTTCATTGTTAAGTTATCAAAATAATTACATAAAAGATTGTTTTTTTTTCTCTACATAATTTGTCTTAAAAGTTCACTAGACATTTGCATTTCTGTGGTACCGTATTATCAAACTTTTCATTTTCTTTTACTCCTAAAAAGAAGTATTGCACTTCGTGCCAGATTTCGAAATTTGAGTTTTCACCGGAAATACATGTTTTTGGGGTCTTCTGAATACGAAAATTTTTTTTTACCGAATGGTCTGTTGTGTTTATGTATCTATTAATAGAATACCTCAAGAACGAAAAGTCGAAGGAAGCTCAAACTTGGTATTCCGTTTATGCACTGCCACCATATTAGACACGAAGATTTCGGGAAAAATCCAACAACCGGAATGCAATTTTACTGAATGTTTGTTTTAGTTTTTCGTGATTTCTCAGAAACAACTCCAACGATTTTGTTTAAACTTTATATCTACATACATAAATACACTTTTATTTGAAATATTTATCCCGGAAAAATTGTTTTTTGGGGGGTGGTAAGCGTTATGCTTTCCTTTAAAGTACCTTTTCAGCTTAATATATGGTTTTACTATTGACATAATATTTTTACTCATTAAAAACATATATAGAATCCCAAATTTGAAGAAAATCGATTTACCAGAAGTGCTATATTACAGAATAGGATTTTGAATTTGGGGGGGGGGGGATTTTCTCGAAAACGGTTTCAACGATTTTCTTTTAAACTCATGAAACATTTTTCCGAAAAAATTGATTGTAGTGTTATTGGGTAGGTCTGTCGGTTAGTCTAAAATTAAATTTACACAAACTTTCTAGTTTTGACACAGAGCGCTCCATATAAGGCCGCTCAGGTATGCAATTAAAATCGCAACCACCATTTTTATGGCCAGCCCAACTAAACATTATGATGTTACAATTTTAAAGAAAATTTCTTGATTTAGAAAATTGTATTAATTAGAGTAAGAGAAAGTTGTGTGAGTGTGCCGCACTAGATTTTTTTGTAGGAGTGTTCATTTAGATAACTGAAACAGCAGTATATTTTGCATTGCATAAACTTGTAATTAGGGATTTGCTTCTATCCTTTTAAACGGATAAGAAGTTGTTAAAATTCTTATAAACAAATAAATCCTATTTTTTTCCAGTTTTCAGAACTAAAAAATCTAGTGCTAAAATCGGTAATAACTTTTTAAAGAGAATTTAAGAAATGTAATGCGTTATTTTGGAAATTAGGAAATAAAATATGTAAAGCAATGAAATTTGATTAACTAAGTTGAACGAATCGTGTAATTTGCTACTTTCTGTTAGTTTTACATTTCATAGCATTTTTTTACATAAACGCTTTACAAATATGTCTGATTATAATCTTTTAACACAAGTATAGAGCCTAGTGATTCTGAAAAATGGTAATATAGTGAAATAATTTTATTCCAATCCGGCAGATTTATCCTGCTGTTATGCAAGACATATAATAAACTAGTTTTTTTTTTTTTTTAATTTAAGGTGCGTCAACATCTATGGTCATTAACGCCCGGAGACTTCTCAGTGCACTGCCGGCCTCCGGATAGTGTTCTCTCGTTACAGACAACACTGTCCATCACTGGACCATGAGCTGTAGAGGCTTCTTGGAAGAAAAAATCTAATGGTAGCACAGCTGGCCTCGAACCCGGGAGACTAGTTCCCTTCCCGAAACTAGTTTGTTATTTCTAAGCTTATTAGATCCTTATCAAAAGTAATTATACTGTATGATGTTAGTTTTTGGCTGAAATTTATTAAGAGTGAAATACATTATTAAGTACGTGGTACACAAAAGACACTTACATTCCTCTTTCTTTTATTTCCGTGACCAAGGACTGATGGTTGTTAACTTGGATTGTTGGATTTGTTGGCCCTTTAAGTTGCACCTCTAGGCTCTCCTTTAGTGAATACAGTATTCTGCAAATTAATTTTGATGATAAATATAATTAAAACAAAAAAAAAGAAGAAGAAGAAAATGACGAATACTTACTTCAACTTAGGAAAGCCTTGACTGGATTTTTGTACTTCGGCAGATCCTGTTACATTTAGTGTTTGTAAAGATAATGGACTAGTGAACATGTATGATGAGATCTGGAAAGAAAACTATATTTTTTAGTGTCTATAAAGTGGAAGGAAGTAATATACTCAAATAAACATTGATGAAGTTTATTCCTATTTATGCAAGGTTCATGCAAGGCATGCAAGGCTCAAGATCAAAATTTTTTATGGCAAAATATTTATGAAAAATAAAGAATAATAACCTGATGATTTCTTATTTCTAATATTCCTTTAAATGTAGAAGAATTGCCACAAGATTTATCAAGAAATGCATCTATATTTAACATTTTCTTATCAGTCACTGGTAAATGCAAAAATTCAATAGTTTCAAATGCAGATAATGTATGATTAATCTGAGCATCAGGCAATTCTAAATGAATTGGACAATTGAATGTATTGTACAAACGCAATTGTGCTTCTCCTGCATCAGGTACAATAGCTTTATCTTTCTACAAAAAGAGTGAAATTTATTTTAATAGGTTTAATTTTAAGATAAAATTATTTTATTAAACTTTGATTTCCAAAATTAATAATAGGAAAAAAATTGATAAATAAAAGATGAATGTCCATTTTTAAATTATAATTCAATTTTTTCAGTTCGATAGTTACCCCTATTTGAAGCTCTAAAAATCCAGAAATTAGAAAGGCAAGTGCCGCTAATATTCCTCCCCAACTCAGTTTCTGCAGTGGTGTCCTTATCACACGTATTTTATATAGTAAAGGATAAATGATACTTTCAAAAATTGGAATAAATATTAAGCACAACACTGGATTGATAGTCTGCATTTGATCTGGCTGTATTGTAAACCAACCGTTTACACTTCCATCCATATTATTTGCTTGAAACGTCCATTTTGAGCCCTTTTCAAAAATAATGTTTAATTACCATGAAATATATATATATATATAATGTATATATATTAAATATTACTTATTTCCATACAAAATAGTTTTACCTGTTGTTCATATAGTGCCCAAAATATTATTGTTGGGGTAAATAAAAATATAATTCTCATCAATATTTTAGTATCTTCAATTAATTTCAAACTGTACTTTGGTGCAGCATAATCCAACCAATGATCTTTCTTTTCTTTTTTTTGTAACTGCACTTTACGCACTATAGCATGCTGCGTTGTAAAACAAATTATTTAATTTACATATTATAATTATATCATTAAGTTTCAAATTTTCAAAAATTATTTATAATATTTTTAAAAGATATTGGAGTTTTTATAATAAGATAACATTACTTACTCCAACGCATTTTGCAACATCCATTGCAATGTTTCCATTAGGTTTTTTGATTTTATATAATGACTTTCCACAAATAAATATAACTGCAACAAAATTTTTTAGATTTTTATTTATAGTTTCACATAGAATGCAGTAATGCAATTGATGCCATTAAATAAGTTAAGTTAAAAGTTAAGAGTCAGTATCAATTCCTCATAAAGCATTGGACCAGATTTTAAATTTTTAATCATGTTTGATTTTAAACTTGTTACAGCAATACTAATATCCTCCTTCATAATCTTGATGTTGGGAAAACATATTATTTTGTAAAATACTGATTTTTACATGAAGAAGAGATAATAAGATTAAAAAAATTTTTACTTTGCTTCATAATCCATCACAAAGCGAATTTTACTCGAATGAAAACATCTCATATTTTCAACAGTTATAAACTAACTACTTCTAATTGCATATTACATATTAAAATAATAATATCTTTGTAAATAGTACAGAAAGATCTCCTTACCAACTGACAGGCACATTAACACCGCTGGAATTCCAAATGCCAATGGATAGCAATTGTCTTGGCCAAAACATTTTACTTCTTCTCTTAAAATAGGAGTCAAAAAACAGGAAAGTACACTTCCAGCATTAATTGAAAAATAAAACACTGAAAAGAAACGTTGAAGTTGCAGTTCTTGTTGAGGTAAAACAAATTGATCACCACCAAAAGAAGAAACGCACGGTTTAATGCCGCCAGTGCCCGAAGCTATTAAAAATAAGCCAATTAAACTGAGTGCCCTGTAATTTAAATAAATATACTTTAGTACCTTTAGTTGAAATGTTACAGTCTTTTCAAATAAATTAAATCAATAAATTTATGAATATTATGATTTGATTTTCTAGCGAGACTAGGTTTTTATATTTTTAGAAAATAATAGGTGTACAAGATTTTAATTCAATTTCTTTTTTTTACTTTCTCTTACTCCTATAGTAGGTTGAATTATTGCGATCATGATAGATTTTTGAAATTGAGTTTTCACCAGAAATGTGTATGTTTTGATGTCCCCTGAGTCCAAAAAAGTTTTTTTTAGAAAAAAGGTGTTTATGTGTGTGAACAGAATATTTAAAAAACCGGAAGTCGCAGGAAGCTTAACTTGGTATTCCGTTTAAATACTACCACCGCATCCAGACACGAAGATTTCGGGGAGGAAATCCATCAACCAAAAGTGTGACTTTACTGAATGTTTTTTTTTTTTTCAGTTTTATGTGATTTTCTCAAATACGGTTCCAACGATTTTTTTAAAACTTGTTTTATGAACAACAAACCATATAATTTGCCACAACTTTAATATGAATACATTTCTTCGAAAAAATTTATTTAAGGAAACTTTTGGGAGGTTGGGTGTGAGGTTAGGTTTTCCTCTAAAGTACTATTTCGGTTTATTACAAAATTCTATCTTCTAGATAATATTAATTAAAATTATCGAAATAATATTAATTTATTATCGAAATACAGAGTTTGAAGAAAATCGATTAACCGTAAGTACCTTTCTACTGAACAGTTTATTATTATTTTTTTTTTCAGTTTTAGCGGTTTTCTCCATGAAAACACCAACGAATTTCAATCTATTTAAAGAAGTTTTGATGGGACGAAATATTATAATGTCTTCAAAAAAGTCATTTTATTAAGTTTAAATTCTCGCATTAATATAAAATTGAAGACAAACATTTATTAAACTATAAGTTTGAAGAAAATTTGTCAATTACAATTTTGTGAACTGCAGTAAGAGAAAGTCATGTGAGTGTTTCAAATCAGATTTTTTTTTTTTTTTTTTTAATTTTGATGCCTTTTTTTAAAATCCTAAAGTTTAAAAATATAAGATACCAGGAGAGAGGTGAAATCAAATATATATAACTCCTAGAAGAAATTAGTATTTAAAAAAAAATGTAGATTAAAAATATTACTTACGCATGAGGGATATTTAAAACGGTAATTGAACTGACGGATAAAACTATATTTCCAAATGCATAAAATAATGATACATACAAGATAGTCCTGCAAATAACAAGGATAAAATAAAATGTGCAAAGAAATAAAAACAAAAATTGCTGGAATAATTAATATAAATAATCTTACTTATATTTTCCAAGCCATGAATCTGCTGCAATACCTCCAACAAGTGGTGTAAAATAACATAACATAACAAATGTATGATATATTATGGTAGAGGTAGTTTCAGTATATTTAAGTGCTTGTGTCAAATACAAAGACAGAATAGCTGTAAACAGTAAGGGTACATTCAGTTAAAAAATTAAGTTCAAAAATGAATAATAAAAGATTATATATATTGATCTTACTTCGCATCCCATAATAGGAAAACCTTTCACAAAATTCATTTCCAATTATGAAAAAAACAGATTTTGGATACTTTATTTTCTAAAACAAATAAAAAAATTATTGAAGTATTAAAAGATGTTGCACCCCGACAAAATTTAATTAAAAACAAAAAAAAAACTCTAATGATTGATAGCATAAAAAAATACTTTAATTTGATTACCTCTTCTGGATATTTAGGTGGCTTGTCTTGATATGATGACATAACCATCGTTTCACCTTAAAAAGAAATAAAGACCACTTTTAGTTAACAACAGGAAATTTATCTAAAAAACATCTTTATTTTTTTTAAGCAATATTGATAATTATTTGCGATGAAAGTAGTATTGTAAGAATTAAATAAAACTAAAAATTTCATAAGAACTGAAAGATACAATTTTGTAATGAAATTCTTATGAATGGCTAGAAAATGCTTTGAATTATCTTGAATTTTTTTCGGAATAAATTATTAATTTCAGTTAGAAATATATAAACATTGAAAGGAGGTAAAATGATGTATCGGAGTTTTTAAATATTAAAGAGAAGGCAAAAATAATTCTTAAAATACATTTTTATGACAAAAATGTTTACTGCCTTTAAAATAAATCGCATGAAACGAATATATATATATATAGTAAGGGTACTAATAAAACTGCTTTTAAATTTTATTTATATTTTTGAATAATATACGAATTTCTTTTTTAGAAGTTGTTCATCCACAAGTTATCACTGCAAACTCAAAGGGTTTCAAATAGATAGATAGCCTACTGATCGCCATCGCTTTTTTTGTGAATATCAGTAAATAATATCTTTAGTGTAATGTTCAGTGCATTCAGTCATAAAATATGTTTGTATCAAATAATCACCAAGAAGCATCCATTCTATTTTGAACTATTTTTGTTTTTCTCAGTAGCTTACAATAAATTTAGAAGCATTTTCCTGTTTACATAAGATCCTTAGGTCCAGATATTGAAGGCTGCATAAAAGAAAGATTCGTTTGCTATGCAAAAGACTTCTTGCCATTCTTTGACAATTCCTCAGAGTATACAAATGTATGGTATATTGAAATTAAGTTTAATAGAGCTGTATGAAATCTTGTCATACCCTCTACATTGGTTCGAAATTAAATTTCTATGTACTTAAAATACTTAAAGGTTTTTTTTTAAATTAATTTAATGAAAAAAACATTTCAATTCTATACTATAAAAACATCTTTAGGTGTTTTTTATTTCTTTTTTTTTTTTAGGGAGAATTCCTTGGTAATGCAATAGTTATATCAAGGATTAAGGTATTTTAGATAAAATGATTGATTGTTTAACTTCAAGCATTTTTATCTCAGCCACGTTCACAATGAATTAAATTATAAATCAGGAAATTTTTAAATCTGTTTAAACTAAAGAAAAATTAATGTTATTACCATAATTTCCCCTTCTCTTTATTTGTATACTGTTTGATTTCTTTATCAAAACAATTATGATATTGAAATATGTATGTTTCATTTTTGGTTGGAAAACATATCTCTTACAATTTTGTTTCTGTGCTTCAACAGCTAGGTTAATAGACTAAGCTAAGCGACGCTTAGATAAATAATGGAAATTAAGACGAATTTGACTGGACAGAACTAAAGGCTAAGGAACAAAATGACGAAAGATTCAAAAACTCACTACTTACTACTTTTAGTAGAATTTACATAAATTCTAAATAGATACGATCGAGTTACTCAGTTTTTACTGGGGTGCTGAGTTGCGGAAGTTGGATTGCCAACGACTGCGTGGCGTAGAGGAAAAAATATATATATATATATAAATAAATTATATAAATAGTAAACATGATTTTCCACGATATTAGCTAAACATAAAAATAGTTATTACACATATTGTTAATATATTTCTGTTAATAAAAAAATCTGATATAAATTTCAGATTCCCTCTCTTTTATTGTAATTATTGCAGTTCTAAATGACTAATTTTCTTGAAGCTTCCGAATTTCAAAAATATTTAGTTTTCTTTAATATTGTCCAGCCTGAAGCAACTTAGTTCTGTACTACTCACTTCATCACCGAGTTCCTTTCCCCATGAGATGGAATCGTAAAACGATTGGTTAGTAAGCAAGTAACTTCTATCGTATATATTTATTTAGAATTTATCTAAATTCTACTTTTATGAATAGTTCGTTATTTTGATCCATAGCCTTCAGTTCTGATGATTGATGCTTTTATTATATCCTTATCTTTCAAGAGTTTAGAAATAGTTTAATGCCAGCGGAAAATCACTTGCTTTTTTTTTTACCAATTTTTATATTCTAATTTTTATTTTCAAATAAAGAACGATTACTTTTCTTTGATTTTTGGCGCTTCTGCTAGGTGAAGTAACTCTCTTCCTTTTTGACAACTGCTTTATTAAATAAATAATTCATACCCATATAAACAATATTATAAAACGCAGTGTCAACGAAAAGTAAGACACACTTGTGTGGTTAGTGGATCAGATAACCCGTAGCTTGTCCCGACACAAGAGGACTAATAAGCATTCTCTAAATATTTAAACGTATGAGAATATGTGTATATATATATATTATATAATAAACAAAATTGGCGACCCGCACCATTTGCAATAGAAGACGTATACGATATAATATAGGTATGGCCAAAAATAAAATTTTCCGTTAAAAAAAGAAGTCGTAAGTTTGTATGTAAAGTTCGGGTAGTCTTGAAATAGGTAGATAGTTGAAATAAGCAGTATTATCTAGGTGTATAAATGAGGCTGGGTAGCATTATGTCCCCAGCTTCTTCAAAATAATTTTAATAAAATTGGAAAAAACAAAATCAAAAAGATATTATGGTAAACACGTTTTAAACGTTTTTCTTTAATTTAAATTAGAAAAGCTGTAAGTTATTTTAAAACGTTCAGAAATCTATTTAAATGTGGAATAATTGAGGATGAAGGAAAAGAAAGATGATAAACATAATTGAAGGCAAAAAAAAAACCAATACTAACCAATTGATAGTATTGATATGTAATTTACGTACAAGGAATAAGGAATAGATTGATGCTTTTCATGGCCTAACCATTTGGTGTGATTCCAATCGCTAGTATACTAAATTCTTTGTTCTAAATTATCAGTTGCATACTAAGTAGGTATGTACCCAGATTAGTAGCTATATCAAGAGTGGTCTTTGTTTTTATTTCGGTGACAGAACCATGTATTGTACATTGTACTGAAGTAACATGGGAAAACTTAATCTATGGCTATCCACTAAGATTTCTAATACGTCACATTCCTATAACAGAAATCAGCTGATCGACTGTAAGATCGTTACTTCTGACAAAATAAATTTTACAATTATTCTTAAATTCTATGAAATGGTTATTTTTTTAATTTGCATTATATACAATACAATGTTAAATAAATTATGGTTCCTATAACGTGATGTAACTAAAAAAAAACTGCCTATAAATAGGGTACTGTTGTACTGTTAATAGGAACAAAAACACACACACACCATTTTCTAAAAAACACTTTTTTGGATTCAGGTGACCTCAAAACGTGTATTTCCGAGGAAAACTCAATTTCGAAAATATGACACGATCGCAAAAAGTTAGAGAAAGTAGAAATTGTAATAAAATACTTATAGGCATTATCTAGCATTTCCTTTTAAAATTTCTACAGCACATTACGAAATAAGTTTAACTCCGGGAAATTAATACTCATATAATTAAATAAACAATAAATTGAATTAAAAAAAAAAAACGCATTTAGAAACATTATTTTAAATGTCATGGCTGATTAATAAAAACAAATAAACAAACTAATAAAAAAAATTATCTTCATATTAAAAATTCTTTGACTTTGTGCCCTCCCCCCTAAGTTATACTGTGCAGTTTCCACAGCCCAGTCACATTGACATTCAAAGCGAAAGTGCTGAACACAAAAACATTTTCTAGCAATCTATGTTCATCTGACAAAAAAAAAGCCGCTTTCGTTTTGTTTTGTCGGGCAGTTCGAAGAAACATTTTTTGTTATTCTTTCGTAACATGAAGTTCTTTAAAATTTGATGAATATCAGGATGTGTCTGTCCGCATTTCTGGATAATATCTGAAATTTTATCCATATTATTTTTGTTCCTGACCGGTATTGGGATACTCAGAATAAGGCTATCAAAATCGTCGTCAGAGTATTCAAAAAATATTCATGAACAGAGTTAAATGAGAATCCGAAACTAGTCACGAATAACTATAATAAGACGGATAAAAATCCTACGAGATTATTTGAAATTGTTTTACATTTTTTTTTTTTCTTTATAAGGAAAACGGATTACTTTTTTGTGAAAAAGGAAGTCTTAATATACTTTTTCCACTGAAACATTCTTATCACCAATGATAATATGATATTTTATTTCAATAGATATACTTTACAATTTTAATAATACATTCATTTCAAAGGTTTTATTTACCATTTTATAGTATAATATAATTATGTTTTTGTTTATATTAACACTTGAATATATCTCTTATTAAATTATTCTCAATCACTTATTGAATTTCGCGATGTACATTTTATTCCCTAATTTATTTCAAACTTTTTACTTTCTCTTATTCCTAATAACTAGACTAACCTTCCTAGTAACTAGAATAACCTTCCTAGTAACCTTGTAATCGTGGCAAATTTTCGATATCGAGTTTTCATTGGAAAAATCCGTTTTTATGTTCTCTGAGTCCAAAAAAGTGTTTTTTTTTGTTTTTGTTTTTTTTTTAAATGGTCTGTGTTTATGTGAACAGCATAGCTCAAAAAACGAAAAGTCGTAGTAAGTTCAAACTTGATATCACTTTTTGGGTATCATCATAGGATCCGACAATAGGTCATCTGTCAAAATTTCACAACCGGAAGTACCATTTTACTGAATGGTATTTTCACATTCTTGTGATTTTTCTAAAAAAAAAAAAATGGCTCCGACGATTTTCTTCAAAATTAATATATCAATTACACATATAGAAATCTACAACTTTTATTTAAAACATTTCTCTGG
>JAAEAF010000353.1:50928-125653 GCA_011037195.1 Triatoma infestans
CCGAGGAGAACCTGCGTTGAGCCCCAAGGGGCAAGGTCATACGCATTTGCTCGGACAGTCAGGTCGCACCGAAAGCTCTAGAGGCTTACAGAACTACCTCATCCCTAGTGAAAGAATGTCGAGAAGCATTGTCGAGACTCTCCAGGCAGAACAAGGTACAGCTGCTATGGGTGCCTGGACATGCAGGGATTGAGGGTAATGGAGACAGCTGATCAACTGGCCAGGAACGGGGCTAACACTCCGTTCATTGGCCCAGAGCCGGTCCTGGGAATAACTGGCGGAGCAATTCGTTCAGCGATTAGAGAATGGTGTCGCAGTAAGCATGAAGAGCTCTGGAGGAGGAGCCCGGGTGTTATACACAGTAAAAGGATGATGCCAGGACTGTGAAAACGAAGAACCCAAATGACTCTTAGTCTGAGTAGGAGCCAGATTTCTCTGCTGACGGGAGTATTTATGGATCGTGGTAGGTTCAGGAAACATCTGTACAAGGTAGGACTCATTCGAGCGAAACCCTTGTGCAGATTATGTCAGGAAGAGGAGGAAACGGCCTCCCACCTGTTGTTCGATTGTGTTGCAATAATCAAATTGAGGTATGAAACCTATGGTACGTTGCGCCCTGAGGAGATAGTAGCTCAAAATGACCTGGTGGTGAAGGCCCTCAAACTTCTTAAGGAGGGAAAGTTTGTCTACTAGGAACTATCGGGTGTGGCACAATAAGCCTCTGTTGGCTGCAGTGCCGGGGTATAGCCCACCCAAGGTTGGTAATAATAATAATAATAATAACAACTGTTTATTCACTGTCATTAAATCTAAATATTGGGAAATATGTAGGCAATAAATATTGGCAAGTGTTCGGCAAAATAAAATTAATTTTATATTAAATGCGTTGAAAAAATGTAATAATTATAAATAATATAAAAATTATACATTATTAAACTAAAGTGTAATTATTTCCAGTCTTTTGATTCGAATTAAAAAGTTTATATATTAAGTTGCATAATTCTAAATCCTTAAAAATGTATTTGTATCAAAATATTTAAGATATTTTGAAATAGTCAGACATGTAAGTTGTGGCCCGCGTAAATTTTATGTCAAAAAGTGACCTGAAGCTTATTTGAGTTTGACACCCCTGTTTAATAGGAAACGTGTACACGGTAGTTTTCTCAGAACCCTCCTCCAAAATATATTTTCTTCGCGCTATGTTTCCAATAAAAGTGCCAAAAAAAAGAAAGAAAAGTATTTCGTGTCTTTTAAATGTTTTGTGAAGTTTAAAGAAAACCATTTTCGAGTTTAGGGGGAATTTATTGAAGGCATTTCGAGAAAAATCGCCAAGAAGTTTAAGGGAAGTTATTAGAGTAATTTTCGAGAAAAATCGCGAAGAAGTTTAAGAGATGTTATTGGGGAATAATTTTCAAGCTAAATCGCGGAAAGTTTCAGAAAAATTGTTGGAGACATTTTCTAGAAAAATCGCGAAGAAGTTTAAGGGATGTTATTGGGGAATAATTTTCGAGCTAAATCGCGGAAAGTTTCAGAAAAATTGTTGGAGACATTTTCAAAGAAAAATCGTGAAGAAGTTTCATAAAAGTTATTGGAGTAATTTTCGAGTAAAATTGCGAAAAAGTTTAAGAGAAGTTGTTGGAGCCTTTTCGATATAAATCGCCAAAAAGGAAAACAATCGTCAGTAAAATCTTATTTAGTTGATGTATTTTGATAGAATTCGGTCAAATGGGTGGCGTTACCTGACGAAATATGAATTGAGCTTCCTTCGAACTTCCGTTTTTGAGATATTTTGTACATACATACATACATACACACACACACACACACACACACACATATATATATATATATACACACATGTGTGTGTATGTGTGTGTGTGTGTGTGTGTGAAAATTCGCAGTTTCTTTTATTTAATACAATAAAATATTATTTTTTATAAATAAGAAATTTTAATAAAAAACGGAAATGAATGAATTTAATAGTGAACATTATATTTATTAATTACCCTTTTGGTTGGTGGATTTTAATTCCTTTTCAGACGGCATTTTTAAGGGAGATGTGTCTTCAACAACGGAATAATTTCTACTGTTCAAAATTTGGTTTCGTCTGTCCCAGCTCACTTGAGTGCTTGCAGATAAGATCCGAGTTAGGGGGTTATCTCCCGGTGTTTATTTTTTTTTTTTTGTATTGTTTCGTATTTTAATCTTCGATTTTTTGAAGTGGTTGTTGAATTTATATAATTTCTTTATTGGTATGTTATGTCAATATTACTTTCAAATTTTTCACTGAATTTTATGCATTTAATTAAAATTGTTATACTGTTGATATTTACTTAATTTTTTTTTTTTAGTTTATTTAGAATTGAATTTTATTTATTTAAAAAATGTAATACTTGAACCAAAGCAAAAAACATTTTACTATACCAAGGTTATTTTATTTTACTGTACTTTCTATGGCTGTAATGCCCGTAAGAGGAAGTATTGCGTCCGAGTCAAACTGCCGAAGTTGAGTATACAATTGAAAAAATTCGTTTAAAGACTTCTTGAATGAAAAGAACCTGATCTGAAACACTCACAAGTAAGTTCTTACTTGTAGAGTTGTAGATAGAAGAGGAAACCATCCATTTTATGACAGATTGTCTGGGTGTGA
Organism: Triatoma infestans; assembly: GCA_011037195.1. Taxonomy (NCBI): domain Eukaryota; kingdom Metazoa; phylum Arthropoda; class Insecta; order Hemiptera; family Reduviidae; genus Triatoma; species Triatoma infestans. The sequence continues at coordinate 53,579 of JAAEAF010000353.1, forward strand.
GGAGATTAGATGCAGGACCTTTGGTCAGAGCAGGATGTCTGTGGAAGAGCTTAGGCTATTTTGCCCTTAACGTTATTGTCCGATTTGTTCGGATTGCGGTGAATCTTAGATGGATATTCATTGTAGACCCGGTTTGTTGTTGCTATTCTTAGGGTAGCTATATGGGCCCAGTGAGGTGAAATGTGTATATCTTTGGGCGAATTAATAAATGTAAATTGTATCGAAATATATTCTTGTTATATATTTTATGATTGTAAAGTAAGGAATTTTACCGATGTACATATTTATAAATTTGGGTTTTTTGAAGGTTGGAAGGCACCAAAGAAACAGTTAGTTGAGTCAGAGATACCTGGCCTACCCCTATCACTACATTTATTTAGGACAAAGGGTATTTCCCTCTTCTCACTTTCTCCGGAGTGGAGGTAGAATATATAAGGTGGACCCTTTTAGGGAAGGGGGTCAGTTCAAAATTTATACTATAAAAAGAGTGAAGTCTGTCATTAGAAAAAGTCATGTTACATTAGTGAGTGGTGGAAGTGCCCCAAGAAACCCAACCTTCTTCAAGTCAGAACATATGTAAGTTTTAAAAAAAGCAGTTTCTCCTAAATGACAAGATCTCTTATGTTGTTGTATCCTCAATATATTGTATTTATTAATTTTTTACATATACTTTTTATTTTAATTATATATTTTTTGAATCTATATATTTAATTGTTTTTCATTATCACCAACTTCTGTATAAACACAGACCTCACGAGATCCCTTTAGAGAAGATTTAAAATATGAATTATAATAATTAATTATTAATTAACATATTTAAGTTATCCCTCCTCAATACCAATCATATTACAGAGGCTTTGGATAGCGTAGGGTTTGATCCCTCCCCATAGACAAATTCTTACTCTAAATACAATTTAATCAGGAAATTTTCTTTAAAATTATGTTACAGTGTTTAGACGGTCTGCCCCTCCCCCAAAAGTGGTGGTGCTATGGGAATTTGACTTGAATACCTGAGTGACCTTAGTTGGACCGTTCTATGTCAAAACCAAGAAAGATTGGGCAAATTTAAATTTAAAGTAACTGACAGACCCACAAATTACCCTCTGATAAAAATTTTGTTAGTAAAATGTTTCAAATAAAAATGATTCGTTTCTATCTATGCAGCAAGAATTCCAAGTTTAGTGAAAATCGTTGTAACCGTTTTCGAGCAAAGTTCAAAAAACTCAAAATACCTATTCTTTAAAATCGCATTTCTGGTAAACCTATTTTCTAAACCTAATTTGGAAGACTAAATCAGTGCTTTTAATGTGTATTAATGTTATGTAAGTAGTAAAATCATATATTTAATAAAGTGGTATTTTGGAGGAAAGCATAACGCTACTAATCCCCCAGGAACCAACAAAAAAATCAATTTTTGGGGGAAACAAATGTTTCAAATAAAAGTGTTAGGTATTTATGGGATTAGATAGTACACAAAGTTTAAACAAAATTAAAGTCATTTTTGAGGGAATCATGAAAAGAAATAAAATAAAACCATTCAGTGAAGTGCCATTTTCGGTTGATGGATTTTGCCCAAAAATCTTCGTGTCTAATGCGGCGGTAGTATCTAAACGGAATATCAAGTTTGAACTTCCTACGACTTGTCTTTTTTGAAATATTCTATTACATACAAAACACATACACGCAGAGACCACTCGCTAAAACATTTTTCGTATTCAGGGGACCCCAAAACATGTATTTCCGGTGAAAACTCAATTTTGATAATCTGGCACTCGGTCGCAATATTTTTTCTTACTAGGAGCAATATGTCGATAGTTCCGCAATGCTGGATAATATCTGGTATTTTATCCCATGTAGCATGCATATTTCTTTTATTCCTGACCGGTTTCGGATTTTCATACATCGTCAAAGCAAATTTATTTAAGTTCGTGTAAAGAGTTCAATTCAACACAATGTTTCCGTTACACTCGACCAACTAACAAGGTGTCCAACCAACCAACAAGTGTTGAGTGTGATAGAAACATTGCGTTGAAGTGAACTCACTACAAGAACTTAATAAATTTGCTCTGACGATGGATGAAAATCCGAAACCTTGTCAGGAATAAGAGGATTATGCATGCTAAGACGGATAAAATACTAGAGATTATAATTTTTACTATTATTATTATTATTATTACCAACCTCGGGATGGCTATATCCAGGCACTGCAGCCAACAGAAAGCTTATTGTGCCATCCCCGATAGTTCCTAGTTGACAAACCCTCCCTCCTTAAGAAGTTTGAGGGCCTTCACCGCCAGGTCATTTTGATGTACTATCTCCTGAGGTGGCAACATACAAAAGGTTTCATACTTCAATTTAATTATTGCAATGCAATCAAACCACTGGTGGGAGGCCGTTTCCTCCTCTTCCTGACATAATTTGCACAAGGGTTCCGCTCGAATGAGCCCTACCTTTACAGATGTTTCCTAAACCTACCATGACCCGTAAATAGTCCCGTCACCAGAGAAATCTGGCTCCTACTCAGATTAAGAGTCATTTGGGTCCTTCGTTTACACAGTCCTGGCATCGTCCTTTTACTATGTATGACACCCGGGCTCCCCCTCGAGAGCTCTTCATGTTACTGCGACATCACTCTCTAATCGCTGCACGAATGGCTCCGCCAGTTATCCCCAGGACCGGCTTTGGAACAATGAACGGAGTGTTAGCCTCGTTCCTGGCCAGTTGATCAGCTGTCTCATTACCCTCAATCCCTGCATGTCCAGGCACCCATAGCAACTGTACCTTGTTGTGCCTGGAGAGCCTCACCAATGCCTCACAACATTCTTTCAGTAGGGATGAGATAGTTTTGCAAGTCTCTAGGGCTTTCAGTGCGGCCTGGCTGTCCGAGCAAATGCGTAATTCCTACTAAATATTGATTAAATGTACACTGGGTGCACCAGAATGTATCATGTACTAATTTCTATCAGTACGATAAAAAATATTTCTGAATCCGGCAACAATGAATCTTTATGAGTAAAACTAAACGCCAACTTCCCCGGAGCATATTACTTCTACACCGATGGATGTAGATACTGATCTATACCATTTCTAGTCCGATTTCTTGTCCACTAGAAGGAGTGGAATGCTCGGTGTTCAACCCGCAAACCGAACAAAGTATGTTATACAGGTTAAATCGTAATGCCTCATTTTTGCAGCCAAACTAATTGCCATAAACAAAATGCGCAAATCTTATTTTTACGATAGATGCACAAACAATGGTCATTCCTTCCGACAGCAAAAGTATGTTTACCAAATTAAGAAAACCCCGGGGGGCATAATGCTGACTTCATTGTCCTCGAAACTGTTTATCCCCTTAAGAGAGCGGATCTTAACGGAAAAATTGTACGGTTGGCAATGAAATTGCAGACTCCAAAGCGAAGCAGGCCATAAAACTAGAGGATTACAATTTTGAAAAGTTATTACCCTCAGATAAAAGGAATTACTCAAAACGTAAGTATTACAGAAAATGGTCCATTGAATATGAGAAATCAAAATGCTTCCAAGGTAAATTTTACACTTCCCCAGAGCCGACAATACTAAAAGAACCTTGTTGATTAACCTACCAGAAAGTAGGTAAAGTTTCTTTACAACCATAACCAGACTGCGTTTCAACCATAACTTTTCTCCTCATCATCTGTCTCGATAGCAATCTCAATCAACCCAGTCTGCTCATGTCCCGCGGAATCAATCATCAACGCCAACCACTTCTGATTCTCGAATATGATAATCACCAAGAGGATAGAGATAAATGCAAAATGTACACTTCCTGCCAATCTGCATACTATCCTCACCACCGACTATATTTGGCTATTTTCAATTTTATAAATAAAAACAAAATCACACTATGAAATTAAAAAGCAAATAGTATAAGTAGAACAATGTGTAGTTCTACATCAACAACAAACGCCTTACCACCAGCTGCAGCTAAAACGCCAATGAAATCTGCAAGAAACCTGGGCAGAGAATCTGGCTAATCTGCACAGACAGCAAGCCAAGGAGAAGAAGAAGAAGAAGAAAAAATATTAAAGTTTTAAGAAATCGTCATTTTATATATAACTGTGTAAGCAGGAGTAAGAGAAAGTCGTGTGAGTGTTTCACACTAGATAATTTTTAGAAATCACTATATTTGCTATATTTTTCTGTTTTTAAGTTAATGGTTAATTATTTATCAATATATTGATAATTTATTGTGAGGATAAAAATGTCAAACGCATCAGAACATTTACACACCACTGTTACAACCTACATGACAAAGTGTTATCTTTTATCAGCTAGGGAGTTACGAGGATTATAACTGCATGTAAACATAGGGGAAAAAAACAATTCATTTTATGGCATGATAATGATTTCTAGATCAAAATATTTAAAATATTGTTTGTCTAAAATTTTAGGCGAGAAGAATAATAGAAAAGAATTTAGGACTTGTAAATATTAAGGAACTGAGATGTGGAATCGAGGAATCGAGGCATGGAAAATGATCATGTAATGGGAACCGAACTCATGGAATCCGAAGAGCGGAGAAGTATACATTAAATGAATCAAAAGTTAGTTACTCCCTATCTTGGCTAGGCTAGGAAGGGAGAGTTCGATTCATATAAGTAGAGCGACAGCTTAGGACAGTTCAGGGCAGTTTACGACCATTTTAACAACAGTGCAACTAGTCAGCAACTTATCTACTACCTTTATATTACAGCCAGTCTGTCTCTTTATTATTCTCTCGCTACCTAACTTTTATATTTTACTGCAAAAGTTCTTGCAGTTTGTTTATTTCTCTAAAAATCTCTCTAATTCTCTCTCATATTAACGATGTTTCTTTATATATCAACGATATTTCTTTATCTATCAAGCATTGCAAGCATAGATAGATAATTTTATTGCCTTCAAATCATTTGTACATATAAATGCATACAAGGCTCGTCACAATAAATATTACATAATATATAAAAAAAAGTACATAAAATTGGAAATAACTGTCAACAATTATTATATTAGCAAACACACTCTATATATAGATTATAAGCCGCCAATCTAATATTATAATAAAAACTGAGAATGGGAAAAATTGTGGAAATAATTTTATATTATTACAGTTATTGTTTTGTCTTTTATAATTTAGTTAACAATTCATCTAGTGAGTATATACATTTACTTAATAAATAGTCTTTCAGTTTCTTTTTAAAAATCTTTTAAATTTAAAAGTTCACCAATAGATGACGGAATCATTTTAAACATTTTTATACCCATGGAGATATAGAAATTATGAATTGTAGTATACCTTGTAAATGGTGGACAAACTAAACCTTTACTTTTTGTTTCGTTGGGGCTAATACTTTTAGTGACAAAATAATCATCTTTGTTTTTAAACACCAACACTGCCAATTTATAGATATATAAAGATGGAAGAGTAAGCATATTTAACTTTTTAAAATGATCCTTACAACTTTCCTTCCGTCTTTAGTCTATAGTCTATATGCAGATGATTTACAGATATACTTTAATTGCCCATTGTCTGAATTAGAACAGGGTATAGGCCCAAGTCAATTCCGATGTTAATTCAATTAATGAATGGGCGAAACAAAATTGTATTGAGTTTAATGTTTCTAAAACCGAAGCCATGATTATTGGAAGTGCCCATCATCTGTCAACAATATTGACTTGAATTCTATTTTAAAAATTACAATAGATCAGGCTTCTATTCCTTACGTAGATTCTATTAAATGTTTGAGTGTCAACATTACTAACACTTTATCATGGAATAATCGTGTTGGTGAGATTTCTAACAAAATTTCTAAAACTTTGTCAGCCAGCTAAGGTACAATAGAAACATTCTGCCTAAGAAAACAGTTGATTACTACACATATATTTCCGCATATAGATTACTGTTCGCTAGTGTACAATGATTTAACAGCTGAATTGAACATAAAATTACAAAGATCAATGAATTCTTGTGTTCGTTTTATTTTTTAAATGTAAGAAGATACCAGTATTAATTACTGTACAGATAATATACAGGTTTCTTGGTACCAAGAAGATATGACGCACAACCACCTTTCCACTTGCTCAGGACTGGACGACATGCGCCACCGACGATTCTTATTTTCTACTTAGCAAACTTTATAGGACTGCTAAAACCAGTCTTATGGCCTAAAAGGCCCTAGAATCAGGCGTAGGAAAAAAAAATGTGGTGTGAAACACTCACACAACTTTCTCTTATTCCAGTACTCAAAATTATAATTGACAAATTTTATAGTTTGTGTACCAAATTAATGGAATTCGTCGAAAACTGAAAAAAAAAAAAACTTCAGTAAAAGCGCACTTCCGGTTTACTAATTTTCTTGAAACTCGGAATTTTGGCTATCTATTTATTTCTAATTAATTCTGTATGGATTAATCAACTATGATAGTACTTTAGAGAAAAACATAACCCCTTCCCTCCCTGAAAAGTGCCCTTAAAAGAATTTTTACCAAAGAAATGTTTCAAATCAAAGTTGTAGCTCTTTAAATGTGCAGTAAATATTCGAAGTTTGAAGAAAATCGTCAGGGCCATTTTTGAGTAAATCTCGAAAAAAGTGAAAAAAAAAATATTTAGTAAAGTGGTAAAGTAAACGCAATTCCCGGTCATTCTCGGAATTTTTTTCAAACTCGGAATTTCAACAATTCTATATGACATTATTCATATGACAGTAATGTCTAATAAACTGAAATAGCAGTTAAGATGAAAACGTAACCCCACCCCACCCCCAAGAAGTGCCCTTAAATGAATTTTCCCAGAGATGTTTCAAATAAAAGTTGTAGCTCTTTGTATGTGTAGTTGATATACCTAGTTTAAACAAAATCGTCCGAGCCATTTTTGAGGAAATCGCAAAAAAGTAATAAAAAAAAAAAAACTAGTAAAGTGGTTACTTCCGGTTGAGGAACATTAACAGATAACGTACTGTCAGATCCCATGGTGATACCTAAACGGAATATTAAGTTACAATTATCTACGGTTTTTCGTTTTTGAGCTATGCTGTTCATATACATACGCGCAGACACAGACTATTTGCTAAAAACCCACTTTTTTGGACTCAGGGGACCTCAAAACAGGTTATTTTCGGTGAAAACTGTATATCGAAAATTTGACACGATTACAGTACTTCCTCTTACTAAGAGTAAGAGAAAGTAAAAATATACAGACTTAACATATTTGAAGGAATATCTCTTCCAGGATCAATTTTCTAGAAGCAAAACAAGAAATAAAAATCCTCAGGATATATGCGTCTAGAAAAGTTTTGCTTTTTTAAGTTAAATATGAAAATAAAATAAGAAATTTTTGAATTTTTCATATTATTTTCAGAATGGTTTGGGTATGTTTTAATAAAATATCCCAAAAATTGAAATATCGCTAGAAATTTCAAAGTTGATATTCTGTTTAGATATTACTATCGCATGCGATATAAAGGTTTCCGGGCACAAATCCTTCAACAGGAAGTGCAGGGCTTTATTGAATGTTTCTCCTTCCTCCTCCTAAGTTTTTCGTGATTTTCTTCAAAAAGGTTTCAATGATTATCTTTAAACTTCATATACTTAATACTACTTAATACTATCTACGTAATAAACACCTATCACTGTTATTTAATATTTTTCCGGAAAAATTGATTTCCGGGTGGGGGGAGGAACAGTAGCGTTAAATTTTCCTCTAAAGTACCACTGCAGTAGAATGTTTGGTATATAATATTTGCAAAAGCATTGAAAAAATCCAAATTTGAAGGAAATCGGTTAACCGGAAGTGAGGTTTTACAAATTAAGTTTATGAGAATTTTTTTGAATTTTCTCGACAATGACTATAACGATTTCCATTGAAATTGGAATAATAATTACACAGATTAAAAACTATCACTTTTATTAGTAACATATTTTCTTTGAAAAAAATTATTTTAATTAATTCTACAGTATTTGTTGCGTTAAATTGTTAAATGTTATTATTATTGGTGCTTTCTTCTGGACTACAGTCTGGTTAAGTTAATGAGAAAATTTATAAAGTTTAAAGAAATTTGTCATTTTTAATATAATTGTATTAACAGCATTAAGAGAAAGTCGTGTGAATATTTCACACCAGATTATTACTTTCTCTTATTCCTAGTAGGCGGAAGTATTGTAATCGTGTCAAATTTTCGATATTGAGTTTTCACCGGAAATATCCGTTTTGAGGTCCCCGGAGTCCAAAAAAGTGGTTTTTAGCAAATGGTCTGTGTGTATGACCAGCATAGTTCAAAAACGAAAAACCGTAGAAACGTGATATTCCGTTTAGGTATCACATGGGCATTACGCATCAAACGGTTGGTCATCTGTCAAAATTCCTCAACCGGAAATACCACTTTACTTGTTTTTTTGTTGTTTTTTTTTACTTTTTTGCAATTTTTTCAAAAATGGCTAAGAAGATTTTCTTTAAAACTTGTTATATCAACTACACATACAAAATGCTACAACTTTTATTTGAAACTTTTCTCTGGAAAAATTCATTTAAGGGCACTTTTGGGGGGAGTGGGTGGGGCTAGGTTTTTCATCTAAAGTGCTATCATAGTTTGAATTATACAATTCTATCATCCAAACAAAATTAATTACAAATAAATAAATAGATGGGTAAAATTTCAAGTTTTTAGAAAATTAGTAAACCGGAAGTTTTGCTTTTTCTGAACAGTTTTTTTCAGTTTTCGACGAATTTTCATTAAATTTGGTACACAAAATATAAAATTTTGTGAACTGGAGTAAATGCTGTGTGAGTGTTTCACACCAATTTTCCTCAAATATAGAAAACTTTACTGAAAAAAGAGATAAAAAACAGAGATGCAGTAGAGATGAAAAACTACTCACTTATTCAGGATTCCCCTACTACCTCACAATGTAGAGAGGACTTGCTAAAGAGTGCCACTTCTCTCTATCTGCCACAATCGCATGAGGGTTGCCTAACTAGATGCTTGAAAGTTATCGCTTAGTTATCGATCAATGTCATGCGTCTCCTTCCTCATGGTATTTCCCCATTGCTTCAAATGTTTTTTCATAGGCTTTCTTACATTTTTCAAATCTTGATAGATGTTCAAAACCAACTAGATTGGATCTTTTTAATATGCAATATTAAGGGGGTTCGCAATTCAGATTACTTCCTTTCTGATTGTTTGTTTCTCTCGCGATCCCTTCTTATTTTACCTTCCTCTGCCTAAGATACATTATCTCTGAGGCTTGTATATGGTTTATGCTGGTTTTATGTGAGAGACCGAAACTCTCATCCATATGCAGATGTATTTTATACTGTACGATAAACCCGCACCTTTGTTTTTTTTTTTTTAACAACTCTTTGTTGTTTAGGAAATTTTTTTAATTATACCCTTGTTACAACCTTCAGGTTGGCAGCAAAAATCTTCCTGAATTCAGATCATCCTTAATTCTTCCGTCATCGCTTATAATAAAAACCCATGTATTGTAAACACCAACTTGCTCTAGTGGACTTTGTTTATCTTTATATTATGTATCTGCTATTGATTGCGAAGAATAAAAAGCGATTGAAAGTATGTCAAATATCTGATAAAGATACTCTGTTGACGCGGATGCTGCATTCCGTATTATGGAACCGCTACGTGAGCATTCCTACTAAGCACAATATATATGTCTCCTTAGTAGAAAGCATACTTCTGCATGGTTCGGCGGAGGCTTGGACTCTTATCAGCGAGGTTACACAGTACCCTAAATGCTTCGGGAATAGGGATTTGGAGGAGGTATTTAAGAAAAACTATTCTCGATCGAACGCCAAACGCCACCATCAGAGAGATAGCCGTAGCAAAAAAGACAATCCTCGAAAAAATTGATGAGAAGGTTGATGCGGTTTGTGAACATGTCTTGAGAATGGAAAATTCGCGCCCTCCTAAATAAGTATTTTGGTAGCAACCTTCCGGTAGAGAGAGGCGAGGGTGCTGGTGAGATAGCACAAAAATCTAGTTACACTTTTTTCCATAAGTCGTATTATAACAATCGTTTAATTTAACAAGTTAGTAGATTTTCCATGGATTATAATTAAACCATGGAATTATAGTAAAGTAAAATGATGTCTGCTTTTTCAGACGGGCTTTACGTCCAATTATGTGGACGGAGGCTGATAGTAAACATGCTTTACTATTCTAATATTATCCATATTATGAAGAAATTCGGTGATGATCGCTCAAGAAAGAAACATTCAATTATGCCAACGCTTCGACAGAGTTTCCTATCTTTATCAAGGCTTAATCTAAAAAAACAATACAATGAGGAACCACAATGCATTAATAATACTGTAAAATGTGGAATAATAAAAACCAAAACAAACAAACAAAGAAAATGTTAAAGAAATAACATTGAAGATATATCATTTCTAATATATTCTTTTTTTTCCTGTTAGTTTCTTTTGCTAGTTACTTTTGTTTTCGAAAAATCAAATTTATGATTTTTGTCCTTAAAATGTTTCGTCAGTGCAGTAATGTTTGGCTTTGACATTTTTATTTCTGCAGTAGAAACTTTGGCATAATTAAATGTTTCTTTCTTGACCGATCCTCACCAAATTTCTTCATAACACAATTCATCAACGGCTAACAAATACTTTAGGCAATCATAAGCCAAAAATTGCACATTTGAAATAGCAGCTATTCATTTAGGACTATAATTAAACAAATATAAAAATTATTTTTATTAAATCAGAAAATTAAAAAACACAGATAATGTTATTTATATTTTTTCCTCAATAAAAAACAGATAGCGTAGTTTTTATTACACAGATTAATTAATTAATTAAAAGATTTATAATATTTATCAATTACAAGGAAAAGCTGTTAAGAAATGAATCTAATAATAATAATGGGTGTAGTCTTTTTTGAACTTCAGACTAATTTTTTTAAATTTTTAGTTGTTTAATTTAAGGCACGTCAAGATGCATGGTCACGTGGGATGCCGGCCTTCAGACAGAATTCTCTCCTTATAGACAACATTGTCCACCACCGGGCAGTGAGTTGTAGAGGCTCCTGGGAAGAGGCAAACTAAGGGCAGCACTACTGGATTCGAACCCGTGGGAGACCAGCGCGCTACCACTGAGCTAATCCCTTCGCTTTCATATTTATTATTCATTTATATTTAACTTTAGTTAATACTTATATTTAGTTTAGTTTATTTACCTTTAATTTATAATTAACTGGGAATTGCTAGAAATAAAAGAATTATATTACTACAATTTAAAAAAGAAATAAAATCCAAAATAAAGCAACTAAATGAAATTATTTCAAACAATATTAAAGAAAATGAAAGAATATGGAGAAAATGGACAGTAACACAAAAATACAAATATTTGTTTGGGAAGTAAGAAAGAACGTGAGATGCAATTTATCGAATTTACGACTTTTCTCAAGCATAGTAACAGCTACCCTTCTTATGCAACTGAAATTTGGGCTCTTTGCTATTTCGATAAATTAAAAGTTTTTTTTTAACACAGTTTATAAAAATTTGTAGTATCTCCTTCAAAATACTCCTAAACATTTCCTTAGGGTAGAATTTGGGATAACTCGTTGAGTATGTCGGTATTCAAAAGGAAAATAGGAAGGATTATAACTAGGTATCACAACTAAATCTTATGTTCGTCAAGTGTGAATGACGTTTGGGAGAGATAAAAAAATATCTTGCGCTGAACTGAGGACATTGGCCTGCGAATAGCATTTCATGTGAATTAAGGTTTTATTTATTTATTTATTTATTTATTTATTTATTTATCCTGTACAGCAATAACAGTCACTTAGACCATAAAAATTGAAGTCAAATACAAGGAAAAAAGTATATATTCACAAGAGAATAAAACAAAAAAAAATTACCACAAGATTATACATAAATACCAATAAATAAACTGCACACAAACATTAGGAGATGCAAAGATTTTTAATATAACTTTTATTAATATAAATTAAATCCTTTTCAGTGGGAATTAAGTTATTCCAGCTTCTGCAGCAACGAGTGATTTGATCTCTGTTGGCTGAATGTTTAGATGCTGAGATTGGTAGTGCAAATGTTGGAGTCCGTCTCAGTCTAACGGGAGGCACATAAAAAGGAAGGCTTGCTAATAATTCAGGGCAGTCTATATCTCCATTAAACAGTTTGAATATAGTTTTTGAATATAGTTATACAGTTTTGGTTCTAGTTTCAGACATGTTAGCAATTTGGGTTTAGTAGAAAGTTCTCTCCAACTAAATATTCCAATTCAAAAAGTTGTAGTAATTTTGCAAATGCGCCTAAGTGGGATTGAACAATCGTAGAACTTCCTCTTACGGCCGTAAGAGAAATTGAAATTAAGGGAATGTATTCTTTAATGTAGCATTTCTTCAGTTATTTTGATCACTGTGCCTAACGTAAGAGAAGCGATTGCCATCATGTCAGATTTTTATTTCATGACCGTTTTTTTTATGAAAAACGTCTGATCCCATAAATTTTTAATTTATTATTGTCTGTAACCAAAGAACACTGGAACCGGCAGTGCATTGAGAAGGCTCTTGGCACTAATATCATAGATGTGACGCGCCTTAAACTAAGAAAAAACTTAGATAACACTCTGTACAATTTTTTCAACGAAAATATAAAATTCAAATCAATTCTTGATCTTTGACAAAAATAAATCCAATTTTATAGAAAATTCAATAATCATTCTAAACTTTTTTTTTCTTTTATTTAGAATATTAAATCTACATGTAAAAAATAAGATGTGATTGGCGTGAATGGAAGATTATCCATCGATAACCACCATTAGTTGCCCAGGTGGTCGCGGTGCTAACGACCCTTGAATCGTCTCGTAGGATTTGCTGGGAGTGAAGTTGAAGAGAGAATATGAACAAGAGGATTAGAATAGAGGGAAAATTTACTGTGGAAATTGAGTTGCTTGGATTTTGCTAGAGTATGTGGTATGGACAAATGGAATGCTGTGGTCAGTACGCATAGTTTTATTGGAGACGTAATAAGGCGCATCGACGATGCGACTTAGGATCTTGGATTGGAGGGTTTAGATTCTGTTAATATTCTTTGTTTTGCAGTCCCATAAAGTTCTAGTCCGTAATTCCAAATTTGTGCGAGCAATGAGATATAATTGAATATGTGGATAGATCCGCAATGCTGGATAACATCTGTTATTTTATCCGTCGTAGCATGCATATTTATTTTCTTCCTGACCGGTTTCGTACTTTCATCCATTGTCTGAGTAAATTCAGCAAGTTTCTTGTAGAGACTTCACTTCAACGTAATGTTTCTGTTACTTGTTACTCAAACACACAATCAACAAGTGTGAGTAACAAGTAACGGAAACATTACGTTGAAGTGAACTCTACACGAATTTGGTGAATTTGCTCTGACGATCGATGAAAGTCCGAAACCGGTCAGGAAGAAAATAAATATGTATGCTACGACGGATAAAATACCAAATGCGATTTAAAATCGTCTTTTTTTTTGGTAGCGTCAATTTGGAGCGTTTGTCAAGCGTTTGTAAGTAACCTGTAACGTTGGTTAAAGCACGTCTGTTTGAGCCTATATGCGGGTTCCAAGACAGTCGTTTCTCTAAATAAAGTCCAAGGTAACGAACATGGTCGGCAACTGGTATTAGGTTATGGTACAAGTAAGACTGGATAGATGACTTTTTAGTTCAAGGTGAATACTATAATTTAGATTTATTTAATTGATTTCTATTTTCTATTTCGTTAGCCAGCATTCTAATAACTGGAGATAATGCTGGAGGAAACGTTTGGAAACTACGGGATCATTATGGGATGAAAATATTGCTGCATCATCGGCTTAAGTAAAGATGGTTGTGTTGGAATATCAGCAGTATAAATTGTAAAGGATAAGTGCCAGAATGCTGCATTGTGGCAATCCAGCGAGAATAGAGTAATCTGGTGTAGTAAATGATCCTTGAATAATTTGGGAGAAGCGGCCAGTTAAATATGATTTTAGAATAAGATAGAAATGTTAGGTAGGATGCCTTGGGGATCCCACGATAAGCCTTAGTGCCCAACGCAATCGAACGCCTTTGACAGGTCCGAGAATACACGAACGTAGTATTGCTTCCACCTAGGGAGGTGGCGATGACGTCTACAATGCGATGTGATTGCAGAATTGTGGAATGTCTGTCTACACTGATGTGGGAAGTCCAAACTGATAGTGAACAATATTTTCGTGAGAAACTAGTATTGGGTAAAGGTAGTAATTTTACTCCAAGTAAGAGAAAGAGAAAAAGAAATATTGTAATCGTGTCAAATTTTCGATATCGAGTTTTCACCGGAAATATCCGTTTTGAGGTTCTCTGAGTCCAAAAAAGTGATTTTTTGAAAATGGTCTGTATGTGTTTATGTGAACAGCATCGTTCAAAAACTAAAAATCGTAGAAAGTTCAAACTTGATATACCGTTTAGGTATCGCCATGGGATCTGACAGTAGATCATCTGTCAACATTCCTTAACTGAAAGTACCACTTTACTAAATGTTTTTTCACTTTTTTGCGATTTTCTCAAAAATGGTTATGACGATTTTCTTCAAACTTGCGACATTAACTAGGCATAAAAAATTCTACAACTTTTATTTGAAACATTTCTCTGGAAAAATTCATTTAAGGGCACTTTTAGGAGGGAAATGAAATTATGTTTTCATCTAAAGTGCTATTTCTCTTAACTATTCAATTCGGTCATCTAAATAATATTAGTTAGAATTAAATGTGCTGTTGAAATTCCGAGATTGCGAAAAATCGGATGTCCGGAAGTGCGTTTTTACTGAAATGGAACTTTTCAGTTTCTGGTATTTTCTTGAAAACGGCTGCAACGATTTTCTTTGAACTAGGAATATGAACTACACATATAATGAGCTACAACTTTTAATTGAAACATTTCTGCTGGGAAAGTCATTTAAGGGGGTTTTTGGGTCAAGGGCGGAATTATGTTTCCCTGTAAAGTGCTATCATAGTTGATTATACAATTCTACAATCCAAACAAAATTAATTTGAAATTAATAGACGGAAATTAATAATAATAATAATAATATATATTTTATTGTTTAAAATGATGAACATTTCGTACAATAAGGAGTTGGTACATTATAATACGTTTTTAATACAAAGAAAACAAAAGTGTCAACTACAAAAATAAAGAAATAGACTTATTAGTCGACGCTGCTTAAATTAATAAAGCTCTTACTTTTAAGCTATTTATAAAAAATGCATAAATATTATTTATTTTACTGACATCATTAATATGCAAAAAATCCTCTAATGTATTAACCAAAGCAAGATAGTTCCTCAGATATTTACTTCTTTGGCCAATAAACATTGGGCAGGAAAATAAGAAATGTGCTACCGTGTCCATCTCACCCCTGAAACAAACTGGACAAGGTGCATGGTCCGAGAACACATACTTTCTGCCCTCAATATATAATGATGTCTTCTTTTTATATGCCAAACGTAATTGGGCCACCAGTCTTATTTTTTTTATATTCACATTAAAATATAAATATTCTTGCTTTATTCCAAATGTACAAATATTACGGTAATACAAGTTGTATGTACCATTGCAAACAGAGTCGATATCCTTACTGATTAAATTATTTTCAAAAGAAATTAACAAATCTTTATACCTATTATTAATAATATCAACACTTCTACACTGGTACAAACTTTCCTCTCCTATTATCGTCAAATAGCACCTCAACTCGGAGACCCAATTCAAAGGAATATTTTGATTATCAATTAATTCTAGGAGCCTATTAAAACATATTTTGGGGAGTTTATCATTGGGCATACCTAGCAAACTAATCCACCATCCTAACATTTTTTTAAAAATTTTAAGTTGGGTGTGAGACCTACATAACTCTAGCCTTATGTAAGCATTTGGAGTATGAAGAGGTAAATTCAATAATAATTTAAAAAAGTTAATTTGACCTCGTTCAACCTGAGTTAAACTTTGCGAACCCCAAAATTCGGCCATATAAAGTAGATTAGTTTGCGAGACAGCGTCAAACAATGAAACTTTTGAACTCCAGGAATCTGATTTACAGGATTTTAACAAATTTAACACGGAGGAGTTGGCTGCAGTACATTTCGTAAGAAAATAATTACCAGCGTTTGAAAAACGTCCTGATGTCGAAAATGGAACGCCCAAATAAATAAACTTATTGTTTGTTTCAATAATTTTATCATCATAATAAAAATTTTTAATTTTACCAAGCCTGCCCCCTTTATGAAATGGTATTATTGTTTTTTTTGAATTTACCATTAAATCATTCTCTTTACAATAATCCCTGAGCAAGTTCAATTTAAATTGCACATCCCTCCATGAAGATGCCAACAGCACAATGTCGTCAGCATACATCAACATTAATACGTCTTCACTATTGCATATATTAATTCCCTCAGCTTTTCTTTCATGAAAAAAGTCCAATATATTTGATATATATAATGAGAATAATAAGGGACTCAAAACTTCTCCTTGCAATACACCCCTTGTTACCCTAATATCTTTAGAAACTTTTAGGCCATCAGAAATTCTTATTGAGGCGGATACATAGATATTTTTGATTATGCGAACTAATTTAGCACTGACTCCCATCTGATATAGTTTCAACCATAATTTCGAGTGACTAACGGAATCAAACGCACGCTTGAAATCTATAAATATGCCGAATATTTTCCTTCTCTTAAGCCTTAAGTTTATATTAATAACAGAGGACAGTGTAAAAATACAGTCTCTGCATCCCATACCTTTTCTAAATCCCATTTGCTCCCTTGGTAGCAAACCTCTTTCGTCGATCCATCTCGTTAGTCTTGTATTTATGATATTTGTAAATATCTTAATTACTGAATTGCACAAAGCGATTCCGCGATAATTATATGGATCTGACCGATCACCTTTTTTATGCAATAGCATCATTTTGATCGAGGACCAAGCTTTGGGAATTTGCTCATTAAACCAGATTTTATTTAGCATATTCAATAAATAGTGCAACCAAGGGTTGTTCAGCATTTTGAAAATCTCATTCGGAATCAGATCAAAACCGGGGGCTTTGTTATTTTTACTATTGTTTATACTCTCTAACAACTCGTCTAAGGTTATATCGCTATCTAAATCTGGATTAAAAGTACTTATAAATAAAGAGTCGTCATAGGGTACAACCGGTAACATCCGCTGGTAAAAATTCTCCCACTGTTCAATGCTTAGCTTATTATTACAAACTTTCTTCTTACGAAATTTTCTAATTGCTCCCCAGAATTCAGAAGAATTATGTACATTTCTAATTGCTAAAGTTAAATTATCATAATACAATTTCTTAGAACTTTTAATTACTTTATTATACATAGTTTTAGATCCCAGATACCTATTTAGATATTCCGCACTGAAAGAATTTTTATAACAGAGTTTTAAAAACTTATTCATATTCTTTTTTGCCACTTGGCAATCATAGTTGTACCAGGGTTTTTTTGAACTAAAACTTGTACTACCTAATTTTATTGATTTTAACATTCCACAATCCTTCATAATTAAGTGCATAGATGTAATAAAATTATCATTCAGTTGGCTCACACATTCACTATTGAAGTAAATGCCGGAAGAACCCTCCAGCCTCAAAGTGAATTCAGTACCGCTTATAAAATTTCTATTTAATGAAAGGACTGGATCAACGCTGTCTAATGCCACATTAAGTTGTTCTTCTTTTTCATTATTTATCAGAGTTAATAAACAAATAAAATGATCAGATGTGTGGATATTATTTATAATTTCGAAATCCTGGATAAATGGAATACAATTTGCGGACAACCAAACCATATCAATAATACTACAACCTTGCTTACCCAAAAAAGTGTATTTGGCTGGAAAATCACCTAGGGTTCGCCCATTACTAATAAACATACCAAAAGATTCAAATACATCAACCAGCTTTTTGCCTCTGACATCAATATCAATATCCAATGAAGATCTGTTTCCATATAAATTAGAGTTTAAAAACATATCATCATCTGAATTAAAACTATTTAATAAACCAACTTTAGCATTATAATCCCCGCCTACAATTACATTTACATCATTATAATTCATCATTATATTATTTAATTCAATTTCAAGATCATCAATTAAACAGTTATTATCATTACCGGGCTTCCAATATACCAAACCCACCACATATAATTCAGCATTAATATTTATAAGTAAACATAGAAACCAAGGTTTTGAGATTAATACTTGTACAAAAGAACAAAGATCTTTCTTCAAGAAAATAATCAGGCCACCTGAAGCTCGCCCTTTTTTATGCACTTTGACAGCGTTCACAAAATAATAATCGTAATTATTTAAAAAACTTGGAAAAATAGCACTATTCACAGAATTTAACCATGTTTCGGAAAAACATAAAACATCAATATTTTTTAACTGAAAAATTTCACTATCAGATAAATAAGATAAAGAACTAAAACCATTTACGTTCCAATAACCAAAACTAAAAAATTGCTTCACAGATTTTGTACACTTTGACGTAGCACGGCGCACATTAATAGATTTCGCTACTTTTCTATTGGGGCAGATTTCCGAGGCAGAGCAGTTAAAAAACGATCCAAGGATCTATTACGATTACCTACTTTTCTCTTCTTAGATGTACTTCTTCTAGCAGGAGTCTTAAAAACCTTCGTTGAAGCATCGGAATCGGCATATTCGATATCATCATCATCTTCAGATATTTTGCAGCTCTCCATCTTCCTCTCAGGGTAGATAAACTCTTCAAGATCTTGTAAATTCTCAATTATTTTGATTGGACCTTCGTCTGATTTCCTTACTTTAACGCGGTTATTTATAAACCAAACATGCTTTAATTTCAGTTCTCTCTGATAATTTTTTGCTGCTTTAAAAACTTTGACATAAAATGGCGACATCAGCTCATTGATATAAATCTGTTTGGAACTAGTAAATCCGAATAACTCCGGTTTAAGAAAATCCTTCCTCAATTTTTTTTGCTTCAATAATTCACGCTTATAAATATTCGACGATAACTTCACAATTATAGGGGGAGGAAACTGTGAATTAATAGTGTTTCTTTGTGCTAATCGATAGCAATCGTTGATATAATTTTCTTTGTATGGTACTTCAATTGCCAGACAAATTTTCTCAATTAATGCTAAAATATTTTCATCTGGAAACAGAGGTAAATTATATATAATGATCCCATTGTATCTCATATACTGCATATTCACCTGCGTGGTTTGATTCACGACAGAAAGAGCATTTTTTAATTTTTTATTCTCCTTCATAATCTTGTCGTTTTCTAATTTAAAACGTTCCTGGGATGCGCTAAGACTTGCCATTTCACTTTTAATAGAACGAATATCGGAGTGAATACTCTCAATCTTATTCAGAAGAGTATTAATAAGCTCGTCAGTCTTAACCCCGACACTTTTATCAGTGTCTCCATTAGAAGTATTTTTATTTGCCATGAGAAGTAGAGTATAAAATAATTAATTTAGCTATAATTATAAATCCTGTTACAACTTCGTAATAATCCAATTTAAATGAAAACTATGGCAAAAAATATATATATATATATTACGTACGTTCACGAGACAGCTAGCAGCAGTCCAGTGGGAATGTTAGAGCGAGAGAGACAGAAATATGTTCTCCCACTATTGCAACTATAGTAGACACGCCTCTTCAATTGTGCAATTGTAAGAATCTTCCAAATATTTACAAATATCTAACAAACACCGATCAATTTTTTTGAAAGCACGTATAATCCACAAGTACAAATGACCTTGACTAATTATTCTTGTTTTAATATCAGCACAACCGCTCGATAGAAATCATTCAAATTTCGTACGAGTAACAGACATTCCTTAGTCTAGCTATATGCAAAAAATCGTAAAGTTACAACACTTATAACACTTGAAAACAAAAATCTTTAACGAGCACGAAGTTAACACTAGCTAAGTCAGCACACAACTCTCCTAATAGACGGAAATTAGTAAACCGGAAGTACACTTTTACTGAACAGTTTTTGAGTTTTCGAAGAATTTCGACCAACTCCGACGAATTTCATTAAATGTGCTACATTAACTATAAAATTTGTCAATTACAATTTTGAAACTAGAGTAGGAGAAAGTTAGAGGTGAGTGATGTATCACACCTGATTTTTTTTCGAATATTTTTTGCTAAAATAGGCAGGAGGCTGATGGGGACGCTAGGAGGTTGGGAGATGTGTAGCTTTGTTCGGTTTGAGAATCTTATGTACGAAAGCGAATTTCCAAACGACAGGAAAGTAAGCAGTTTTAAATATAGCGCTGTAAAGAGTAGTTAGGAATACTATGGCTTAGTGTGGAAGTTGGCGAAGAATATTAGAAGTTATTAAATCGTAGCCAGAGCTCTTCTTTTTAGGGAGTTTAGTGATAATTTCTGTTACTTCAGTAGGGCTTCAGGAGGCAGTGATAGCGGTAGAGGAATGTCAAGCTCGCTGGTGATATTAGAACTGGGTTCTCTTTATTATGAGTGTCAGAGTGCGGAATAAATACTGTGATGAGGTATGAAGCTAAGAGATTAGCTTTTTCTGTATCTGTCTTAGCCGAAGTACCGTCGTCATGGTGTAGAGGAGTTGAAACTATTCTATATTCAAGGAAGTCGTATTCTAAACTTAAATTTTTAAATAACAGAAATGAATTAAATCAGTTATATGTGTCAAAGAATTTAAATTTTAACAATAGCTGTTATTCTTGAATTTAATTTAAATTAAACAGAGAGAAAAAAATTAATAATAACTACCAGTAAATACCAGATAAATTTTCGTTTATTAACTGATAAATCCTAGAGATAATAAACAAAGAGAGTTGAAAAAAACACTTCTTTTTTTTAAATAGCTATGAAGTGACATAGAAAAATTACTTTTTATAGACTATAATTGGTAAGAAATTCAAAAATTTTCTGGTCGAGTAATATCCTTGTTTACTTGTTACACATAATATTTTTTAATAATTTATTTATTTATTTAATAAACTATTTCAATTCACTTAAAGCCTTGACTTTATTTTAAATATTTATCTTCTATTTCAATAATAATTTAAAAATAAGGAAATTTAAACATCTTAATAAATTAATCAAATACATAAATAAGAGTAATTCATTTTTTTTTTTCAATTATTTTTTTTATTACCTTTCATATAGTTTGTTTATTTTTATGGTTAGTACTTTAAATTTTACTTTTACTGAAAAAAAAGTAGCTATAGTCATAAATTATTAACTTTGATTGCGTTTTATTGAAATGTATTCAAGTCAGTCATTTTTTTTTTTTAAGTTTCATGTCTGAGCTCAAGTGTGTGGATTGAAGTAACTTTACTTAATTCCTTTTCCAACTTTCCTTAATTCTAATTAATACAATCCAGTATGTATTATATTGTTATTTGCTGTTGCCTTTAAATTCATTAGACCAACTAAATATAATATATAATCACTTGGCCATTCACTGAATAAAAATATTTTAATTTCTAATAATTTCATTATAATTTTTAGGTATCTTTATGATGTAATTCTAAATATCAACGAGCATGACTCAAGTTTAATTTGTTCAAATAAATTGATCTACAAGTCCCATTTAAAGAAAATATTCTTTAAATAAGTTGATAATCGTCTGCAGGGCTGAAGGGTTCGTAGCTCTAACTCCACCAGATTGTCTGCATAGGCTGGTACCTTCGATTAGATTACCAGCCATCTGTATTCCAGGATTCCAGGGAGTTATTAATATCATTAATGAAGATCGAAAACAGAAGTGGGCTGATAAGACATCCCTGTCTCACTCCCATGTTAGTCTCGAAGAGTTCTGATTAAGCATTCCGACACCATACAATCTATTTCTACTTCCTTACACATATGTTTTAATACAGTGATCATTTTAGTGGATCAGCCAATCAAACCAAGTTTGTAAAACAACGCGGCAAAAAACTACAGACAGATCAACAAAAAAAGCTTACAGTTTTCTTCGTTTCTTCCTCAAACTGCAAACCTAGTTTTGCACATTAGATTGAATACTTTCTCTTTCTACTGTAAAGAATCAAAATTTATAGTTTTTGCAATAGTTATTTTAAGCAAATAGTTTGTAACTACATAAAAAAATAGTTTGTAATTTGTATTCTATGAAACATAATATCTCAAAACGAGAAATCATAGGATTCGATGCGGAAGTACCATTTTACAAAATGATTTGTCCTCGGAATAGCAGTAACTATTAATAATAATAACAAAATTTTGTTTTTTTTTGATGAATTGAAATAATTTATCTAGAAAAAATGATCTTAGCCAATTTTATTAATCAATTAATCAATCTAAAATCTTAATAATCAATTAATTATGAAATAATCAATCAAATACTACAAAATCAATTATTAAACCTACCATAATGATAGACTTATCACAAAATATGTTATTTATTAATATTAAGTAATGAATAATATCAAAAAAATGTGAAGTCAGACTATCATTAATTATTTACTACCTGCAGTTAATAATGACATTACGATAACAATAAATAAAAAGAAAAAAAAAAAGCCAGATAAATTACAGTTTTTTTTCAAATTCAAGCGTGTTAATTATGTAGTGAAAAGAAAATACAAATTACAGTTCATTTTTTTATTTTTATTTTAATAATAAAGTCTTTCACACAATTAAAATAAAGTATCTTCTTTTTCAGTAGCTGTTATCGTACTTGTCGTCGACAAAGGAATACCATGTTATTCGTAATTAAAATTAATAAGTAATAGTTATAATAATTAATTAATATTTTATATCACCGGAAATACATGTTTTGAGGTTCCTTAAGTACGAACAAAAAATGTTTTTAGCGAATGGTCTTTATATGTATTTGTGTGTGTGTGTGTATTTTATGTGGATTTATGTTTGAGTGTGTTAAGTGTTATTTTTACTCGCAACTGACAGGAATTTAGAGCAAAATCCAACAACCTGAAAATGCAACTTAACAAAATAGTAGAGAGCCTTAAAACATTTTTCAAAAAAAAACCAACATGAATTTTATCCAAGTTTCTAAATGGAACGCAAACTCCATGTTACGGTGCAAGACAAAAAATATTCATTTCACAAGAGAATCGAACAATTAAGTATAAATGGTTTCTAGGATTCCACTCTAGCACTTCTTAGCATAGTTATAGTCGAATCAAAGGCCAATTTCGTTTTGTTCTCCCATAGAGAATAGCCTGGGCAAATAATGTTGAGCTGGCCTTCTCCTTGCTGACCTTCTTCCGGCAGCAGCAATGATTAGAGCCAATTGTGAGATTGTGGAGACTAGGACCCCACTAGTGGTTGTAACACCAGTGAAGAAGAAGATTTGAACGTATTGTAACGCAGCCAGTGGTGCCATCTTGGAGAGGAAGTAGGAACCTCAAGTTCTCTTAGTGGCCGCTAGGAAGCGCTGGCGACGTGCTCTAGTTTTCTTTGGAAGGATTGAGAAGGTTTCAGACCATTCTCCACCGGTATAAATAGTGGGACCACAGAGAGTTGAGAGAGTTTTTTAGTTACAAACGAGGTGTACGTTTGTGGAAAGTGTATAAAAAGTGGATGAAAAGTGAACTTTTGTGGTTTAAACTGTGAAGTAATTATTATTAAGTGTTGTATTTTGTAATTTATTGTGCATAACAATAAATTGGTTTTTTCTTTATTCAAGTTTAGAGTATTTTATCCAAACGAACCCACTTAAAACTAGTTGCAGTAGCTAGTTTAGAGGGAAAACGTTACAGTATTATCAAAACTTATGTTCGGTTTTATTTACACTTTGTTTCAGGAACCTGTGAATATAAAAGGATGACTATATTTAATAACTGTAATAGAACCTTAAATTATATAAGATGCGGGTACCGTTAGGTGCAATATATATATGCAATTTGTAACTAGATAATACTCGTATAAATAAATAAATGAATAATAAATCAAAACTGTAAAAAAAAAGTCGTGTGAATGAGTGTTTCACACCACATTATTAATAACATATTTTACCAAAGAAGGAAAAATAATAAAATAATATAAAATAAATGTATTATGGGTCAATTTTTTTTTACTGAAAAAACACTTCAAAAAAAAAAATGTCATAAACACGTAAAAAAAACAAAGTGACAAAATTGCGCAATGGCAGTATCGTAAACAATTAATGTCTCCTGATAGTTGAAACTTATATTAATAATAACAATTATAACAATTGAACTTAATTTGGAAAAGTAAATGCCACCTACTAGAAAAATATACGCAAATATTATTAACAACGATATGTTTAGAAATCCATATGTCAAAGGTTTGTCGTATCACTCTATCAAAATGAAAATAGGTGCAGAAATTAACAGAAATAATAATAATGACTGAGGAACACTCGAGCTGTTTCACTTCCTGCAATTTACCTAATTATAAGTGGTAAATTTTCTTCAAACAAAATATTTACTAAATCAGCCATTTGGAAAATCGGACACATTATTTTTATTACTTTTTCTAACTTCTAGTAACAGGAAGTATTGTAATCGGGTCAAATTTTATTACTTTTTATAACTCCTAGTAAGAGGAAGTATTGTAATCGGGTCAAATTTTATTACTTTCTCTAACTCTTAGTAAGAGGAAGTATTGTAATCGTGTCAAATTTTATTACTTTCTCTAACTCTTAGTAAGAGGAAGTATTGGAAATCGGGTCAAATTTTATACGGTTCTCTAACTCTTAGTAAGGAGGACATCTTGTAATCGGGTCAAATTTTATTACTTATCTAACTCTTAATAGAGAGGACAGTTTCATTGTAAAGTTGGTCAAATTTTATTTACTTTCGGGTAATCTTGTAAGAGGAAGTATGTAATCTGAGTCAAATTCTATTATTTCTTTAACTCCTTAGTAAGAGGAAGTATGTACTCTGGGAAATTTTATTACTTGCTCTAATCTTAGTAAGAGGAAGTATTGTAATCTGGTCAAATTGATACTTCCTCTAACTCTTAGTAAGAGGAAGTATTGTAATCTGGTCAAATTTTATTACTTTCTTTAACTCTTAGTAAGAGGAAGTATTGTAATCGTGTCAAATTTTATTACTTTCTCTAACTCCTAGTAAGAGGAAGTATCAGTGGCGGCTACTGGTATTCGCGATTGCGCGACTAAACCCCCAGCTATTTAAAAAAAAAATGAAATAGAAAAGAACTAATTTTCATAATATTTTTATTTTATTTCAATATTTCAATATCAAAAAAATATTTTCATTTTGGTATTAGTTACGTACGAACAACATTAATTCACAGTAAAAATTGTATAAGTTGGCCTGATTATCAAAATAATCAAAAATCAAATAAATTAATTGAATAATTTTGTTGTAATCAGACATAAAAGAATAGGAACGTATATCAGTGTAGGAGCTCCTTAAAGTGTTCGTATAATGAATGAATTGTATGTGTTTCAGGAGATTTATAAAAACGTAGGAAGTTGGGGGTTCACAGTTGGGCATCGCGCTGGAGAATTTAATATATATATGTATATATACAAAATTTCATTGTGTTAGTATAGAAAAGTGTATGTTTCATTAACTTTTTTAAAATAAGAGTGGGGGTTACAAGCGCGATGAACATTACTTACGATCTTACGAACGAACTTACCCGATCTTACCCGGAGTTAAAAAAATTGTTTTTGGCAAATGGTGTGTGTGTGTGTGTGTGTGTGTGTGTGTGTGTGTGTGTGTGTGTGTGAACAGCATAGCTCAAAAACAAAACACCATCAAAAACAATAGCATCAAAAAGTTGAAACTTAATATTCCGTATAGGTATCACCATGGGATCTGACCCTACGTTATATTCCTCAACCGGAAGTACCACTTTACTATTTTTTTTTTTTACTTTTTTGCAATTTTCTCAAAAACGACTCTGACGATTTTCTTCAAACTTGGCATATCAACTACATATACAAAGAGCTACAACTTTTATTTGAAACATTACTCTGGAAAATTCATTTAAGGACAGTTATGGGCGAGGGGTGGGGTTAGGTTTCAGCTAAAATGCTACTTCAATTTTTTTAGACAATTCTATCATATAAATAATGTTAGTTACAATTAAATATGTTGTTGAAATTCCGAGTTTTATAAAAATCGGATAACCGGAAGTGCGTTTACTTTACCACTTTACTAAATGATTTTTTTACTTTTTCGCGATTTTCTCAAAAATTGCTCCGACGATTTTCTTGAAACTTCTTATATAAATTAAATATACAAAGATGTATAACTTTTATTTATAACATTTGTCTGGTAAAATTCATTTAAGGGCACTTTCAGGGGAGGGGTGGGTTATATTTCTCTCTAAAGTGCTCTCATAGTTGATTATACAATTCTATCATCCAAACAGAATTAATTAGAAATAAATAGATGGCCAAAATTCTTAGTTTCAAGAAAATAGTAAACCAGAAGTGAACAGTTTTTTCAGTTTTCGACGAATTTCATTAAATTTGTCAATTATAAGTTTGAGAACTGGAGTAAGAGAAAGTTGTGTGACTGTTTCACACTTGATTTATTGTGATGTGATTTTCCTGTGTTTATAAAAACTTGATGTTGGTATTGGTACTTAAAACATACTAAGATATATGACCCAGCAAAGAATCGATGCTAACTGATTGACATATCCTTTGAACCGAAACACTTTATTTAGATAATCCAAATTGCCGTTATGTTAATCACTTAATTTTCGAACTCAAACGGTACAACTCTTTTTTTCATAGTTCTTCTCTGGGTGCACTTCTGCTGGGGCAGATTTATTGTTAATTTAACAAATTTAATTGTAGGGGAGCGATGTAAGTTTTTACCCGGCTCCTGGCTTACTTCATGATTTCTATCTAGCCAAGCTGCTAATAATGATAGGAAATGTATTTAAAAAAAAAAATGATGAACCCCCACATATCCAAGTCAGGAGCCGCCACTGGGATGTATTGTAATCGTGTCAAATTTTCGTTATCGAGTTTACACTAGAAATACAAATTTTGAGATCCCCTGAGTCCCCAAAAAAATGTGGTTGTTAGAAAATGCTCTGTGTGTGTGATTATGTATGTGAACAGCATAGCTCAAAAACGAAAAATTGCAGAAAGTTCAAACTTGATATTCCGTTTAGGTATCACTGTGGGATCCGAGCGTAAATTGTCTGGCAAAATTTTTCAACAGGAAGTATCATTTTACTGATTTTTTTTTTTTTTTCACTTTTCTTCAAACTTAGTATATCAACTCACATACAAAGAGCTACAACTTTTATTTGAAACTTTTCTCCAGGAAAATTAATTTAAGGGCACTTCTGGGGGAAGGGTGGGGTTAGGTTATCCTGTAGAGTGGATATTTCAACGTATTTCATCATCAAATCTATCATCTAAATAATATTAATTAGAAAAAAATTGTTGTCGAAATTCTGATTTGAACAAAATCGGATGGCCGGACGTTTTTACGGAAAAGGATGTTTTCCTCTAAAGTGCTATCATAGTTGATTATACAATTCTATCATCTAAACAAAATTAATTAAAAATAAATAGATTTCCAAAAATTCCGAACTTCAAGAAAATTAGTAAAACCGGAAGTGCCTTTTTTTCTAAACAGTTTTTTTCAGTTTTCAGAGTGTGTGTATGTGTCAAACATAGCTCAAAACTGAAATAGCGCAGAAACTTGATATTCCTTTTAGGTTTCACCATGGAATTGAACAGAAAGTTGTGTGTCGAAATTCCCCAACCGTAAGTACTCCACTTTACTGAATGTTTTTTTTTCACTTTTCGCGATTTTCTCAAAAATGGCTCCAACCAATTTCCTTTAAACACAGTACATCAGCAATATTTATTTGAAATCTTTCTTCGGGAAAATTCATAAAACATTATACGTTCATATCTGTGTGCAAATAGCAAATTGCATTTCAAGTTTAAAGAATAATTATTGTAGCCTTTTCAGAAAAAAAATTAAAAAAAAAACTATTCTCCGAAGTGGCAACTTCCAGTTAACCAGTTCTATTCAAATGTAATATCTTCAAATGTAGTAGTTACATTTAATATATCTTAACATTACATTGGTATACATAAATATCGGATTAAATAAAAATACATTTTACTGAAATCGACTTAAGAGGAAAGCTTTATGTTGTTGCTCCCCCTCCCGCTAAGAAATTCCGAAAAATGCTTTAAACAAAATTGAAGGGAAAGGAATAACTAAGTGGTTAGCGCGTTGGACTCCCACGCAGAACGCCCGTGTTCGAGTCCAGTTGCGCTACCCTTAGATTTTTTTTCTTCCTAGGAACCTCTACAGCTCACTGTCCGGTGTTGGAGAGTATTGTCTGTAACGAGAGAACACTGTCCGGAAACCGTAAGCGCACTGAGAAGCCTCCGAGCGCCAATGGCCATAGATGTTGACGCGCTTTAAATTTTATTTTTACCTTCTCTTACTCCCAGTAAGGGGAAGTATTGTAATGGTGTCAAATTTTCGATATAGAGTTTTCACAGGAAATATTCGTTTTGAGGTCCCCTGAGTCCAAAAAAGTGGTTTCTAGCAAAGGGTCTCTGTGTGTGTGTGCGTGCGCGTACGTGCGTGCGTGTGTGTGTGTGTGTGTGTGTGTGTGTGTGTGGTGTGTGTGTTGTGTGGTATGTGAACAGGATAGCTCAAAAATGAAAAACGCGTAGAAACTTGAAACTTGATATTACGTTTAGGTATCACCATGGGATCTGACGGTACATTATCTGTCAAAATTCCCAACCAGAAGTACCACTTTACAAGTTGGTTTTTTATACGTTTTTGCGATTTTCAAAAAAATGGCTCCGACGATTTTGTTTAAACTAGGTATATCAACTACACATACAAAGAGCTACAACTTTTACTTGAAACATTTCTCCGAGGAAAATTCATTTAAGGTCACTTCTGGGGGCGGGGAGGGGCTACAGCTTCCTCTAAAGTGGTATCACAGTTGATTATACAATTCTGTCATCCAAAGAAAATTAATTAGAAATAAATAGATGGCCAAAATTCCAAGTTTTAAGAAAATTAGTAAACCGGAAGTGCGCTTTTACAGGACAGTTTTTTTTCAGTTTTCGACGGATTTCATTAAATTTGGTACATAAACTAAAAATTTGTCAATTATAATTTTGAGAACTGGAGTAAGAGAAAGTTGTGTGAGTGTTTCACACCAGATTTTTTTTTAATTTAAGGCGTGTCAACATGTATATGGTCATTAGCGCCCGGAGCCTTCTCAGTGTATTGCCGGCCTCCGGACAGTGTTCTCTCGTTATAGACAATGAGCTGTAGAGACTGCTACGAGCTTTAATTTTAAAAAAAGAAAAGACGTACTTCCGGGTGATGGATTTTGACCAAATCCTACTTGTTATTTGATATGGTGGTACCCAAATGGAATTTAAGGGACTGTCCATCACCGAACAGTGAGCTGTAGAGAGCTACGCGTCTTAATTTAAAAAAAAAAAAGACGTACTTCCGGTTGATGGATTTTGACCAAATCCTAATTGTTATTTGAGTTAGTGGTACCCAAATGGAATTTCAAATTTGAGTTTCCCGCGATTTTTCGTTTTTAAGATATTTCGTTCACAAACGCACGCGCGCACACACCTACACTATTACAGACCATTCGGTAAAAACATTTTTTCGTACTTTGGAGATCTCAAAACATGTCGTTCCAATCAAAGCGAAATAACATGATCGCGGTACTTCTTTTTACAGCCGTATTAGAAAATAAAAATTTATTTCACAATTTTGTAAACGCTTTTTTTTTTTTGGAGGTATTATCTATAAAAGAATGGTTTGGACGTCTCAAACTTGTGAAAAGTCCAACTAAAATGATGCATAGAAGCAAGAAGTACTTTGTGGACCAATGATTGAGTGGTTCTCAAATTACGTCACATCAACTTTTTTATACGAAATCACAATTAGAGTAATAAATAAATAAATTTAATGATCGATTTGAATTTTACCCTTATCTATATTTTATGATTCGTTTATAAATTCAAAATGTTCTTTAATCTGGTTTTCCACACTTTTTTTATTTTATGTTTTGTTAATTAAGAGGTGATCTAATCTAGTTACTTCTTTAAATTTAATATAATAATAATATTATCATCAAGATAAAATATTATTTAGTAAGATTAATTAACCTTATTTATTTATCATTAAAACGTCACGCTAAAAAAAAAGAAAAAAAAAAAATTCCCTGTCAGTTTCATGTAATATTTTTGCATGTTTTATACGTTTCGTCTAATGTAAAAAAACTTTTTTATTAGCTTTTTTAAATCATTTTTAAAGATATTTTAATTTATATCATATTTTCAAATTGTAACCTCAAAATATTGTTAAGGAATTAGTTCACCGTGACTTGAAAGATAAATTTTGCGCCCGAAGCCTTCTACAGTGCACTGCACACCTCCGGGCAGTATTCTCTAGTTGCGGGTTTAATGTTATTGGTTGATCTTAATCGTTTTCGAAAAAATTCTAAAAAACTCAAAACCTATACCATAAAGTTGCAATTCTGGTTAACCGAATTTCTTCAAATTTGGAATTCTATCAAATTATTATGTTACTATTATTATTATTATTATTATTATTATTATTATTCAAGGAAGGGGAGGCCAAAACCGTATCCAAAGTCCCCCTGGGCCATATGCTACCTCTAAAGAATAACAACTACTAAGTCTGGAACTAAGTCCAGGCCCAGGTTTTACCCATCTAAGTTTCACCACAGACTGAACAAATCGGACCAAAACCTTAAAAGGACATAGCTTAAGATCCCCTACCGATAGCCTATTCCGGCCGATGGTCCTAAACCTAATCTCCTCACAGCCCAAACAATCCGTCATCAGATGCATGAGTGTTTCCTCCTCCGTCTCACAAACACTACAAAAGGGATCAGGCATGAGTCCCATTGTATAGAGATATCTCCTTAAGCCACAATGCCCAGTGAGGAAGCCAACCAGATGCCTGAGAGAGGTCCGTGAAAGACATGGGATCCCGCTACTCAAAGCTCCGTCCGGACCCCCAATGAGCATCTTAGACTACCGACAACCCACTGCAATCATCCGTAAGGATGAGTACTGTGAGGTCATCCACATCGGGAAGCCTGACAAACATGTGCCAGAAGACACACCAACACCAGTTTCTGGACCAATGAAAGGGAGGGAGGCGCCTAATTTGGCAAACCTATCCACCTCCTCATTCCCAAAGATTTCCATATGACATGGAACCCAGACCACATCCTTCAATGAAGAAAGATCTTCCAGTCTTTTAGAACATTCCAACACCAATCTGGAAGTGAAGACACATGAATTAAGCGCCTTCAACGCAGCTTGGCTGTCCGACAGATACAAACACCTTTTAAATTAGTGTTACACACCCTCTCATCCAAAATACAACAAAGAATTGCATATACCTCAGTCTGAAAAACGGTGGCCCACTCATCAAGAGGCACCACCAAATGGTTTCCCGCCTCAAAATAGACGGCAGCCCCAGACCTAACATCCATCCTGGAACCGTCCATGTAGCATCGGAGATAATTCTCAGGAATCACCCCAGACGAATCCAGGGTTAACCAATCTTCCCTAGAAGGCAACCTAACCTTGTAGGAAGAACATTATGTTAGTGATAGAACCAAATATTTGTAATTGAAATGGTACTTTATAGGGAAACAGAATGTTATTGGGAAATTACGCCAAATAAAAGTGATAGAGATTTATTTGTGTAGATAATTTACAAAGTTTAAAGAAAATCGTTAGATCCGATTTTTGAAATAATCGTGAAGAACTGAAAAACTAAATTCAGTAAAGGTGGTACTTCCGATTGATGGATTTTGGCCGATATCTTCGAGTCTGATACGGTGGTGGTACCTAACTGGAATACTAAGTTTGAGCTTCCTGTCACTTTTCGTTTTTGTTGAAATACGCACAGTCACACACACATTCATAGATCATTCGCTAAAATCATTTAGCGCTTTACTGAAAGTAGTTTTCAGTTTTCTGCTATTTTCTCAAAAATAGCTCTAACGATTTTCTTTAAACATTAAATATCAACTACACATACAAAGTCCTACAATTTGTATTTGAAACACTATTTAAACCCGGCCATGCTTAGCTGTGGCTCAGTCTGATTTTAATTATTAGGGAAGTAAATAGAAGTATTATAGTTAACATAGATTCAGCAAGAAAACACATCATTCAAGTTAATACCCTACTTTGCGTTGTGCTGTGAACTGAAAGGAAAGAAAGAAAAAATGTTTTTAACTGAAAGTCTTTTTTTATTGTAAAGCTAGTGAATGGACTACATTTTTTGTTTGTCCGTTTTCTGCATAAACATAAAGATCAAATGGTTTACCGACTCTGGAGCATGCGACATATAATTGCCCATGAGAGAAGCATTCGTTGTCTATATTCAAACCGCACATTGTCCTTAGCGAACGCAAGCGGTATTGAAAATTGAAGTCGTTTGGAGTCGAACGCCATATCTGTCGGAGTGAGTGGTATTCGTGGAAGTAGTACGTCTTCACCTTCATGAGGTCCAATCAGAATTGTTGCTTCAATTAGATTATTTATCAATTTTTTAACTACTAATCGTGTACCATTGCATAATCTTGGCTGATTGATGTTTCGGAGTAATATAATTAGCACTCTAATTTTCAAATTTAGAATGTATGGTAATGTGGCGGTGATCCGGTAATCGAATAAATTAAGAAATTCTGTTGGAAAATTCACTATTTCACTTTGGTCCATCATGGAGTCAATGGATTTGTATGTCACTGTTTCACCTGCGATTCTGTTTAGAATGAAGTTGTTCAAATCGAGTGCGTAAACATTTTTAGCCGCTAGAATGGCTCTTCAGCTTAACCATGTGTGATTTTAATGATTTGTTTCGATACTTTGGAATACCTTGTCTACTAATTCTTCTTTTGAATATACAATGTTGCAGAAATTAGATGGGAAGGTGATTTTTTCCTGTAGCTGGATTTGTAGGTGCAGTGCCGTTACCGACTTCGAGTAATTGTCTTGAAAATGTGGTTGCTATTCGATCGTTTTGAAGTTGAACTCTCATATTCGTTGTAAATGAATTTGAACGTCAATGCTCCATCAAATGGAGCCCGATTATTTCGCAAGTCTTTCAATGTATGGTCTAATGCTTCCAATGACTTCTTGTGACCCATACAATGATTTTGCATGCCCGAAGAACATGTTTTAGGAATGTTACATGTTTGGTTTTCTGTGAAGTGCATGTTTAGTGACAGTTTAAGAGCTGAATTTGCTGGCCTTCCTCCTTCCATCAACGTAGCAGCAATACCTGAAGAAGCAAATGCTAACGCAATATGGCCATTTGAACGGATTTTAGCCAGGATTAAGGAAATTAAGAAGTTTTCCAGTTCCACCTGGAGTGTCCAAAAAGTAAATCCACCGGATTGTTGGTCACAGCTTGTATGATGATATCAAATGCTATCTTTTGTTCTTGAAGGAGTTTCAGTGTATTTTCTTGGACGAATAGCTGTAAGTCATTTCTGGTGTGTGATTGCTCTCTGAGCAGTTCTCTCTCGAATGTTGCATTGATCGACCTATTCGGTACTGTAGCTCTCAATTGTGCCAACAACTTGCCACACATTGCAAGGCAAAGATCCTCAATGAAGATTAGTGCTTCATTGTGTATTTCTTGTGGGAAATCAAAGCCATGATTATGTGTTTCTTGACGTATTCTGTGCAGAAATCTTCGGCAGAGAGCGCGTCACGATCGCCAAAGACAGAGCTGCGTCTGTCTATTTCTGCCAAACTCACGAAACGCTCGGAATTTCCCGTTTCCGTGGGAACTTCGGAATAAAAAGTATATATAAACACTCTTACATAGAAATGCAACGTTGTGTTAAAAGTTTCAAGTCAATCCATCGACTACTTTTCGAGTTTTGCGGACACAAACATACGGATGCTGAATTTTTATATATATAGATTTCTCTGAGAAAATTCATGTAAGGGCACTTTTGGAGGAAGGTTATGGTTTTCACTAGTCTGTAAGATTCTCCATAAAAATGGCGACGGTTTTAAACCTTATAAGAATTGTAAGTTTAAAGAGATAGTCGTGTGAGTGTTTCACACCAGATGTTTTTTTTTCTTGTTTAACATCAAAAAATTGGAGCAGGTGCAACTTTTAATGTTTGCAACATTCTGTACCACTATAACTAGATCATTGATCTAGAGGCAAGGTTGCTTAATATTTTTAATCCTATAGAGACATTTTTGTAGTTATAATTTAGACCTGTTCACGACAATTTAGCGAGGGTGGACATTTCTTGCAACATTACACGCACAGTTAGACTGATCTGTATAGATCAAGCGGACACGTCGCAACACTGCCCTAGTTGCAACTCTTGTTGTGAACATTCTCCTAGGTTCCTTTAGGTTATATTCAAATGTTTCTGTCCAGTAAAAACGCATTTCCGGTAAACCAATTTTCTTGAAACTCAGAATTTTGGCAATCTATTTATTATTTCTAATCAACTGTATAATCAACTAAGATATCACTTTAGTGGAAAACATAACCCTACCGCTAGACCGAAAGCCCCCCTTAAATGCGTTTACTCGGAGAAATGTTTCAGATAAAGTTGATATAAAAAGATTAAAGAAAATCGTTAGAACGATTTTCGAAAAAAGTGAAAAAAAAAAACAATCAGTAAAATGGTACTTCCGGTTGAGAAATTTTGACAGACAACTTACTGTCGGATCCTATAAACGGAATATTAAAATCGAACTTTCAGCGATTTTTTGTTTTTGAGCTATCCAGTTCACATGTGAACATATGTATAACGGGAAATTGATTTTTGGGGTTATGGTGAAACAGTAACGATAAGTTTTCCTCTAAAGTACGAGGGTCATTGAACGAGGAACAAGACAAATCGCTAAAGCTCAAAAACGATTTATTTAATCAATACAAAACTTTCGCTAATTTTTAACATAGTCCCCAGCAACATTTATACACTTGTTCCATCGTTCTTCTAATTTGTGTATGCCTCTGGTATAAAATTCTTCGGGTTGATCTCGTAGCAACTTTTGCACGTGATTTTTTTAACTTCTTCATTGGATTGAAAATGTTTCCCACTTAGAGCTTTTTTAAGGGGTTCAAACAAATGAGGCGAGGTCGGAGCTGTAGGGGAAATGTGGAAGGATCTCCTACTCCACTTTTTGAAGTGTCCCTTGAGTTAACTGTGCCGTGTGTGGACGTGCGTTTCATGAAGCAAATCATGTCTTTAGTCAAGAGCCCACGACGTTTGTTCGAATGGCAGGCCTTACTTGTGCCTCGCGTGCACTTCTTCAGCTATCAGTTCAACATTAATACGCCGGTTATTAATTAACGGGTTCAACATTAATACGCCGGTGTCAATTAACGCGTTAATGCGAGATTCGAGGGAGAAAGTTGCAACTTCAACTCTGAAGCCCACTTCGTTGCTCGTCACAGACACTTACAAGGCCACTTTTAAACTGTTCTACCCATTTGTAAACGTTTGAACGGTTCAAACAATTATTCCCATACAATTTCAACATTGTTTCGTGGATTTCACTATCTTTGATACACTCTGTAACTAAAAATCTAATCACTGAACGTTGTTCTTCCGCGGTGCAATGCTCGAACGGACTCGCCATTGTTAACTGAATACATTTGAGGTTATGCTTATCAAATACTCTCGATCAGCTGGTGAGAAACTAAGTACAAGGTTGCCAACTTGACGCACTGAAACTTGTGTATTGATTAAACCAGCCGTTTCTGAGCTACAGCGATTCGCCTCGCTATTTTTTGAATGACCCTCGTAATACTTCACAAAATTGTATAGTTCTTCCATTTATATAATATTAATATTATACATTAATATTTATATAGGTACTGTCTTAGAGTTCTGGAGCTTCCTGCTTATAGATTGCCAAGGATTTTTGCTCAGGAAATAGTTAAAAGAAAAACTTATTGGTTTGAGCATTGGATTAACTTGGCCCGCGGACACTCTTGTCACTTCGATTCCTCTGCTGACAACTTGAGTCTTTGGAAAAACCAGTTAACAACCTTGTTAGATAAGATAAGATTAGCGCATCGGGAGGAGTCTGCGTTGAGCATAAGTATGTCCTCGAGATTTGTTTACTATAAACAGTTAGATATGAGCTGTAAATTATTCTCCTTTGACCGCCAGTCCTCGTCATTGCATTTAAAAGAGATGAGGTGGTTATTTAAAATGAGGGGTGAATTATTATATTTAAATTGTACGCCTTGGGCGGATAAGGAGGAGATAAGAAAGAGATGTTCCTTATGTAACCTCAATACTAGGGAGGATATTGTACATTTTTTAGCAGTTTGCCCTATTCTTGCAGAATTTCGCTTACGTTACTTCGGAGTACGTTCACTTACTTTGCACTCTTTGCAAGCCCTTCTTAATGCTTGTAACTGTAAGGGGCTTATTAATTTTGCCCGATCTGCCTGGCAGTATCGGTACCAGCTTGTGCAGGAATTTAACTTTTGACTTGTGTGTTTTTTTTTTTTTTTTATTAAAATGTATATATAATTTATAATTTTTGTTTTGGTTTGCTTTCCACGGAATACTCGTTTTTGTTTCTTCAATTTTTTACTAAATTTGTTCTATTAATATTTCTCAGTAACCTTTTCGTCAACAATTTTAATATTGTATAGTAATGTAAAGTTTCAGAATAGTTTTTACTTTTTCAGTATTTTGTGTTTATGTATTTTTTATTTTATTTGCAGTATGAATATTATTATTTTTTTTTTTCTCATGTATTACAGTAAACAAGAAAATATCTTTTATTAAAGGAATAGTATTTTTGTTAAAATGTTTGTAACATCTTTCTCCGGCTGACGGATATAATTCCAAGCTGTAAATATTATGTATTAATTTTTCTGAATGTAAATTTTTTAAATAAAATATTATTATTATTATTATTATTATTATTATTATTATTATTATTATTATATGATTTCTAAATTTGAAGAAAGGTTAACCAAAAGTACAATTTTACAGAAAAGGTTTTTGTTTTTTTCAATTTTCTCGAAAACGACCGTAATGATTTTCCTTTGATCTTGGAATACTAACTGCACAGATATAAACCCATCACTTTTATTTGTAAAGTGTTTCATAAAAAGTTGTTTTTAGTTTCTTTCTAAAGAATCTGAGACGTTAAAATTTAAATAACTATGAGGCAATATTGTTGGCGTTGTCTACACTGTAATCATGAACAAATGTAAAAAATTGGAAATTAAAAACAAAAAAAAATTGTCACTTTATATATAACTGTATTAAGAGAAATTTGTGTGAGTGTTTCACACAGAGTTTTATAAATTATAGCCAGAAGACTTGGGGTCTTGTTAACCTGGGCAATAAAAATCAGTTCAGGAATGTGCCTAAGAGATAAACCCAGGCAAAACCAAAGACACCATCTTGGAATTAGTATGGGGGAAAACAGAAAGAATGAAATTGTTTGGATGACTCTTCATTTAGAAGAATAACAGCTGTTATCTATTGTTAAATACATCTTCGTTATATAACTGAAGAACTCATGTTTTTAAGTGAATATTTAATCACTTAAGATGAGAAGAATTACAAGCATACAAATAAATAAATAAATAAGTGAACATTAGTTTTTAAACAATGCAATGACGATAAAGGAAAATTATTATAAAAGGTTGAAAAAGACTGACCTTGTAAACAAGGCTACAATCATCTGTTGCACTGTGGGAAAAGTAAGGTTCTATTATAATACCACAAAATTCATTTAATAGTATTAACTAGACAATTAATTAATTAATAACGGTGAACAACAGTGAAATAGTGAATCATATAATGTCCTTTACAAAAAAGAAAAACAACAAAAGTTTATTTATTGTTGCAATATAATATTATTAAGTTTATTTATTATATTAAGAATCATTAAACACAAAAAACCAGTTATCTACGTACATTCATTAGCATAATAATTATTCTTTCGTCCTCATTCACTTTTCTTATTACTTTCATTAGCAATAAATTAATCAAGAATATCACTTTTATCTTATAACTGATCACTGATCCCATAATTACAATTCAGTAAAATATTATTTGTACATTTCATTAATTTCTCTTATTCTGTAAGAGGATATGTAGTGAATTCATCAAAATATTTTGTATGAAAAACCTGAAATTAATAATAAAATTCATTTTAGAAGGGGTGTGATGTCATTGAGTCATGAAAACGTTGTATTTCTACACTTATATAATATTAAGAATAATAGTATAGTATATTTATTTATTGCTTTTTAAGTGTACAATTTATAAGCAAGGAGTTGTATGTTTTTATAATACGAAAATATAAAATAAAACAAAATAAAAATTACACATTAAAAAAAAAAAATAAAGATAACTTTTGAAAGAATATTTCAATTAAAAGAAAAGAAAAAAGAAAAAAAAGTAACACACAAACACTAAAAGTAACACATCTAGAAAATTAATTAAGGAAAAGGAATAAATAACAATAACATATTCAAGATCTATAGTATGAAAAATAAAAAGGGTGAAAATGTAAACCTCACTTATGGCGACAGAGAGAAAAAAAACAAAGAAACTATTTTGTAAATAATGTAAATAATCAATAATAACTATATATATATATATTAACACTTAAATCTGAGACCATTCACTACAAACAAAAAGAGGTTGTTCATTTTTCTTAAATTTAAAGTGCTCAATAAATTTTCCATTTTTTCGGATTCAGACATAGATTCATTTATGAAACAGGAAATATATTTAACTCTAAATTGATTAAGTTCCGAGCAATAAAAAAAAAAATGACACAGTGTATCAAAATGTTGTGAATCACAGAGTAGGCAGTAACTCTCGGGAGAAAATTTATAACGCATATCACCAAATGTTATTCTAGAACACTTTTTACAAGCCAGTCTTATTTGTGACATCAATCTTAATTTGTTGATATGGCACGTCAAATTGAGATAGCTTTTTCCAGGTCCAAAAGAGCTAATATTTCTATAATACAAATTATAGCGACTATTTATAGCAAGGTCAACATCAACGGAAAATAAGTGATTTTTCAATTTGGCAAGTACATCACTTCTGCTTTTTCGTAGAAAAAAGGCGTCCTGTTTAAGCCATACATTCTCCGTTCCAATGGAATAAAGAAACGATTTAAATTCAGAGACCCAATTGAAAGGTATTGAAGAAAAATTAGTTAGTTTATGCAATCTCAGATAACAAATTCTAGGAATGCGGCTGTCTGGCATTAACAGCAACTTTTCCCACCAATTAAACATTCTTTTACAAACATTGTATTTTAGGTGTACTCTGCCCGTTTCAAGTCTAATATATGAGTTTGGAGTACCAGAAGGAAGTTGTAGAAG
This sequence comes from Triatoma infestans, assembly GCA_011037195.1. Taxonomy (NCBI): domain Eukaryota; kingdom Metazoa; phylum Arthropoda; class Insecta; order Hemiptera; family Reduviidae; genus Triatoma; species Triatoma infestans. The sequence continues at coordinate 93,020 of JAAEAF010000353.1, forward strand.
GGACTTAAAAAACAAAATTTGGCTCCTCTCGAGGATATCCAAACACTGGGAGCCCCAAATTTCAGCCATATACAGCAAAACACTTTCTGAAAGAGATATAATATTAAGAATAACTAAACATATTTATGATCCGATCTGGATAAATGGTATGGCTGGGACATCTAAAAAGAATAGTCTGTGTTCTAGCAATAAAAAAGTTTTATAAGAAGAGACAAAAAAAAAATAGAAGACAAGGTTGGCAAGAATGGGCACGAGCTAGGAGGAGGGTGCTTGAAGAAGTGGAAGAGGTTATCAGAAAGCTAGACAGTGAAGATAGAAGGCATAGGGCAGGTGTGTTTGGAAATTGATTACTAAGGAAGTCCAAGGCCCCTTCATTAGCTGTGGAGTGAGAAAACGAGAAAAGTTTGTAAAAATTCTGATTTCAAAGAAAAAATTTGTTTACAGAATATTTGAAGAATCTAATAAAAGAGAATGCAATATCAGTTTCCTAAATTTGTTTCTATTTTCTATGACAGCTTTTACAGAACATATTTTAAACACAAAATAAAAAAATTGTTCAAATCAGAAATTTGGTATAAAATAATTAAAATAATTTTTTTGATTAAATTGTTTAAATGGAAAACTTTTAGTTAATTTTCAAATTAATTAAAACCTTGCAAGAATGTCCTTGATATAAATTAGAATTCAACAATTTTTGTCTTTTGAAGGACAAATGGAGATCATATGTAACTTTATGCAGGTTAAGGTAGGTTACATAATATATGAGTATTATTATTAATATATAGAACGATGTTGAAATTGGTTACAGTAAACTGCTCTGTCACTCTAATAACTTTTTATTGTATTTTATTGCGAACGTTTCGTCCTAATGAGGACAGGCGATCTTCAGCCTATTTGAAATTAGTTGCAACATTTAAACTTATTAACTTTTAATAATTATAATTATTAAGGTTTATGTTATTGTTCCAAAGGTATATGTTATTGTTCCAGTGTCAAATGAAAACTTAGCTCATTCTTAACATCTTTTATTGGCTAGGTTATAATTTATAAAACTGGTTATACGTGAACACCATATTTTAGGTTAAGTCATAATTGAAGCTAGTGTATTATTACTTCTGTATTAGTTATTTTAACAAACCATTGTGGCTAATAAACGTGCTCTGATTTTTTCCCTAATGTGTTTACACTTTTGTTGGTAAGAGATATTGGATTGTACTGCTTTTTGTAGGCTAAAATTTATTTTTATATCATTGTATAAAATTAATAAATAAAAATCATAAAATAAAATAAACAAAACAGAAATAAAGAATAAAAAAAAATCTATAAAAATTATGTAATAAATAATTTATGTGGTAATTCAACTTAATTAAAACAATTAAGTCTTTTGTTCAGGGTTATGTGATGACTTTTAGCCCAATTTATGTAATATAATATTCAAACCTTTTTATTGATCAGTGTGCTTGTTTACATTCCCGAGTTTATGATTTTATTGATTGATTTTTTTATAAATAACTTCTTAGGTTTTAGGGTTTTTCTTATCCCCTAAGTCTTGGAAAAAGAAGGCAAATGTATGGAATGCGCACTTCAACTATGCTTAACCTCCCCCCCCCAGGTGTCACGCCGCCACTGTAATGTTTAGCGAATGCGTTTCAACTTCAGCGAAGCATCTCCATAGAACCTTGTCATCAAGAAATAGGAGAAACAGGGATAAAAAGCCGGAAATTTAAGAGCTTTAATGATTCGCCAGATAAACTTTGAAAAGTTGAGTAGTCGCAAGAAGAGATAAACCAATAGTTGAAGATGTTTTAACAAGTTATAAAGAAGGAAATGACCAGTCCAGAATTCAAGAGTTCACTGTGATTTTTCAACACAACTCTCAAGAGTATTTCAACTACTTGTAACAAGCAATCATCAATCACAAATCACTCTTTGCCAAAGACACTTTTACAGGCCAGGAAGTTTTCATTAAGCTAGCTATTCGACTATTAGAATAGACGAGATTTCTAGCATCAGCCAACACTATCAATTCTGTATCATCTCCAAACATCATCACTCATTGTTCGGCCATTCTATCCTCAATATACTATTCTCTTCTACTAAAGTATTGTAACGCAGCCAGTGGAGCCATCTAGGAGAGGAAGTAGGAACATCAAGTTTTCCTAGTGGCCGTTAGGAAGCGCTGGCGGCGCACTCTAGCTCTTTGTAGAAGAATCGAGGAAGTTTAGACCATTCTCCACCGGTATAAATAGTGGGACCACAGAGAGTTGGGAGAGTTTTCCAGTTACAAACGAAGTGTACGTTTGTGGAAAGTGTATAAAGTGAACAAAGTGAACTTTTGTGGTTTAAACTGTGAAGTAATTATTATTAAGTGTTGTTTTTTGTAATTTTTTTTGTGTATAACAATAAATTGGTGTTTTCTTTATTGAAGTTTATTAGATTATTTTATCTATACGACCCACTTAAAACTAGTTGCAGTAGCTACTTTAGAGGGAAAAACGTTACAGTATCTCAATACTTATAAATGTATGTATTAAAGTACAAATAGTGAGTTTTTGTGTTCATATTTCATCAACTACCGTTCATCATAGCAGAGGCTCCTGTGAACAGAAAATTTGGGCAGCACTGTTGCATTCGAACGCGGGACCTCTGCGACTCAACGCGCTACTGCTAGCCTAATCCTTTCTCTGACGTCTTTCTAACTTATTCTACAGTGTACCCATAATCAATACATTATACAGTTCCACTGAGTATACAATGTTAAACACCTAAACATTCAGTGCAATTTCTCATTTGTAAAAAAAAAAGGTCCATTAGAACAGTAAAAACAAATTGACTGAGTGGACAATGATTGATTTAAATTGTGTGTTATATAACAGATTTTTTGTTTGTTTTGCTTATTGAGTACTGGGATAGAGTAGTTATTTTTTTCTTCCACTTTTTTTTGTAGGAGTTATTTCTAGCGTATTGCGATCGTGTCAAAATTGCGAGGCGGAGTTTTCATTAGAAATGTTATGAAATAAAAATATGACAAATATATCTGGTGATTTTCCATTTCTACTTTTAATATATGTATATAAAATGACAAATTTTTTATAAACTTCAAATTTCACACTTTTTCCCCAATATAGAGAAAAAAAAAAAATCTGGTGTGAAACACTCACACAACTTTCTCTACTCCTGTTCTCAAAAATTATAATTGACAAATGTATAGTTTGTGTACCAAATATAACGAAATTCATCGAAAACTTAAAAAAAACTGTTTAGTAAAAGCGCATTTCCGGTTTACTAATTTTCTTAAAACTTGGAATTTTGGCCATCTATTTATTTCTAATTATTTTTGTTTGGATGTAGAATTGTATAATCAACTATGATAGCACTTTAAAGAAAAACATAACCCCGCCCCTTCCCTAAAAGTGCCCTTAAATGAATGTTCCTGAAGAAATATTTTAAACAAAAGGTGTGGATCTTTGTATGCGTAGTTTATGCACTAAGTTTCAAGAAAATCAACGGAGCCATTTTTGAGAAAATTGCGAAAAAGTGAAAAAAAAAAAAAAAATTTAGTTAAGTGGTAAAGTAAACTCATTTCCGGTTATGCGATTTATTTCAAACTTGGAATTTCAACAATATATTTAATTCTAATTAACATTATTCAGATGAGCGAATTATCCAATAAACTGAAATAGCACTTTAGATGAAAACCTAAACCCCTCCTCTCCCCCAAAAGTGAGCTTAAATAAATTTTTCCAGAGAAATGTTTCAAATAAAAGTTGTAGCACTTTGTATGTGTAGTTGATGCACCAAGTTTCAAGAAAATCGTCGGAGCCATTTTTGAGAAAATCGCAAAAAAGTAAAAAAAAACAACTAGTAAAGTGGCACTTTCGGTTGTGGAATTTTGACAGATAACGTACTGTCAGATCCATGGTGATACCTAAACGGATATTAAGTTTGAACTTTCTACGATTTTTCGTTTTTGAGCTATGCTGTTCACATACATACATACACACATACACACACACACACACACACACACACACATGCAGACACACTCACACACACACCATTTGCTGAAAACCTCTTTTTTGGACTCAGAGGACCTCGAAACGGATATTTATGGTGAAAACTCGATATCGAAAATTTGACACGATTACAATACTACCTCTTACTAGGAGTAAGAGAAAGTAATATAGGGTAGTAGGTGGACAAGTCCTACTTAGGGCATGTAGTAAAATGGATAACATTGTAATTTAAAAGAAAATGCCAATAATATTGAGCAAAACATTTGAAATTGAACGTCCTAGTTTCCTCAGATACAACTAAAAGCACTTTTTTTTTCTGAAAACTGCTCCAAAGAAAAGTGATACGCTTTTATTTGTGCAATTAGTATTCCAAGTTTTAAAGAAATCTTAGCGGGAAGGGAATAGCTAAGTGGTTAGCGTACTGGACTCCTACGCGGAGGACACGGGTTCGAGTCCACTGTACTGCCCTTAAATTTTTTTCTTCCTAGGAGCCTCTACAGCTCACCGTCTGGTGATGGACAGTGTTGTCTGTAACGTGAAAACAATGTCCGGAGGCTGGCAGCGCACTGAGAAGGCTCCGGGCGCCAATGACCATGGATGTTAACGCGCCTTAAATTTAAAAAAAAATCTGCTGTGAAACACTCACACAACTTTTTCTTACTCCAGTTCTCAAAATTATATTTGACAAAAATTTTATAGTTGGAGTACCAAATGTTAATGAAATTCGTCGAAAACTGAAAAAAAAAAACTGTTTAGTAAACGCGCACTTCCGGTTTACTAATTTCCTTAAAACTCCGAATTTTAGCCATGTATTTATTACTAATTAATTTTCTTTGAATGATAGAATTGTATAATCAACTATGAGAGCACTTTAGAGAAAAATATAACCCACCTCCTCTAAAAGTACCCTTCAATGAATTTTCCCAGGGAAATGTTTTAAATAAAAGTTGTATCTTTGTATGTTTAGTTTATATAAAACGTTTTAAGAAAAATCGTCGGAGCCATTTTTGAGAAAATCGCGAAAAATGAAAAAAATCATTTAGTAAATTGGTAAAGTCAAAAACGGCACTTCTGGTTATCCGATTTTTTTTTCAAACTCGGAATCTCAACAACATATTCAATTCAAATTAATATTATTTAGATGAGAGAATTGTCTAATAAACTGAAATAAATGAAAACCTAACCCCACCACTCCCCCATAACTGCCCTTAAATGAATTTTTCAAGAGAAATGTTTCAAATAAAAGTTGTACCTCGTTGAATGTGTAGGTAATATACCAAGTTTGAAGAAAATCGTCAGAGCCATTTTTGAGAAAAATGCAAAAAAGTAAAATACCAACTAGTAAAGTGGTACTTCCGGTTGAGGAATTTTGACAGATAACATATAGTCAGATCCCATCGTGATAACCTAAACGGAATATCAAGTTTCAACTTTCTGCGGTTTTTCGTTTTTGAGCTAGCTGTTCATACACACACACACAGACTATTTACAAAAAATCACTTTTTTGGACTCAGTGGACCTCAAAACGGATATTTCCGGTGAAAACACGATATCGAAAATTTGACACGATTACAATACTTCCTCTCCACTAGGAGGAGTAAGGGAAAGTAATAAATTACTTCAGAAAAAAAAAAAGTAAAAAAAACGATTATAAATTCAACGATTCTATGAAAAAGATGATATAGAATACAAATTTAGCAATGGATATCAACACTATCGAAGAGTGAACACTCTTAATCTTTAATTTAAATTATATAAGTAGGCACTATTAAATTTTATACACTGATACTACTCCAGTGTTTTATTTTGACTGTATTTTCAGATAAAAATTATCCTTTTGTTTGTTATTTTATAAAATTACAGACAAACAAACAATTATTACAAACATAATTATAAAAAAAACAAATTATCTCAAATTTTTTTTACTTCCCCATTCTGTTTGTAAATTTATTTTCTCATTTAATTAGATAATCGTAGATTGTACGTGTGATAATTAAATTCTCATAATAATGAAAAGTATTTATAAAATGAATGGAAGTAAAAAAAAAATACATCTGGTGTACTCAAACAATCTCACAACTTTCCTTATTCCAGTTTTAAAAATTGTAATTGATAAATTTTATAGTTAGTGTACCAAATTTAAAAAAAATTCGTCGCAAACTGAAAAAAAATGTTCAGTAAAAGCGCACATCCGGTTTACTAATTTTCTTGAAACTGGGAATTTTGGCCAACTATTTATTTCTAATTAATTTTGTTTGGATGCTAGAATAAATTGTCTAATCAACTATACTGCCACTTTAAGAGAAAACATAACCCCACCCCTCCTCCAAAAGTGCCCTTAAATAATTCTTCCCCAAAAAATTCTTTTAAATAAAAGTTGTAGATCTTTGTATGTGTAGTTTATATAGGAAGTTTCAGGAAAAATCATCGGAGCCATTTTTGAGAAAATCGCGAAAAAGTGAAAAAAAAAAATATCATTTAGTAAAGTGATAAAGTTAACGAACGCACTTCCTGTCATCCGATTTTTTTTCAAACTTGGAATTTCAACAATATATTTAATTCTAATTAACATTATTTAAATGACAGAATTATAGTAAACTGAACTAGAATTTTAGAGGAAAACTAAATCCCACCCCTCCCCCAAATGTACCCTTAAATGAATTTTTACGGACAAATGTTCAAATAAAAGTTGTAGCTCTTTGTATGTATAGTTGATGTATCAAGTTTCAAGACAATCGTTGAAGCAATTTTTGAGAAAATTGCAAAAAGTAAAAAAAAAAACCTAGTAAAGTGGTACTTCCGGTTGAGGAATTTTGACAGATATGCTACTGTCGGATCACTTGGTGATATCGAAACGGAATATCAAGTTTGAACTTTCTAGAGTTTTTCGTTTATGAGCTATGCTGTTCACATACATACATACATACACACACACGCACACACGGACACACCACAGGACCATTTGGTAAAAACTACTTTTTCGTACTCAAGGGACTTAAAACGGATATTTCCGATGAAAACAAGAGTAAAAGAAAGTAAAAATAATAAATAAACAGAATTCAGTTGGATGAATTTTTTATTATTATTTAATTTTTACTTTCTCTTTTACTCCCCGTTAAAGTGGACCACAATATTGTAATCACGTCAAATTTTCGATATCGATTTTTTTCACTGGAAATACAGTTTTGAAGTCCTCTGAGTTCAAAAAATTGTTTTCAAAAATGAAATATCCGCCAGTAGGTTATCTGTTAAAATTCCTCAACCGAAAGTACCACTTTACTAGTTAGTTGTTTTTTTTTTTTGTTTTTTTTTGCAATTTTCTCAAAAATGGCTCCAACAATTTTCTTCAAACTTGGTATATCAATCTACACTTACAAAGAGCTACAACTTTTATTTAAAACGTTTCTCTGGGAAAATTCATTTAAGAGGGCTTTTGTGGAACGGGTGGGGTTATGTTTTCCTCTAAAGTGTATTTTAGTTTGATTATACAATTCTATCATCTAAACGAAATTGATTAGAGAAATAAATAGATTGCCCAAATTCCAAGTTTCAAAAAAATTAGTAAACCGGAAGTGCGCTTTTACTGAACTTTTTTTTTTGTTTTTACTATTTTCTTCATAATAATACCGACGGTTTTAAACACTAATAAGAATTTAAGTGCGAAGAAAATTTGTCATTTTCGCAGTAAGAGAAAGTAATGTGAGTGTTTCTCAGCTGATTTTTTTTTTTTTTTTAATATTACTTCCACCTTTTGCGAATATTCCTTGGGTAAAAGAAAAAAAAGATGAATATATTAAATAAAGAATATTTTATATTTTTTACACAATAATTAATAATTATGCAATTATAATATTATTATTAATAATTGTATAATAATTTTGGAAAGTGAAGAAATTTTATAAATTGAATAAAATCAATGTTTTTTTTCCCGTAAGTTTTTAAACATCAATTAATTTCCCTTCACCTAGCCGTATCATTTCGCTTGATTACCACACACTACGATTTTCTCTTTTACTCTCTCTATATGGGAGACTGTCATAGATTGCTATAAATACATATACACACGTAGATAGATAGATACTAGATTGTTGTAGGCGATATTACATTGCGAGGTGAAAGATTGTGAAACATTGTGCGCCCCTACCCCCATGCTTTCTCAAGGCACTGCCCCATCACCGGATAGTGAGCTGGAGATGCTCTTAGGAAGAGAAAATTAAAGGGCAGCACTGCTTGATTCGAACCCGGGACCTCCGTGTAGCTAGTTCAGCGCACTACCACTAAGCTAATTTCTTCCCTATGTACACAAGAAAAAAATTTTGCATCACTGGTAATTGTATTTCTTGTCAGGGAAGAAAACTAGCTGAATAATAACTACAATTAATATTACTACAACTAATAAAACGTAATTCCATTTAGAAAAATCAAATAACCTTTTTATAAAAAATAAAAATTAAATTATATAATTTACTTAAATGGCCAAATTATTAGTGAGTTTTTTTTTTGAAATATTGTTCTGTATGCCTGTTATTATTCCGTATTGTCTTTCAAAAGGTTGAATACGTACAGGCATGCGGAGAATGAGACAGTTATACATATGTCTATGACTTCCTTGAAAAATTCTGCCATTCTTCCACTTCTGCTTTTGTCAAGTCCTAAATTGTTGTACAGACATAACGGTTAGCGTTATACAATAAATTATTCTCTTACTATGAGTAAGAGAAAGTAAAAATGCTGACTTTTGAAGTCAGATAATAAAAATTGTAATTATTGGTTTTCTTTATGATGTTCTGGATAATTTCTATCAATGTTTACTATGACTTGCTTACTAGGGCTAGGTGAAAAGTTCTCGGCCTAGCCCATAGATGGCACTACAACTACTGTTTTGTTATGTTAGCACACTTGCAAAAGTAAATATCAAATCTGAATTTCATTAGATAAATAGTTTGTTTTTTATACGGCTGTTTAAAGTAAGCGTGTTCTGTGTTTTTTAAAAAAACTTAATAAACTTGAATACCGTTCCGTCATAAAATTCTTCGTTTTAAATGGTTTATCACCAACAGAAATTCATCCAAAGTTGGTGAAAGTGTATAAAGAGTCTGCACCTTCGTTATCAACAGTAAAAAAATAAGCAGCTGACTTTAAACGTAGTCGTACATCGATTACGATTAAGGTACGATTATCGGTTATGATACGAAACATGTATTTCCGGTGAAAACTCAACTTCGACAACTTGACGTCATTGCAATACTTCCCTCTTCTCAGAAGAAAGAGAAAGTAAAATTGTAAAGCCTTTCACACATATCTACATAGGCAAGGTGAAAAGTTCTCGGCCTACACCACTGATGGCACTGCCACAAATGAAATTACTGTTTTGTTATGTTGCCATATTTGTTACAAAAGTAAATACCAAATGTGAAAGGATGTAGGCATCTTAAAAGAAAGGGTAGGGCACATTTTACACGAAGATCTCACCAAGCTTTGTGCAAGATGGGCGCCGCATTTGTTAAATGCTGATCACAAACAAATGAAGAATCTCAGCAATGTTTGTGCCGATTTGTTACGATGGATGAAACATGGGTTCACAACTTTACTCCTGAGTCAAAACAACAGTCCAAGCAATGGGGTAGAAGCCGGTGGCTCTGTATCGAAGAAAGTAAAGACAATTGCAACGGCTGTAAAGGTTACGGCTAGTGTTTTTTTTGTGGATTCCAAAGAGATTCTTTTAATTGACTACCTGCCAAAGAGTCAAACAATTAATGGTGAATACTACGCACATCTTCTTGACCAGCTTGATGAAAAGATTAGAGAGAAAAGGCCTGTTTTGTAAAAAAAAAAAAAAATCCTCTTTCACCAGGACAAGACACCCGTCCACAAAGGCGCTTTGGCAATGGGAAAATTGTGGAATTTAAAGTATGAATTGTTGGGATATCATCCCTATTCGCCAAATTTGACTCCCTCTGACTTTCATCTATTCTCAAACCTTAAGAAATTTATGACTGGAAAACGTTTTGGGTCAAATGAAGAGGTGATAATAGCAGCGGTAAATGGATATTTTGAAGACCTTCCCAGAATCGCACTTCAGGGAGGCGGAATCTAGTTATTGGAGAAACGTTGGATAAATTGTATTGAACTAAATGGAGACTAAATTTGAGAAATAAATGCATTTTTTTTAAATAAAAAACTCATTTTCACTACTACGCCGAGAACTTTTCACCTTGCCAACGTAGTTACATAATATCCAAACATCTTATCTTTCATTTGTTATTAAATTCAGTTTGTAACCAAACGTCTTTACCTCTTATTTGCAACGAAAATTAAGCTTTCCTCTAATGTACTACTTCAGTATAATGTTTGGTTCTGCCTCATACATAATATTTATGTACATACCAAATTTGAAGAAAATTCCTTAATCGGAACAGCGGCTTAGAATATATTTCTGCGGAACAGAGTAGGTTTCTGTTTTTTTCCTTGAATTTTCTCAAAACGGCCAGAACGATTTTCTTTAAACTTGGATATGAACACAGATATGAACGAATCATTTTTTAAAGGGAAATGACTTTAGAAGACGAATTTGCAATGCCAAATTTCAAATCATCTGTGTTTGTTCAATATAATTGGCGCTGTTTTCTGTACAGCAGTGTAATGATTGAACTATTATCTGCCTTTGGTAGGTACATGTACTCTATACCATATTTGGTAGGGGCAAATGAGTAAAATTTCAAATTTAATGCAAATTTACTAATTTTATTATTGTATTGTTTATACGTACATTTTCATTATTTAAAAAAAGTTTTTTGTAGTTATTTAGTCAAAAATAAATACGAGAAGTTTATGTTCCAACAAATCGCAATTAAAATACTAGAAATTAAAATAATTGCATTATACTTACAAAAAAGATTTTGTAACATTTTTTTTTTTTACAGTTTATAGATATTTGTTTTATAATGCAACTACCTGTTGCTGTTAATGTGTTTGTTTTTTTTTTTTTAAACTGGTGGCGAATTTTAGAGCGAGGACACCACAGAAATGGCAAAACAAATATAAATAAATTATTTAATGTATAGTTGGCAGTCTTCCATTAGGGACTTTCACTTTACAAGATATATAACTTCATATACCAGCTTCTACAGGTTCATTTAATCCCATTAAGTTTTACAATATATTGTGTAATGCCTTATTTCTTGTTTATTCACTTGTTCTCATTTACTTTCAAAACTTGTCGAGCACAGCTTGTTTATGTTTATTAAATTGTACAGATTTTTTTTTTTTTTTAAATTCCATTTTATTATTACTTATTAATAAAAATATCTAAAATGGAAACAGAAAAATGGTTGGCTCTCTTATGTAAATGTGATAGTAAATTAAATATAATTTTTTTTTTTGGTATGTATAGTAAATGGTAACGCAACGGGGTCGCAGAAGGAGAAACAGAAAGTTTGGGAGGCAAGTCCTAATCCTTTACCATAAAATATCTTGACCCTCAAAGTGAGTGCAGTGTAAATTAGTCAAAGCTTAAAACACATTGTATGAGATAAGGTTGGTAAGGTTGTTGTCTATTTACCACAGGAGATAAGAAATGTTGAAAATTAACAGATAAACCAAAACATTTGAGACATTGTAAAAACATTGCAGTGTTCCTAAGTATTTATTGTATGTAATGTTCTGGCACTATATAATATTTCAAACATGTATAAATATACTCGACGACTTGAGTATTCATTCGACCAAATCGTCTGTAGTTCCTTACACAAGCGTGTGAGAGAGAAAACAATAGTATGTTGATTGCAAGTGAAACTCTATATTACGCAACAGTTCATCAGATTTTTAATTTTGTTCCATTAATTGGTTACTTTACTTCTCTTAATCTCTCGGTTATTTGAAAATTTAATATTAATTATGAGTTAGGAATATTAGATTATGCTATTATCTTATTATCCTCACGCGTTGGTCTAATGGCTAGCGCACTCATTTTTGGGGAGTGGGATTCAGGGTTCGATTCCCGTGAGGACAAATTCGGTTTTGACCTAGCAGCGTGTGAAAAAGTGGGAAGCTACATTGATGGCGCACCTAGTTAACGAAGGCAGGAACTAAACGGCAAAGGATCTTGCGGCATGCTTATTCACACGTCCCCCAAATACAAATTGTCGTTTGGCAAGCCCTTGGCCCTTCATTGGCTGTTGCGCCATAGTTTTTTTTTTTAATTACCTTTTTCCTTAAGAGTTACAACTAATGTTCCCCATTGTTGGATGAATCATTTCTGTGTACCTTTCACTTTGCTCCTCTTTAGTAGCAGGTATTGCCCGGATCCTCACTATAGTCGCGACCTAAAGTTTTCCAAGAGTCCCTCGGTCGCGGTGCACAATGGGCCTAGTAGTGGCCTAAGTGCTGAATTTCCCTATGGAGGTCCCGAGTCCCTCGGTCGTAGTTTATTTACCTTTTTACTTTCTCTTACTCCTTGTTACAAGGAAGTACTGCAATCGAGCCAGATTTTGGAAATTGAGTTTTCACAGGAAATACATGTTTTCGGGTTTACCTGAATACGAAAAAAATATTTTTTATGGAATGATCTATATGTGTGTGTGTGTGTGTGTGTGTATAACTCAAAATCGAAAAGTCTCAGGAAGCTCCAACTTGATATTCCGTTTAGTTACTACCACCGCATCGGACACAAGATTTTGAGGCAAAATCCATTAAACGGAAGTGTGACAATACTGAAAGTTTTTTCTGGTTTTTTCGTGATTTTCTCGAAAAACAACTACAATGATTTTCTTTAAACTACCTATACTATCTACACAAATAAATAATATATGTCACTTTTATTTGAAACATTTTTCGGGGAAAGTTGATTTTTGGGGGGTTCGGGGGGAACAGTAGCGTTATGCTTCCCTCTAAAGTATATATCACTTCAGTATAATATATGGTTTTACCACCTACATAATATAAATACACATTTGATGCATTGATAGAATTTCAAATTTGAAGAAAATCGGTTAGCCGGATTTGTTTTTTTTTTCAAAAACGGTTTCAACAATTTTCTTTAAATTTGGAATGCTTGCTCCAACATATCTGAAATATTTTTCTAAAAAACATATTTTTTATAGTTGTGCGGAATTTGTGGTGTTAATTTCAAAGTGTTTAAATATATGTTGAAAATGTGGATGGGTCCGCAGTGCTGGATAACATCCGGTGTTTTATCCGTCGTAGCATGCATATTATTTTTGTTCCTTACCAGTTTCGGATTTTCATCCATCGTCACAGTAAATTCATTAAGTTCATGTAGAGAGTTCACTTCAACGAAATGTTTCTGTTAGACTCACTCTTGTTGGTTGTAAATATGTGGGAAGGTTATAAGGTTATGTTCAACATATAAGGTTATAATCTTAACTTTCCTACCTTCCAAGTTTAGTAGATGGTAGTTTGTAGATATTCGCTCCTACCTCTAATTTATGTTAGGACGAGTTCGTAAAATTTAATGCAAAAGAAAATTTGTCATTTTATATATAATTGTATTAAAAGGAGTGTAAAGAAAGTCTTGCGAGAATCAGTTTTTGATTAAATTGTGACTATTTGTTTGTTTGATTACCGTAGGTAATTGTTTGTTGCTTAATATGTTATATTTATATAAAAAATGTTTTTTTTTTAATAACAAAAATGAAAACAAACAAAAATGGGCTCGTAAATTTGCCCGTATATTACATTTTTCAGTAAAATTGACTTTTCAAGTTTTCTTGGGTTTCTTCCACACTTTCAATTCATCAATTCACGGTTTTAATTACTTATATAGTACTGCAGGAATTTCAACTTTAAAGAAAATTAGATTTAATTTGTTCCACTAAGGGGTAAGTAAGTTTATTATTGTTAATCTGTATTATTTGAAAGTTAGATTATTCTTAGTAAAGCGTTATAACTAATTAATGTTCCCTACTGTTAGATGAACGATGTAGCAACCAATTTTTGTGTTCTATACTTTAAAGAAATTCTAAACGAACCACATCAATCGCCAGCGCAGCCTAATCTTTTATACGTGCCGCACAGTGGTTGAATAGCCGAAGTCATGGCTTAGGAAAAAATAAAAGTTACCTTGTAAGTGTAATATTGCAGAATAGGTAAGTTAATTTTTGTTTTTCTCGAAAAGGCCTCAAAGATCTTTAAATTCAAAAGCTATCATAAAATAACCTCTCTATAATAAATCTTTCACATTTATTTGTAATATTCTGTGTAGGACTGTCAGAAGTGCTGCATTACAATATTTCCTAGGTATCCTATTATAAACCATTAGTAAAATTCCCATCAATCATATTTATAGGTTATTTTAAATAATTAAACGTTAACAAATTTCAAGATTCAAGAAATAGTGTCTTATTATAATTATTATTGAAATAATGGTGGTAAGTAAATGTCTTATGGAAGAAATACGTCATTTGAGAGGTTGGAGGATTAATTCATAATAAGAAAAGATAAAACAAGTGTAATGGAGATTAAAAAAAATCTATGAGGGGATTAACAATGACAGCCATAATTAATATCTATCATCCTTTCACAATAATTAATCCTCCTTTTGCAATAAAAATTAGGGCGCAGTAAGTTTTATGTATATAGATAATAATATTTTGAATAAAGATTAAAAAAAAATAAAATCACAACTCCATTAAGCTACATATATTTACAGAAATGATTTTTTTTTTTTATAATTGAAATTTACAACTGTAGCCAATAGTTTACAAGTAAATATAATGGTAGGAAATACAATAACGGGTTGTTAGATTGAAGAAGGCACACGTGGTTGCACTCCATTATCATGATACACATGATATATTATTTCACCTTGTCATGTCAACAGTAAATCATGGAGACCATCTCCCTCTTCAATCACCTAAGAGGATTACCTGGTTTTGTGGGTCAGACTACTGTCTTGTTCTTTTAGAGGATTGCAGTGATCTGCTATAGAGGAATGGAATTTAAGAAAATAAGTTTTTGATAGATCATGAACAAAATGGATAATCAGGTCATTATAGATAATGTGGTTCGATAAGAAAAATGGAGCATTATGGATTTTCCGAAGGATTTTTAACTGCAAAGATAGGGGTTGCGTTGGGAGTTGAAACGTTTAGTCAATCCCCATACTTCAAATTGCACTTAGTCTTAGAGATAGAAGTCTTTTGCAGTTTAAGTTTAGTTTTGATCGTATCTAGAAGAGCCTTACGAAAAGGATATAGCGTCGGCTAACTTCTTGTCTTTTCAATCTGTTATGTGAATTCCATGTTAATTGCCCTTACAGAAATGTAATTATGAAATTTATATTTAACATTTTTATAAAAAAAAATCTGCTGTGAAACACTCACACGAGTTTCTCTTACTCCTGTTCTCAAAAAATTATAATTGACAAAGGTAATAGTTTGTTTACCAAATATAACGAAATTCATCGAAAACTGAAAAAAAGTGTTCACTAAAGGCGCACTTCCAGCTACTAATTTTCATAAAACTTGGAATTTTGGCCATCCATTTATTTCTAATTATTATTGTTTGAATGATAGAATTGTATAATCAACTATGATGCAATTTAGAGGAAGCTGTAACCCCACTCCTCACCTAAAAATACCCTTAAATGAATTTTTCCAGGACTGTTTAAAGAAAAAGAGGTAGATCATTTGTCATGATTAGTTATATACGAAGTTTCAAGAAAATCGTGGAGTATGTTTGAGAAAATCGCGAAAAAGTGAAAAAAAACATTCATTGTACAGGGTTAAAAAATACGCACTTCGGCTATCCGATTTTTTCAAAATTCGGAATTTCAACACCATATTTAATTCTAAATAAACAGTATTTAGATGACAGAATTGTCTAATAAAAACTGAATAGCAGGAAGAGAAAACATAACTCCCCCATCCCCCCCCAGAAATGCCCTTAAATGAATTTTCCCGGAGAAACGTTTTAAATAAAAGTTGTAGCTGTTAGCATGTGTAGTTGATATACCAAGTTTAAAGAAGATCGTTGAAGCCATTTTTGAGGAAATCGCAAAAACGTAAAATAAAACAACTAGTAAAGTGGTACTTCTGGTTGAGGAATTTTGACAGATGACCCACTGTCAGATCCCATGGTGATAACTAAACGGAATATCAGGTTTGAACTTTCTACGATTTCTCGTTTTTGAGCTATGCTGTTCACATATATATATACACACACACACACACACAGACCAATTGCCAAAAACCACTATTTTGGACTCAGGGGACCTCAAAACGGATATTTCCGGTGAAAACTCAATATCGAAAATTTTGACACGATTACAATACTTCCTCTTACTAGGAGTAAGAGCAAGTAAAAATGTATAGATTAAATATTTATATACTCATTACTTGCTCTTACTCTGTAAGAAAATCTATTGCGATCTTGTCAAATTTTCGACATTCAGGTTTCAACGGAAATCCATGTTTCCGTGTTATGATTTAAACAAAATATTTCAAAAGCGAAAAAATCCTAGAAAGCACAATCTTCGTATTCGGATTAGATAATCCATCAACCGGAAACCCGACTTTACTAAAAGTTTTTTCATTTTTTTTTTTTTGCAATTTTCTTGAATATGGCTCCTACGATTTACTATAAACCTGGTACCGTCTAAATACATAAATGCCAACCACTTCTATTTGAAACATATTTCCAGGAAAATAGATGTTTTAAAGATCTAGAGGGGGTGGAACAGTAATGTTAAGTTTTCCTCAAAAGTACGATTTCATACAGTGTATAGTTCAAGCACCTACATAATTAAGATGCATTAGTAACATAGCTAGAATTCTAAATTTGAAGAAAAACGGTTAACCAGAAGTGCGATTCGGAAATCCCTCTTGCCTAGCCCAGGCGTTTATCAACGATATGGAGTTGATATGAGAAGAAGCCGGGATACATTATAGGCTTCTCTTAAGAGGCTCTCTGGTGCCTAGAATGGAATTAAAGTGACACACCTGAGAAATCGCATCTGATCCAATATTTATTGTATACTGCCTTGGTGGAACTTAAATAAAAGATGAAACTGGTACTCTCTGAGATGTTGACCGGTTTTCTCACTAGATGAATTTGAATTGGAAAGAGGTGTGTTTCCCACCCAACTATGACAATATAAAACGTGATGCTCCCAAGAAGAAACGTAGTACTATTTTTTGAAATACCTCTATTTTTATAATTTTACTGTTCTGTAATGGAATCGTTTGATGTGTGATTCCTGATGTAGTAGATGTCTTGAAGAGGGCGGAAGTTAGTTGAGAGATTTTGGAAGTTAGTGCTCGAATTATTAAACGGAGTTTATAAAAATAAAATGTATTTGAACAATAATAAGAACGTTAGAAATGGTAACTAATAATTATAAAATACTTAGGAATAAATAGAAGTTAAATAATTAATAAATTAGAATGACTAAAATAATTGAACTAAAGTGCACTACTAAAAAAATGATGTTTGAATATAACTGTGTATAGACGCGTAAATTGCCGCTCATGTATATAGACGTGCTCGTTTGGTCGTAGATGATATAATGATCGTATCGTCGTATAAGATATAATAATCATGTCGTTGTATATGATAGAGTTTATATATTGGTGTTGGCCACACTCACACCAAGACATCTGTCCTAGTGTGCAACCTTGTGCGACCTTCACAGTTTGCTGACCTTATTTAGGTCAGTGGCCAACCTTATCAATGCTTGCTTTTAATGTACAGTATTGAAAAGGCTTTGTTGTTTGTTTGGCCGCGGCTGTCTTGAAGCCGGCGGCCAACTAGGTCGCTGGTTATAAATTTTATTACTGCCATCCTTTGTTAAGATAGCAGCTGTCTGGAACCACTTTGACAGTGGTATGTCATTACAGTTCATTACATTATTCAGAATCCAGACTGATGGCAAGATCTATTTAGAATTGAAATGTTTTTATTTAGAAAAAAAAAAAAAACATAGTAATTGAAAAATAGTTCAAAAAAAAAACAATAAATAAATAAATAACTAGACATGGATAAATCCGTCTGTCGTCGTCTATGGTGAGAAAACAATAAAAATCAAAATTATTCCAATAATAAGCAATAAAAAATGCAGATTTTTTAAAGATATATTAATATAAAATGAAAGAAATTCTCTGAATTTATATTATTTACTTTGAATACTGTGAATTTTTATTTACACTTCTGTTTTTTTTGTTCAGTATTTTATTTATTTTGCCAAAGTTATTTTTATTTGTAATTATTATTGATTTCTCTTATTTTTATTTCTGATTACCAGTTGGCTTTGCCTAATAGAGAACAATTTGTCTCGCAGGTCTGTTAGGCAAGATCTATTTATAAAACCATAACTGTTCGTTTTCTCCAATACAGAGAGCAGATTATCAGTTCAAGTTTACAAGTTGGATGTGCAGCAGTCAGGTTTTTAATAATTAAATTTGATATTAAGCAGTGGCGGCTGGGTACAAAAGTGCACATTCGCACATGAATTTCTGGAGAAATTCTTAGTTAAAATGTGCCGTCTTCCTATTTCTCTTTTGTTGATTTGTGAAAACCTCTAACTGGTTAAGATGAATTCTTGTTTTTCACCTCTGACAATGGAATCGCTACTTGTACTCTAATCACAATGAGCTTATGTGCGACATTGCATAGTAAAGTGGTAGGTGGTTAAGTTGACAGAGGCAGGCAATTACGGGGTGTAGCAGGTGTGAAAAGATTAGCCCATAATATTTCTCCAAGGGTGGAGAGTTTTTGTGAACCTCCAGAGGAGCGCGTTGGCTTTAGCAGTCTGGTCAAATATTTTTTTGTTTTTGGATTTTTCGCCAAGCTGTGAAACATTTCTTCATATCATAAGAGTCATTATTATTATTTTTTTATTTTATAGAAATAGTTTCAAGCTTATTAAAGTTTAGATTACCATGAACAATGTAATACATTTTTAACTTAAATAACTATCATGTTTCATGATCAATTTACATTTAACTGTGATCTAGGAAAACTAAATTGTAACAATTTAAAGTTTCTAGAACTGAGATTTGTCACGATTATTTCAAATAATATTTTTCATGGTTTGGTTTATACTGTGCTAACAAAAGTCGTAATGAATGTTTTGCCTTTTCACTTAATTTTTTAATTCATTATTTGAATATCAATTTAATAATCTTCTTGTTTAAAATGTTAACTATGGCCTGTGAGAGTAGAACAATTAAAAAAAATATATATTTTTAAGTTTGAAAAGAGAAAATAAAAATCAAAGAAAATTTAGACCAAAATCTCAGCTTAATATGGGTCAATAAATTAATTACAAAAAAAAACTTTCAAATGAGAGTTCTAATAAGTTATTTAAGATAATATATTTGGCACTGTTCACATGAGATAGGATCTAATATTTATTTCCATTGCGTGTTTCTTTTTGGCAAAAGAAAATTGTGAAAACTCTTGAGCAAAATAGAGGGGTATTTGAATCTATAGAATATGAGTATTTCAGGATAGGTTTGTAATGTACACTTGAACACACAGTTCAGTGAAATACACCGAATTGGCTGCTTGAAGATGCAATATTATTTAACCTCCGCCATTGGAATTAAATCATCTATAACAGTTCGTTGTTAGCTAATTTGTTTAAATCATTTTATACTATATTTGGGAAAGGATAATATTGCATATAATGGTGTAAAAAGAAGCTTGAGATAAGAAATTGAGACTTTAGTGATTCTAAAGCAATATTTTTAACTTAAAAATGATTTTTTTCTTTTTTGTTTTTTTTTTTTAAATCGTATTTGTAGATAACTTTATTTCATAAAGTTGTAAAATTAACAGAACTTACTACTTGTAATGTCATAAAAAAACAAACTTATCAGAGAAAGTAATAACATGCAATCATTCCTTAGTACACAATGAATTATTTTATCAACGACAAAATACTTATTCTTTTTTTTTTCATTTGTGATTATTTATTTTAATTAACCCAAGTTTATGATAATATTTGTAATTAAAGATTGTTTGCAAATATTCAAAAAATATTCATGTAATTAACAGTATTGTTTTTATTTATTACAAATAATTTTTAAAACAAGGTAACATTTTTATTTATTAAGATAAAAATTTATTTAAGATTTTATTAAATTAATTATATATATATATATAAGTATATAAAAAACACAAATGAACGTTTATTGCAATGTCATTAATTTTAATTACCTATCTAGTTGGCTCCGTCTCTAAGACACCTTTTTTTTTTTTTGTAACCACAACATATAATCTATAATATAATTGAATTATCTTGATTCACCAAACAGAGCCTCTATCAGTCTAGTTCTGCTTCTTATTCTGATAATGGTTATCACTATGAATTTACCAAATTGCTATGAAGATTGACGAATTTTCCAAAACTGATCAATGGGAAGAAAGGAGAATCAATATTTCAGAATATACAAAGAAATCCAATCTGTTTACCGTCATCATCGCCCTTTAACCAAAGCAAAACGATAAGTGTTAGGTTCTTCTTTAATCCTTATAAGCTCTCTTTATCTAGAGGAAAGATTTGAGTTTATTTTTTTGGAGAATATATATATTGTTTTTAAGTGTTCAATTAATTACCATTAAAAGGGCCTAAGTCTAATTGCAAAAGAAAGTTTATTGTACAAAAATTTTGTTCAAGGAAGTATTTCTGTTTAGTAAAGTGATAATTTATTTTTTAGTTGAGGTTATATAACAACCGCCAGGGCCAGACAAGCCATTTGACCGCCCTTGTATTGACTATTTTGAGCAACGTCGTTCCTGCTTGTACTAGAGGAAAAATTATTTTATCCAAACCATAAAAATTAGTATTTTTTTTTTTTTGCAATAAGAAATACGTTGTACACTCATGGTGTTAAGACTTTATTTTGATATCCAAAGAGTGTTATCTCCATGCCATGTCGGATGACAAAAACAAAGAGAGAGAGAGAAGATAATTAGAAAAAAAAGCGCATTTCCGGTCATCCGATTTTCTTCAAACTCGGAATTTCTACAACATATATAATTCTAATTATTATTATTTAAATGATAGAATTGTGTAATAAACTAAAACAGCACTTTAGAGGAAAAACCTATACCCTACCCCTTTCCAAAAAAAAGTGCCCTTAAATGAATTTTTACGGAGCAATGTTTCAAATAAAAATTGTAGATCATAGTATGTATAGTTGATATATCCAACTCGAAAAAAAAATCAATAAAGCCACTATCAAGAAATTTGCAAAAAAATTGAAAAAAATTATTCAGTACTGTGGTACTTCCGGTTGAAGAATTTTGGTCAGATAAATTCTGTCGGGTTCCCATGATGATACCTAAACCAAATATCAAGTTTGATCTGTCTGATATTTTTCATTATTGAACACACACAGACAATTTTCTAAAAACCACATTTTTTAGATTCAGGGGGACCTCAAAACGTGTATTTCCGGTGAAAACTTGATGTCGAAAATTTGACAAAATTACATTACTTCCTCTTCTTACTATAGGAGTAAGAAAAAGTAAAAATTCCAAAACACTTCGAAAACAATTCTTTAAAGTCGTGCTTCTAGTTAACCGATTTTCTTCAAATTTGGAATTCTAACATATATTGTACTGAAATGATACTTTAAAGAAATGCTTAACGTTTCTTCACCCCCAAGAACCTAAAAAGAAAAAAAAATTCTTGGATAAATATTTCAAAGTAAAATATATGGACATTTATCTTTCTTTTTTTAACGAAAAAGTATTGGAACCTCAAACTTGAGATTCCATTTAGTTACCATCTCCCAGCTGACGACAGTTCGACTATCACTTCAAAGTTCATATTTCTTTGCATATTCTGCCTCCTAGACTCCTGATAACTTAGTATTGTTTTCTAAGACGATAGTGGATGTCCAGAAAAAGTTAAATATTTTAAACAAATATTGGAATGAAAATTTATTATAAGTAAATATTGCTAAAACAAAGACGGTTATATTTGTGAAACGTTCTGGTAGTTTAAAAAAATGAATGTCTTTTTTTTTCATGGAAAAAATAGAATTGAAATAACTAGTTCCCTCCGCTATCTAGGCATCATTATGTCAAATTCTGGAGTTTTCATTTGATGTGTCAGTCAGTATATGATAGCTAAATCAGTTACGGCAATTAATTCTGTAAATAAAATTATTTACAACTCTAAATCGTCATCTTGGAATCTCAGGTTAACATTGTTTGCGTCTTTCTGTATTCCTATGAAATATGGGCAGTCAGGTATTTAGAAAACCTGGAATTTATTTAAATGAAATACTTCGAATCATTATTTTTTGGGCCAAAGTAAACTCCAAATTATATAGTTAGGAAGGAAACAAGTGTAACATCAATAAAATTTCATGTAGTCAAAATAGGCAATAGACTACTACGCATATGTTTTAATAAATTAATTTCTCTTGATAACTCAAGTAATGCCAGTATAACCAAATTTAATTGGGACAGAGTCAGCTACGAGAGATTATTGTAGATATAGTGTACGAATGGCTGTGGAATGAGTAGAGGATGTCAATTTGATTATTGCCCATTAAGGCTAAGAAGGCAATATAAGAAGCCATTGTTGGAGAAATATGTCTCTCGTGTGGCCGGTTCCTCTTATAATTGTTAATACAAAAATATTTATTTTGATAACTGTGTACAGTCGTACTTAATTTGGGACGTTCTGTTTGAAACAAAAAGGTTGAAGAGTCAGTTAAGAGTATCAGCTAGCAAGATGGCCATCTTGTATTCAAACGGGTCCACATACAGGTTAGACATCGAGGTACAGTGTCTAAAGTGTAATCACGGTAAACGGAACATGTGTTTTTTGAATGCCAATATTACTTCATTCCAAGAGAGAAAGAGATACTTGAATGGAATAACTGAAAATAATATTACACTAATATTAAACCCACAGAGTGTTGATTATTTAAACAATCTATTTTACTTTATTAAATCTTTTATTAGATTCAGATTTATTTCTTACGATTTGGAGTAATTACATTTTTTTTTTATTTTTGTTTTTGTTTAAACAAGATTATAATATTTAAATTAAGTTTATGCACTGATTAAATTTTAGTCTTTTTTAATATTGGTCCCTCAAGAATTCTTTTATTTTGGTTTTTCTTTGTTTAAATCCAGTTTTCTTTAATTTTCATTTATCTTTCAATTAGCTACATACATCTGTTTGTGATTTAAGTATTGTTTTTCAATTGCCTCTACTTAAATTAAAGATTGGTTATCTTGTTTCTAAAGTATTAAATGAAATTGTAAAAAAAAAAATCTATTTATAATATGTAATGTAATTTGTTTGTTGATTTTCAATTTGTTTATTATTATTGCAACTACAATGTTAATGGCATGATTATTGCTGTAATTGCTAAAATGTGAAAATAAATAAATAAATAATTATAGTTATGTAAACTGGCACGTAGACATGTAAATTATGGTAAATATTTAACAATTGATTCCAAACTGCCTGTAATGAATTTTTTTTCTATTACGAATATGTTCACTGTAAGTAAATTAAATGAAAGTATGATAATACTGTAGTGAAATAATAAAAAATATTTCAATTACTTAATTTAAAAATAAAAATAACATTACTTACGTTTTTGAGTAGTTAATAAAGACTTTTCATATGGACTGGCTTCTAATTGTGAAAGTGTATGTGCAATTTTAGATAAGAGTAGCGCTTATGGTGAAAGGTAGCATCCTTAATATGAAATACAGACAATATCGTATAATGTATAGAAATGGCACTTTAAAGGAAAGCCCCTAACGTCACCTTTCCCCCAAAACACCCCTTAAATAAGTTATTCTGGAAAACATTTCCTAGCTAATGTAAAATTTGTAGATAAACCTTTAAGCTCTTTTCATGATTAGTTGATTATAATAAGTTTAAAGAAAATCATAGAAGGCATTTTCGAGAAAATACACAAAAATGAAAAACCTTTGGAACCTGGTCGAAAGATTTCGACCAAAACCATGTTGTTACGTCCTCTGGTAATACGTTACCTAAACGAAATACCAAGTTTCAGGTTTTTTTGTGATTTTTTATTTATAAGTGATGCTGACCGACCATATACAATTTCACTCATACACAAACTGGTCTAAAAACTATTGTTTCTAATCCTGGGTACATTTTTTGTCCCTAATTCGGATATTCAGCCCTTTCACGTGGCCCAGTATAAAAAAAGCTGCGCTGGCGACTGTTGTTTTTCATTTATTAGGATAACTAAGGGACAGTCTCTGCTGCAAACAACTTCACCTCCAACTCAGGGTACTTCAAAACATGTATTTCTGGTTGGGGCATACGTATATGGCGTCACTATCGTCCATGCTTCGGGGAGCAATCAGCCTCTGGCTCTCCAGGTTGTGGATTCCCTTAGCCCGACCAATCCTATCCTGATCCTTTCCCCTTGCAGGGTTGCCTGTAAGTATCCTGGGTTACTGCATCCCTGTACACGGGGCAATGGACAGGAATCAGTAGATATCACGATCCATCACGCTAAGCTAATTAGAGAACTAGTGAACTAGTGATGTTTGCATCTAGAAAATCTTTCCGATCGCCAATCAGAAGGTAAAAAGAATATAAATTATTATTATTATTATTATTATCAATAATTTATTATTTTTATTATTATTAATAATAATAATAATTAAAATAATAGCAATGTTAATATAAAAAAAAGTGAACAGACGATATTAATAGAATGCACGCAGAGATGTTGGTAGATTGTAGTGTTTGTATGCGAGAGTGCAGCCCAGTTATTGTTATTGAAAATAGATACATATCGATTGTTCCACAAATATACTCATACCATCTTTTCCGTTAAATCCAAAACCAGTATATATATATTCTATATTTAGAAGGCAATGAATATTTTAATATTTTTTAATCAGCTGCTTTAATGGCAAAAATTATGTTATTAATTAAAATTAAAGCCTAAGTGATGACTAAATTGAATTAGTGATGAATTAGTGAACTATGGGCGCAAGCTATATTACAAGCCAATTGCTTGCAATTGAGGTTGGATTCGTAATGGCCGTGTTTTAACCAATAACTCCAATGACCGAGGTCATGAGTTGAGCGGAAAGAGACCCCGCGATATAGATTAAACCCCGGTGCCAGCCCATAGTTGGAAGCTTATTTGCTGGGTGTACGCGGTTTACCAGAGTCTGCTAGGGTTCTTCCCTAACTTCTCGGATCACTTCATGCGCTGGTATTCGCGCGTATCTCAACCTGTCCCTTTAATGGGTCAAGCGGGGGAGTGCCGGCTTTTGCCATCGCGAGGTCTTGCAACTAATAGCCTCTCCATGGTGATGACATCCTTCTCTTGTAAAAACGACTCCAAGTGCTTGCAACGGGGGAACTGGTAATGGGGTAGTGGGTAGGTATGGTCCTTAAACTCCCCCAAGTACGGGAAGAGGAAAGGGATAACACGGGGAAGAATGTATTTCTGGTGCAAACAAAGTTTCAGAAATTTAACACCATTGCAATAATTCCCCTCTTACAGCAGCATGTGAGAGTAAAAATTCAATAATGTTGCATTTCTGATTGACCGATTTTTAAAAGAAATCTTCATATAGGATGCAACAAGGGCACCTAAGGGAGAATATCAAGTTTCAGCTTCCTGTAATATTAATCCCTGTAATTGATTCTGAGAACGCCTGACTCTCCGGAAAAGTGATTTTACAGAAAATGGTCTATGTGTATGTTATTTGCGAATTTTCTTCATAAAAGCACCAATGGATTTCATTAAAATTTGTTATAGGTACCACACCACCGAAATAGGACTGACAAAAAAACAGC
Organism: Triatoma infestans; assembly: GCA_011037195.1. Lineage (NCBI taxonomy): Eukaryota > Metazoa > Arthropoda > Insecta > Hemiptera > Reduviidae > Triatoma > Triatoma infestans. The sequence continues at coordinate 118,829 of JAAEAF010000353.1, forward strand.
AGACAAATTCGCCACATTCACATATATTGGAAGCCACACGTACAAACTCACCAATTTTTTCAAAAAACTGGGCATTAAGACATCCTTCCGGACAAACAACAAATTAGGCAAAAAACTCCGCACTCGTACCGAGTTCACTGACGTGTATGACAGCAGTGGGGTCTACGAATTGAAGTGCCCAGACTGTGACAACATTTACGTGGGGCAGACCGGCAGAAAAATCAAGGAACGATTTACCGAACACATCAGATCATACAAATACGACAAAGTTGACTCAAATTACGCCAATCACCTAAAAACTAACAAACACAAACCCGATGACATAACGACCACGATGAAACTAATACACTCTGGCCACAAAGGACGACGAATTGACATAGTAGAACAACTCGAAATATATAAACGAAAAACACAAAACTTAATAAATGAACAGACAAAATTTGCTAGTGAACCATTATTCAGAACACTCTTCCCACAATAGCAACAGAAACACAATTACACACGCAACAAATAGTTCTTAAATAGATTTTAAGTTTAGGTTAGTTTTAAATCCACTATGTACATATAAATTTACTAGTTTAGATATATATGTATATATTTAAAAAAAAAAAAAAAAGAAGAAGTGCGTGTTTGGATGATGTATGTGAGTGATGATGTGACATAGTTTGTGGGATACATAATAAAAAACTTAATTATATAAGAAAACATAATTAGGTATACATGCTTGCGAGGATGTGAGGGCTGCGTGAAAAAGTGAAAGAGTGACTGGAGTTTCTTAATTCTTTGGAACTGGAAAACTTAACTTAATTATATAAAAAATCGTTCAGTTTTAAACGAATGAATGAATTTTAAAATGTTAGTTTAATCGTTGTTTAATTGTATTTAGATTTATTTTGTGTATCTTATTTTTTATTTTTTGTATATTCTTAATATTTTGGTTAGTTAATTGTGAATAAGTCTCCCTCCAACAACAGAGTTTAAAGATTAGACCCCCGCGTCCACTGTAAGAAAAGAATTTGCCCTTTAACAACCAAAACACGTGTTTTCCCACCCATCTGGCCACATCCCTTTACTTAGTTTAGGAGTTTAGTATTTTAAAAATACACCTCAGTTAGTGTGAAACTAAGTCTCTGTACGAGTCTGTGTTGGCACACTGTCTGAAAAACGCATCTGAAGATGGGCGGCGCAACGCCCGAAACGGTCCGAGGACAACAAAATGAAGCAAAGGCTACCACGGAAAATGTCCTCTGGATGCTTTCCAGCTCTGCGGAACCAACCACCACAACAATTAGATTCTTATATTGATATAAAATTGAAGAAAAGTAAACAAACAATAAAAATTATAAGTTTTGGAGAAAATTTGTCTATTACAAGCATGTTAGCCGCAGCAAGAGAAAGTCGTGTTAGTGTTTTTCTTTTACTAATCACAAACACAAGAGACCATTCTCTAAAACCTTTGTTCGTATTCACTGGACACCTGAAAATTTGTTGTGGAATACTCACTCGAAGAGGGGGGTGTTGGTGTAGTGGTTATGAGCATGGACTTGTAAATGGGAGGACGCTAGTTCGAGTCCCGCGTATAAGTGCTAAATTTTATATTGGTATGAAAAATGTTAACAGTAAAGTAGATGCTTCCCGCTACCGTCCACGACCCCTAATTTGGTAGTTGGACGTTAAGCCTGCATGAAGAAATAGGCATTACTTTAATTTACTTTACTTACTCATACGCATTCTGTTACTGCAGCTGAGAATATATTTGTAATCGATAAATATTGCGACGAAAAACCCTAGAATTCTGTTTGTAGGTAAAGCAAGACCAATTAGGTTTAGTAATCACTTATTTCGAAGCAAAATAAGAATTATAATAATTAGGACTGTCGGGTTAAGGATTCACACCAGATTTTTTTGTTTTTTTTTCTTTTTTTTTTCTTTCCCACAGGCCGCGCTAATTACTAAATATTATTTATAATTATTTTTACGTTCGCCTACTTCCTAGGTAACTAGGAAGTATTGTCATCAGTCCAACTTTTCGACTATTCGAGTTTTCAAATAAAACCACGGAAATATTCGTTTTGTAAGATCCAATCTTGAAGTTACAAAGAGTGGGATTTTTAGACAAATGAGCTGTGTTTTTGGCCCTGTCTGTGAACATAGCTCAAAAAACGAAAAACCGTCGAAAGTTGAAATTTAATACTTCCAGTTTTAGGTCTCACCAGGGCTCTGAACAGTGGGTCCTCTGTCAAATGTTCTTAACCTAAAGGTACTACTTTATTTGTCATTTTTATTTTTTTTTTTTTTTTTTACCTTTTTTGCGTTTTGGCTCAAAAAATGGCTCCGCACAATTGTTTCCCAAAAACTTGGATACAATCAACTACACATCAAAGACTACAAACTTTTATTTGAAACATTTCTCCGGGAAAATTCATTTATGGGCAGTTATTAGGGAGGGGTGGGGTTAGGTTTTCATTTAAAGTGCTATTTCAGTTTATTTAAACAATTCTATCATCTAAATAATGTTAATTAGAATTGAATATGCTGTTGAAATTCCGAGTTTATTTAGTGAATAATTTTTCACTTTTTCGCGATTTTCTCAAAAATATCTCAGACGATTTTCTTGAAACTTCCTATATAAACTAAACATACAAAGATCTACAACTTTTATTTAAAAAGATTTCTCTGGGAAAATTTATTTAAGGGCACTTTTGGTGGAGGGGTGGGGTTATGTTTTTCTCTAAAGTGCTATCATAGTTGACTGTACAATTTTATCATCCACACAAAATTAATTAGAAATAAATAGTTGGCCAAAATACCGAGTTTCAAGAAAATTAGTAAACCGGAAGTGCGCTTTTGCTGGACAGTTTTTTTTTCCAGCTTTCGACGAATTTCATTAAATTTGGTACACAAACTATAAAATTTGTCAATTTATAATTTTGAGAACTGGAGTAAGAGAAAGTTGTGTGAGTGTTTAGCACCGATTTTTTTTTTGTTATTTGTAAAGCCACTATTCTCTCTCTTGCGCTCTCTTATACTTCTCTCTCTTGGTATATGTTGGAAATTTTACTAATGTAGTTTACATCAAACTTTAATCTTGGACAATTTATACTTCGGCTTATAGACTCTATAATAGAAATGAAAGTACAAATCATTATTATTTCTAGTTCTTATTACTGTGTACCATTAACTTAAAGTATCTTTTCATTGTGAATGAGAGTGTGCTTAAAAACTACACTTTCTCTAAATTATACCTTAAATATACCTTTTATATACGGAGCATTTTTTATTATAAACCACAAATAGAAGAGATACAAGCGGACATTAATTACACCTACTACCTATATTATTATCATTATTTTACTTTCTATTACTCCTAGTAAGAGGAACTATAGTAATCGTGTCAAATTTTCGATATACAGTTTTCACCGGAAATATCCGTTTTAAGGTTCCCTGAGTCCAAAAAAAAGGGGTTTTTAGCAAATGTTCTGTGAGTATGTATATATGTGAACAGCATAGCTCAAAAACGAAAAATCGTAGACAGTTGAAACTTGATATCCTGTTTAGGATCACTATGCGATCTCAAAATTCCTCAACCGGAAATACCACTTTTCTAGTTTTTTTTTTTTTTGCGATTTTCCCAAAAATGGCTCCAACGATTTTCGTCAAACTTGGTACATGAACTACACATACAAAGAGCTACAACTTTTATTTGAAACATTTCTCCGGGAAAATTCATTTAAGGTTACTATTGGGGGAGGGATGGTGTTACGGCATCCTCTACAGTGTTATTTCAGTTTATTATACAATTCTATCATCTAAATAATCATAACGGAAATACCCGTTTTGAGGTCTTCTGAGTACAAAAAAGTGGTTTTTAGCAAATGGTCTCTGTGTGTATGTATATGAACAGCATAGCTCAAAAACGAAAAACCGTAAAATGTTCAAACTTGATATTCCTTTTAGGTATCACAATGGCATCTGACAGTGAATCATATGTCAAAATTCCTCAGCCGAAAGTACCCCTTTACTTGTTTTTTTGTAATTTTTTGTGTTTTTCTCCATAATGGCTCCGACGATTTTCTTTAAACTTGGAGTATGAACTAAACATACAAAGAGCTACAACTTTTATTTGAAATGTTTCTCTGGGAAAATTTATTTAAGGGGCAATTATGGGGGAGGGATCATGGGTTAGGTTTCCCTCTATAACGCTATTTCAGTTTATTAGACAATTTTATATCTAAATAATACTAATTACAATTGAATATGTTCTTGAAATTCCGAGTTTCAAAAAAATAGGATAACCGGAAGTGCTTTTACATTACCATTTTAGTAAATGATTTTTTTCACTTTTCGGGATTTTCTCTAAAATGTCTCCGATGATTTCCTTGAAACATCTTATATAAACTAAACATCCAAACATCTACAACTTTTATTTCAAACATTTCTCTAGGAAAATTCATTCAAGGGTACTTTTGGAGGAGGGGTGGGGTTATGTTTTCCTCTAAAGTGCTATCATAGTTGACTATACAATTCTTCATCCAACAAAATTAATAGAAATAAATAGATGGCCAAAATTCCATTTCAAGAAAATTAATAAACCAGAAGTGCGCTTTTACTGAACATTTTTTCTGTATTCGACGAATTTCCTTAAATTTGGTACACTAACTATAAAATTTGTCAATTATAATTTCGAGAACTGTTGTGTGAGTGTTTCACACTAGATTTGTTTTAATTTAAGGTGCGTCAACCAACATCTATGTTCATTGGTGCTCGGAGCCTTCTCAGTGCACTGCCAGCCTCCGGACAGTGTTCTCTTGTTACAGATAACACTGTCCATACCGGACAGTGAGCTGTACAGGTTCCTAGGAAGAAAAAAATCTAAGGTTTAAGCAGTGGAGCCCTCTCTTGTTATTATTATTATTGCTGTTGTTATTATTTAAACATGGTGCCCTAATTACATTTATTTCATAAGTCAAAGAAGTATGTCTATTTACACAGTCGGAGTTCACTGGACGAGAGTTGTAAAAACTCTTCGCTCATGAATTAAATATAAAATTTCTTCCTCAACCATAATTAATTGGTTCTTAATTTATGTGAATATAAAAAAAAATGTGAAAAGTTGCAAATACTGAAAACGTAAATGAATTAAAGTAAAAAAAGTACTCCGTTACTCTATAACCTGTTCCGTTTGGTATAATCACAAATCCGCTGTATCTGGGAATTATTTTGATCTTATTTTTGCGTATTGCCGCTAGATGTCGGGCTAATTACCGTTGAATGCTGTTACTTTTACCAACTAGTGAGAGAAAGTAGTGTGTAACTCACTTGTGTGTGAAAGTTGAACTTTTTCCACTAAATTTAGTGTAATAATAGTCACATTATTCAATGATTGCAAAAAAAACAAAATGGTCTGTATAATTATTGCAAAACAACTCTTCGGGGCCAAAAACTCTTCGCATTGCTTCATAATATTCAAGTGAATATAGACTGGAAAAAACCATAATCACGTGATGCAACAACGGAGCTATTGGCAGGGTAAGACAAAACTCTTAATTCCTCCAACTCTGCTAATTTTCATATTTAATGAGTTAAATGAACATGATGGGCTGGACTTGCAGAATAGCTTTATTTCGATTAATTAAAATGGGGTACCTTCTTGTTTCTATCTGGCTGTACAGTATAAAGTTCACAGTCAAAACAGTTCTGCCGTCATGAACAAGCTCAAAATGCACTGAAACAAGCGTTACTTGCTTGGCTTGTTTTGATTTTTCAAAAAAAAAAAAAATTCCACTTTTCATTACTTGTAATTCGTTTCCATAAACGATAATTTTGGAATTTTGAAGCAAATTTTTTTTGCATTCGGTTGGGCGCTCTGGCAATTTATGAGGATCTGATCTTGAGCTTAATTTTCAGACATTTCCAAGCTTTTGAGGGCAAGCCCACTTGTCATGTACGGTTCCTGCTCCATACATCCAAGCAACAGCATTATTATATTAAATTAAAAATTCCCAAAATATTGTGAACTTTTTATTCGACACTATGTGTGTACAACGCAAGGGAAATTCTCTGGATGTAATTAATAAATATCTCTCACACTTCTGGATATGCCTTGATCATTTTGAAACTGATTTGATGAAACTATAATTATATGAAACAAGGTACAATAACGTTCATATAATATCAAATAAAAGTTATAAATAGATCATAAAATGCAAAGTCTCAAAAGTAAAAGCAATATAAATTTCGAAACTATAAAAAAATTTTATTAGTAAAGAAAATGTTATCAGTCTTTTAAACATTGACAAGAAAAATATTGTTCTGATAATTTTTGAAGTTCCGCTATTGTCTAATAAATGTTATCAATTAAATTTAATGAACTACAGAAAATATATAATTTTACCTTATTATTCTATTGTAGAGAATGATTAATAAAATATGATTATCGCACGTAATTCTAACAAAAAAAAAAAAATAAATAAATAATCTAAACAAGACACTTAAAGTATTAAACACAATTTAGTACTGATCTCATTTTTTAATATTGCTTTTCTGTTGTTCATAATATAGCAGCCTGATATTATTGGTAGTGCACTTACATTGACTGGGATAAATAAAGTACTGGAATAAATCTATTTTCTTGGCGAAATGACCAATGAAATTTTATTAAGCATTTATCTTCTTCATAGAAAGGCAATCACTACAATAAAAAAAAAAAAAAAAAATCTGATGTGAAACACTCACACAACTTTCTCTTACTCCAGTTCTCAAAATTTTGATAAATTTTATAGTTTGGTACCAAATATAAAGAAATTTGTCGAAAACTGAAAAAAA